>CM043700.1:129906872-130506872 GCA_023935145.1 Bretschneidera sinensis | reverse complement strand
TGGCAATTCAGTGAAACTCCTTCAGCTTGTATGTAGAAGTGCACACACTAGTGTGTCTACCCTTAACTTGCTCCAAAGTGATGCACACACTTGTGTGCAGTCTTTTAACTTACTGTACTTTATTACTCCAACCTTGGTTTAGACTTTAACTATCTTTGAATCATGTTTGGACACGTCTAAACCTTGGACAAAAACGAGCACCGACACCCAAGATCTTTTGGCGCTGTAAACATGGATTGCTTTATTATCTCTTTTGTACTCAAAGCACCTGAAAATGCATCGAATTAAGTCAATAATTTATGAATATCACTTTAGAGTTATCAACATGTAAAAGTGCGATTACGATCGAGATCAACCCTAAAATGTTAACAATTAAGTATTGTTTAGATGCATTTTATGACTCTCATCACAACCCCCAACTAGCTTATTGCTAGTTCCTAGCAATTAAAGCGAAAGGTATAAAATGAATTTTTTATTTAGAAATCAAAGCAAAATACAGCAATGTTGGCGTTAACCAAGAGTGATTCAAAAATCTGTCTCAAAAATCATGCATAACATACAGCACATAGAATCATTAAATATCACTCAAGTTCAAGAATAATTCAAATGTCAACCTTAAAATCGTTATCGACTCTTAACATCCATCTTACCACAATACATTAGTCCGAACACCTGGATGATTTTATGCACAACAGAGCATGAATACAAGTCTTGGCCTCTAAAAACATATTAAATTGCGTGACATCAATCACAAATCAAGCTCCATAGGCTCACTTTTCAAATCACTCTCCACTACGTAAAAAAATCACACTATATCGGATCAATAGGTCTTTTATAAGCTTGCAACGTTAGGCTTGGTAAAGGTCAAGAAGGAATGGGAAAGTTTAAACAAATAAAAGAACTAAGTCTCTTAATTTAAACATAACTATTTTAAGCACAAGATAACCTTACTTCAACACCCAACTCTTTCAACCATTTTTCGAGCATTTCTCGTAATAAATCACCATTTTCTTTTCTTTCTTTGCCATAATTCACATTTTTCTTTTATTTTGGCATAAGACCATTCACCTCCTCTTTCATTCTTTTTTTTTTCTTTTCCACTACCCCCAACTTATCTCTTTTAATGTACTTAGGTTATGGTAGTAATATTTTATCATATTTCCACCTTTACTCCTTTTAAGTGCTTCTCACAACATGTGTATAACTAAGTTCTTTTAAGAGAAAGGTAAGGATAAAATATCTTTAGGCTCATAAAATTAAGTAAATGGTTTATCGAAAGAAACAAGGCTCAATTTTTCTTTTCAAGAAAAATGCTCAAATAGGTGACTAGCGATAAATATAACAAGGTTAAGTTAAAAAGGCTCAAACGGTCCAAAAATGGCCTACATCATATCATAAGTAGTGTGCATTCTATGATTTTCGCCTCAAGTGATTATCAAATAAGTTTTAGAGCTTGTTGAGACCGCAAAAGTATTCACAAAACAATCGCACATAAAACTTCTCCAAATGCTTTAGACTAATCATGCAATCTTACCACAAACCAGAGTCTCAAACCAAAGAAAAATTGACACTTAATTTATTCTCAAAGCGAAGCAAGATTTAACTTCTTCTAAATGTTATATGCTATCTCGATTAACCTCATATCATTGACATGTGAATTGACTACAAGGCTAACACGAAGCATGCTAAAAACAAACAAAAAGGTAAAATGACACAAAGCAGTTCAATGAAAAACAGGAATATGTTTCCTCCACCCCCAACTTAAAATAGGCATTGTCCTCAATGTGAAAGCATAAGATAAGGAAACTCCCTTTGTAGCCAAAAGTGCACAGAAGCTGAAAATTGTGCACCACCATGTGAACTGCTTCGTATATTTGTCCCTGAAAAAGAAATACAAAAGTAAAACTGGAAAACAGCAAAATACTAATAATAAACAAGAAAAATAATTTAAAAAACAATAAAAGTAAAAGGATATGCTTTGGGGTGCCTCCCATGAGCGCTAAGTTTTACGTCTTCAGCCAGACACTCTTATTCCCTCCTAGACAAACATGAGTTGACTGCACCAGCAATTGCTATACTATTAAATTTGCTGCTTGTGTGCTTTGGAGAGACCTTAAAGATGTCATCAGTAATATCTGCAGATTTTGGCTCGATATATGCTCCACTAAGTGTTTCAATAGCATTCACCTCTTCTTTCTTCTGTTGCATTTGGTGCTGACCGTAGGATGTGGACTGAGCTTGGAAAGGGAACTTACCTCGCTCAGTCACATTCAAATAGCTCGTCAGCTTGGACACTTGGCTCTTTATCTCTTTATGTTCTTCAACAACCTGCACAATTAAAGATTCAAGCCTTTGATTTGTCTTCCCCTATGCTTCAATAAAAGTATGTAAAGTGTCTTCTAAAGAACTCCTAGAAGATACAGGTGCATGATATGGTTCATGATATGGTGCAGGGGGTTGTGCAAGCTGCTGGTTTTCAGACTTCCAGCTGAAATTGGGGTGATTTCGTCATCCCGAACTGTAGGTATTAGAGAAGGGTGCAGAAGGTTTTGTGTACATGCCTAAGGCGTTACATTGTTCCTTATACATTCCTCTCATCTCAACAAATGTGGGGCACTCTTGGGCGAGAAGGTCTACCCCGTCACACACAAAACATGGTTCAAAAGATTTTGCATGATTAACCATGTGTGTTGGCTTTAAGCTCTTAGTCTTTAATACCTCTAGTTCTCTAGTGAGCATTTCGACCTTGGCCTTAAGGTTATCCTCTTCCCTAAGATGGTGAATTCCACCACCATTTGGGTGCTCTATAGGTCGTGACCTATTTGTACTTTCAGTAGCACTAGGTCTAGTCCAAGTGTGAGCTTTTTCAGCAAGCTCATTGAGGTACTCTATGGCCTCATCAGGATCTTTCTCCAAGAACCCACCATTACACATCATCTCTACAAATTGGCGTTCTCTATAGGTAAGACCCTCATAGAAATAGCTCACTAAACGCCAATTCTCATACCCATGGTGAGGGCACATACTCAATAACTCTTTAAATTTCTCCCAAGACTGATATAGAGTCTCGCTGTCCTTTTGTACAAAGGTGGAGATTTGCCTTTTCAAAGCATTGGTCTTATGTTGGGGAAAGTATTTATTGAAGAAAATTCGAGTCATCTCAGTCCACGACCCAATAGATCGTGGTCTTAGTGAGTATAGCCAACTCTTAGCTCTATCCTTCAAAGCGAAAGGAAAGAACTTAAGCCTAACAATGTCATCGGTTTCATCGTGACTATGAAAAGTCGCGACTACTTCCTCAAACTCTTTAATGTGCACATATGGGTTTTCGTTATCCAAGCCATAAAAAGTAGGGAGTAATTGAATCATCCCTGGTTTAAAATTTAGCTGGCGAGTATTGGCTGGAAACATGATGCATGATGGTGTGGCTATGCGTGTAGGGTGGAGGTAATCCTGAAGTGTCCTGGCAACATTTTCATTACGATTATCAGCCATGTTAACAAAATCCTCTAAATTTTCTGATTGGGGTGCGCTATGGTTTGATCTAGGCGAAGTTTCACTAATGGAGGTGGAAGGAGAGGGTAACTCTAATTCGGGTCCTCTAATGAATCTGCCTCGCGAATCTCTCGGTTTAAGCATGCACCAATTAATTTAGAGGGAAAATTAAATTAAAAAAACAGAATAATAAATAAATAAACAAATAAATAAAACAGAATAATAAACAAGTAAATAAAACAGAATAATAAACAGATAAATAAAACAGAATAATAAACAAGTAAATAAAACAGAATAATAAACAAGTAAGTAAAACAGAATAATAAACAGATAAATAAAAGAGAATAATAAACAAATAAATAAAACAGAATAATAAACAAGTAAATAAAACAGAATAATAAACAGAATAATAAACAAGTAAATAAAACAGAATAATAAACAGATAAATAAAACAGAAGTAAAGGAATGATATACCGTATTTACAAACTGCTGAAAAGAAAAATATTTACGATTTTTTTTTTATTTTACCGTTACACTCAAAGTTGACAAGTTTCCTTGTACTTAAAAGTGTTTCCTCGGCAACGGCGCCAAAATTTGATTACGCCCAAAGTATAACACGGTTATTGTAGTACGGCTTTGGGGTGTCGATTCCACAGGGAAACAAGTTAAGTACAAAGCAAAATGTGTGAACCTTAAAACGAACGATAAAAGTTACACAAAAGATTTTTGGGTTTTGATGGTGAAATAATGTAAGGAAAATTGCGTAAATATAAAGGAAATATAAATAAGAAATAACAAGGTTCCGGGAATCCTCCTTAGGTTCGTTCCCTATTTCCACTCTTGATTCAATTGATTTTATCTCGATTGCAAGTTTCACATCCCAAACAAGCAATCGGAATATATTCAATCAAGCACATTTATAACTCTAATATAATTGCTACAAATTACTCATTGATTTTGGTTTAAGAACACATAACCGATCTTAAAGATTATCAAGAAACGACAACATATCTTAAAAGACAATATCGCAGTAATGGACAATCAATAAAATAAATCTACCGGAATCAATCACATCCAAACAACCTCAAAGGAAGAGAATGATGCAATCACCGGATTAAGAGAATCTAAAAGAAGAAGAATAAAAAGTACATCTATCACATGAACTCAAATCCTTCTTACTTAATCAATGAATAATTTACAAAACAATATTCAACAATAAATCCATACAACCGAATCAAGAATAGGAAATAAGGAACAATAAATCCCTAAGGATTCATCATTTTCCCTTGTATGAAGACTAGTTGGCCATGAAAATCAAGGTGGAAAAACAATAAGGATGCTCTCCCATTGATTTGGCCATGAAGTTCAAGGTGGATGAACAATATAGATGTTCTCCCCTTGATTTGCAGCCAAAGAAAACTTGGAAAGAAAATGGAAGAATGCTGGATTTGGATCCCTTGGATCCTCTCTTTTTTCTCTCTTCAATGCCCAGCTGCACACTCCATAAAGATATATTTATAGAGCATGAGGGGGGTGTTTTGGTCTTGGAGAATGTCATTTGCTCGCCCTAATCCGGTCAAGAGGCGAGTGGGTCGTGCTGTGCGTATGGGCCTGCTGTGCTGGCCTGAACTGTTTCCACTAAAACTGTCATAACTTTCTCTAGAAAAATCCTTTTTACGAACCGTAAAATTCTTCAGAAAATAGACTTCTAGATCTTTCTAAGTATATATGGCTCATCATCTGGTTCTTCCTACATCAATACAGTTTAATCTGCAAAGATGATTGATCTGTGCGGGAAATTTTGGCAATTCAGTGAAACTTCTTCAGCTTGTATGCAGAAGTGCACACACTAGTGTGCCTACCCTTAACTTGCTCCAAAGTGATGCACACACTTGTGTGCAGTCTTTTAACTTACTGTACTTTATTACTCCAACCTTGGTTTAGACTTTAACCATCTTTTAATCATGTTTGGACACATCTAAACCTTGGACAAAAACGAGCACCAACACCTAAGATCTTTTGGCGCTGTAAACATGGATTGCTTTATTATCTCTTTTGTACTCAAAGCACCTGAAAATGCATCGAATTAAGTCAATGATTTATGAATATCACTTTAGAGTTATCAACATGTAAAAGTGCGATTACGACCGAGATCAACCCTAAAATGTTAACAATTAAGTATTGTTTAGATGCATTTTATGACTCTCATCCGAACATAAAAATTGTTTTCCAAGTAATGCTGAGTTGAGAAAAGAGACAATGAGAGAGGCATATGATGATGTAGATTTGATGCAACTAAGTAACAATAAGATGTATAGAGGATTGAGACAGAATTTCTGGTGGTCAAGATTGAAGAGGGATATAACTAAGATTGTGAGGTTGTATGGAGCACCATTAAGCATAGTGTCAAATAGAGATGCTAGATTTACATTTTGGTTTTTGAGTGGCTTTCAGAAAGCCACGGGTACACAGTTGTAATTTAATATAATTTTTCATGCTCAGACAGAAAGGATTATTAGAGTACTAGAAGATATGTTAAGGGCAAATGTGATGAGTTTCTCAGTAAGTTGGGATGCTTACATGCCATTGATTGAAATTGCTTATAATAATTAGTATCAAACTAGTATTGGGATGGCATCGATTGAGACATTTTATGGTAGGAGGTGTAGAACTCCTATATGTTGGGAAGAAATGGGAGAAAGAAATATATCTGGTTCATCAATTATTGAGTTAACAACTGAGAGGATCAAATTGGTTAGAGAGAACCGTAAAGCAGCACAGAGTAGACCGAATAGCTATGCTGATAATAAAAGAAGACCTCTTGAGTTTCAAGTAGGTGATTGGGTGTATTGAAAAACATCTCAATGAAAAGGTGTATTGAGATTTAAACAGGAAATGAAAGCTGATTTGAGGTATGTGGGACCCTATGAGGTTGTTAAAAAAGTTGGACTAGTTGTGAGTAACTTGGATTTACCTACAGAATTAAAACATTTATATAATGTGTTTCATGTTTCACTTTTAAGAAAGTGTTTACATGATGAATATTATAATATTTAGAGCTAAGCTATAGAAATTCAGAAAGATTAGGCTTATGTACAAGTACCAATGAGAATTTTAGACAAAAAGAACAAATCTTGTATAATAAAATAATTTCATTAGTTCAAGTTCTGTGACGGAATAAGGATGTTGAAGAGATTACGTGGAAGTATGAGACAATTATGAAGAAATATTATTCACAATTGTTTCTTGAGTTAGGTACGAAAATTTCGAGGACTAAATTTTTATAAGGTGAGTAGAATTGTAATACTCGTATTCGCAAATGTTGACCTTCGACTATATTTTAATGATGAAAAAACACAACTCCTATTATATTAACAGTGCTATCTAAGTGTATTAAGCGATAAGAGCATTCAACCAAGGATTAAGGTGCAAGAACTCAACCCGAATCAAACACCAAGTCAAGATAGAAAATCTAGTATAGGGACAAGGTATTTAAACTAGTTGTAAATCTCACCTGTTTGGGTAATTAGCTTGTCCAATGTCTCATTTTGAAAAGGAATTTTAAAAACTAACGTTTTAAAATCAAATCCTTTTAAAAGAATGAAAAACTGGGTTTAAAGGTAACCCAGTCGACTGGGTGCTTACACCAGAAAACTGGTGTTTTGGACAGACAGTTCCCAGTTGACTGATAAGATAAACCCAATCGACTGGTACTTTGGGCAGAAGGTTCCTAGTCGACTGGTAAGACATACCCAGTCGACTGGTACCTTCAATAGCCTTAAAAGTGTGATTTTTAATCTAACCCAGTCGACTGGGTCTTAGTACCAATCGACTGGTAATTCAAAAAATACGACCGTTGAGACGCGAGATTTCAGTATAAATTGTACCAAAACATACCAAATCAGTTGAGAATGGACATATTACATCAAGGCTATATAAACCCACTCTATTAAGCATTTAAAAAAAAGATATTACACATTCAATCAAGTTTTTACTCATTAATACACAAAAGCTTTAAAAAATTGATTGTTGAGCCATTCTTTAAGCTTTACCTTGAAAGAGAGATATTATTCAGTTGTATAAGCTTTCATTGTAGTCTCTCTACTATTTACTTTACAACATTTATTGTAAAGGGATTTGCTTCCGAAAAGAAGGGGTTTGCTTCCGATAGGAAGGGATTGATTGTAAGGTTTGTGCAACACCCGTGAATTTGCGCGACTAAGTTTCTTAGTGGATTACTTCAAGGAGTTTCCTTGAAAAGAGTGGACGTAGGGTCGGAACGAATCCGATATTGTCGAACCACTATAAACTGAGTTTGCATTCTTTATTCCTTAAATTCTTTATTTACAGCACATATTACTTGTTTATATGCTTGTGGTGTAATCTGTTTTATAAACTTGTGTTTAATTAGCAAAAGTTTTTAAAAACCCAATTCACCCCCCTCTTGGGTTGAAACCTTAGTCTGCAATTGGTATTAGAGTCTCGTTCTCAATTTTAGGCTTAGTATCCTTGAGTTGATCCGATGGAAGCAAATAATTATTCTGAGGGACACTCATACACTATGCCTAATTTGTTCAATGGCTCCAACTATAACTATTGGAAAAATATGATGAAAATCTTTATTGAATGACAAGATTATAATCTGTGGAGATTCATTGAAGAAGGACCTAGAATTCCATCAAAGGAAATAACTATTGGAGAAATCAATCATACAATGCCTAAACTCAAAACTGATACAATGATGAGGATTATAGAATGATGTCTCTCAATAGTAGAGCCACAACATTTTACATTGTGCTTTAGATATATCTGAATACAATAAAATCTCTGCATGTGTTTTGGCTAAGGAGATATGGGATAAATTATAAGTTTCATATGAAAGAACTAGTGAGGTTAAAAAATCAAAAATCTATATGCTAGTATCTGAATATGGATATTTTAGAATGTCTCCTAACGAAAAAATTTCTCTAATGCACTCACGTTTCACAACTATTGTTAATGGTTTGAAGCTTCTTGGAAGGAACATTGAGGAGTTTGAACTAACAAAAAAAATCTTAAGATCTTTGCCACCCACTTGGAAAACAAAGAAGACGACCATCACGGAGGCCAAAGATCTCGACAAACTCAATGTTGAGACACTTCTTGGGTCATTGTTGACATATGAGATGGAAGAAATGAATCCCATTGTCAATGATGATGAGAAGAAGAAAAAGGTAATTGCTTTCCAAGCCTCTACATGCAGCAAAGAAGAGGAATCGAACGAAGAAGCGGAGAGTAGTGAAGAGGATGAGAAATGGCCTTAATCACTAAGCAGTTTCATAGATTCTTGAAGAAAAGCAAGAAACCATACACAAAGGATCCCGTCTCAAAAAGGGAACCACTTGTGTGCTATGGATGCAAGAAGCCCGGTCACATCAAGGCTGATTACATAGCAACAAGCAAACCATACAAGAGCTTCAAAAAAAAAGCTATGATTACAACCACTTGGAGTGATGACGAAGAAGAAGACTCCTCGGATAAATAGGTCGGATACGAGGAAATTGCAAACCTTTGTCTCATGGCAATCGATGATGAAAATGAGGTATTATCTTCTCCCTCTTCTAAAAATAACATTGTTAGTAGTAGTGAAAAATTGTTAGAAGTCATAAATGAAATGCATGATGAATTAAAGAAATTTGATTCTAGGAACTCAACTCTTAAGAAAGAGGTATCATCTCTTTCTAAAGAAATGATGAGTCTAAGAGAAGAAAAAGATAAACTATCTTCATTGCTTTATGATTCTTCTCAAGATTTCCTAAAAGATGAAAATGAAAACTTAAAGAATAAATTTTAGAATTGAATGGTACTATATCTAGACTCATGCTTGGAAAAGAAAAGCTTGATGAAGTGATTTCTTGCCAAAGATTAAGTGAGGAAAATCCGGGTTAGGATACTCTCCATTAGGCAAGCAAAAATCAAAAGAGAGCTTATTCATGAAAGCCTCTTGTGTGAATGAAGCCTCTACTTTAAAGATCACTAGCAATGTCAAAAACACACCCATAATGAATGATAGCATGTCTAGAAATGCTAATTCTAATGCATATATAAGAATGAAGAATCCTAGAAATACTCATGCTTATATGTATGCCCATTCAAGAAATGCTTATTCATATCCTAGGAATAACCATCATGTGCATCCTAGAAACAATATACATAATCAAAACTTGCATCCTGCACAAGCATATCCTAGGAACTACAATCATGATTATTCTAGAAATAATAAGCATACTCATGAAAATGCAAGCATGTATCCTAGAAATCATCTTCTTATATTGTCTGGAAATGACATGTATGCTCATATTCCTCACAATAGAAACATGTATCCTAGGAACTCATATCCTAAGCATTATAGGCATGCACAACTAAATACTCCTAGAAACCTCAATAAATATCATCCTAGGATTGTGCATTATCAACATGTCTATAGATCACCATATGTTGTTAAGAAAGTATGGGTTCCAAAAGGAACCATATTTTCAAGGACTAACCCCAAAGGACCCAAGAAATTTTGGGTACCTAAAAATGCCATTGTGTATCCTTGTGTGATATAGATATGTCTCCACACCAAGGAAAAAGAAAACTGTTGGTACCTTGATAGTGGATGCTCAAAACACATGACCGGTGATAAAAGTGTATTCAAGGAGTTAACTCTAAGAGATTGTGGACTTGTCACCATAGGAGACAACACAAAAATAAAGATCATCAGCCATGGAAAAGTTGATAATGATTTCTCAACCATAGATAATGTATTGCTAGTACAAGGCCTTAAGCCAAATTTACTAAGTATTAGTCAACTTTGTGACAAAGGCAACAAAGTCACATTTAAGACCTCTCATTGTTTAATTATAGACACCAAGAGTAACAAGATCAAATTTATTGGCCATAGACATGAAAATGTCTATATAGTTGATTTAATATCCTTGCATTCTGAAAATAAAAAATGTTTTCCTGCCATTAGTGAAAATCCATGGCTATGGCATAGAAAGCTTGGTCATGTAAACATGAACTTGCTGAAAATCATTTCAAGAAAAGATTTAGTCATTGGACTTCCCAAAATCAATTTTGAAAGAGACGAAGTATGTGATGCTTGTCAAATGGGAAAACAAACTGGGATTTCTTTTAAATCAAAGAATATAGTCTCAACTACTAGACCATTGGAACTCTTGCATATGGACTTATTTGGTCCAATAAGTACCATTAGTCTAGGTGGCCATTAATATCCTCTTGTTATTATTGATGACTATTCATGATATACCTTTGTTATTTTTATTGCTTACAAGGATGAAGCTTTCAAAGGATTTGAAAACTTTTGCAAAAAGGTTTAAAATGAAAAAGGAATTTGTATTTCAAGCATTAGAAGTAATCATAGAAAAGAATTTGAAAACCAAAGTTTTTTAAAATTCTGTAATGAAAATGGAATTGATCACAACTGTTCAGCTCTTAGAACTCCTCAACAAAATGGAGTTGTTGAGAGGAAAAATAGAGCTCTAGAAGAATTTGCAAGAACAATGCTTTGTGAAAATAGTTTACCAAAATACTTTTGGGCTAAAGCAGTAAACATTTCTTGCTATATCTTGAATAGAATTTTAATTAAGCCTATGCTTGATAAAACTCCGTATGAATTATGGAAAGTTAGAAAGCCTAATAACTCATATTTTCGTACATTTGGTTGTAAATGTTTCATTCTAAACAACAATAAAACTAACTTGGGTAAATTTAACTCTAAGACCGATGAAGGGATCTTTTTAGGATGTTCAACCTCTAGTAAGACTTATAGAGTCTTCAACAAGAGAACTCTAGTGGTAGAAGAATCCGTAAATGTAACTCTTGATGAGTCTAACCCAATTAGTAGTAAAGAAGTTTCTTTCAATGATGATACAGATTTTATTCCAAGAACAGAAACACCTACTCCCATCATTGACCCAAAGGAGAGTCCACCTCAAATAAATGAAAAGACAACTCTCAAATTGGACCAACCATCTACAAGCCAACAAGAGGATAGTCTTCCCAAAGATTGGAGGTATGTAAATTATCACCCGATTGATCAAGTGATTGGTGATCCTTCACAAGGGGTAAGAACTCATTCCTCTATTAGAAATATTTGCAATTATGTAGCTTATTTGTCTCAAATTGAGCCTAAGACATTCATTGAAGCCGAAAAGGATAATGATTGGATAATTGCAATGCAAGAAGAAATAAATCAATTTGAAAGAAACAATGTTTGGAATCTAGTTCCTAGACCTAAGAATCATACAATAATATGAACTAAATGGGTATTTAGAAATAAGATGAATGAAAATGGAATAGTAACTAGAAACAAGGCTAGACTAGTGGCTAAAGGATATAATCAAGAAGAAGGAATAGACTTTGATAAGACCTATGCTCCCGTAGCTAGATTAGAAGCTATTCGAGTATTATTAGCCTTTGCATGCTTTAATAAGTTTAAATTATTTCAAATGGATGTAAAGAGTGCTTTCTTAAATGGATTTATAGAGGAAGAGGTTTATGTTAAGCAACCTCTTGGATTTAAGAATCCTAGTCTTCCAAACCATGTCTACAAGCTTTCTAAGGCTTTATATGGGTTGAAGCAAGCTCCAAGAGCATGGTATGAAAGACTAAGCAAATTTTTTATTAACAATAATTTTATAAGAGGTAAAGTAGACACAACCCTCTTCATTAAAACTCACATAAATGACACTCTACAAGTCCAAATATATTTTGATGATATTATATTTGGTGCTACTAATGAATTTATGTGTCAAGAGTTTGCCAAGTGCATGCAAGGTGAATTTGATATCAGCATGGTAGGAGAGCTTACCTACTTCCTTGAACTTCAAATCAAACAAATGAAAGGAGGCATCTTCATCAATCAATCAAAGTACACTAAGGACCTACTAAAGAGGTTCGGGATGGAAAGCTCAAAGCCACTTGGTACTCCTATGAGCACATCTACTAAACTTGATCTTGATGAAAGAGGTAAGTGTGTAGATAAATATTATAGAAGCATGATAGGAGCATTGCTTTATTTGACTGCAAGTAGACCTGATATTATGTTCAGTATATGCATGTGTGCTAGATTTCAGGCTAATCCTAAGGAATCACATGTAGTTGCAGTAAAAAAAATCCTTAGATACCTACAAGGAACTCAAACCATGGGATTATAGTACTCTAGAGATTCATCTTTTGAGCTTGTAGAATATTCAGATACTGATTTTGTTGAATGTAGGTTAGATAGAAAAAAGCACAAGTGGAACATTCAAATTCTTAGGTGTAATGTTAACCTCTTGGTTTTCCAAGAAACAAAACTCTGTTGCACTATCAACAGCCGAGGCGGAATATGTAGCAGCTGGAAGTTGTTGTGCCCAAGTGTTATGTATGAAACAACAACTAGAGGAATATGGCATGAACTTTAAAAATATCCTAATACATTATGATAATACTAGTGCTATCAACCTAACCAAGAATCCTATTCAACACTCTAGAACTAAACGCATAGAAATTAGACATCATTTTTTAAGAGACCATGCTAAAAAAGGTGTTATAAGACTAGAATTCATACCTTCAGAATATCAAATAGTTGACATTCTTACAAAACCATTAAGTGAAGCTAGTTTCTGCAAAATTAGACTATTAATGGGATTGTTAGATTATGATAAACTAGCTGTCTGATTGCTTCATCATTCATCATTATGCATACTTGACATCTAGTGAAAGAGTATTAATCCACATTTAATGTCTCCCTCACTCAAGATGGCATAAATAAACAAATTTCGTGCTAAGACTCAAAGACTGAAAATTTTCTTAAGAGTCCAGTCGACTAGTAAGTCCATCTCAGTCGACTGGTAAGTCTCTGCCTATTCTTCCAATCGACTGGTATGGTTATACCAATCGACTAGACCTTGTTTGGAACCATTTTTTTGAAATTCAGTTATTAACCCAGTCAACTAGTATGAACTACCCAGTCGACTGGTATCTGTCTACCAATTCATCTAATTGACTGGTACACTGACCTAGTCGACTGGTATACAAAACTTTTCATCTTTGCCAAGGACCCAGTCGACTGGTATCGCGATTCTATAGGCTCTTCATTTTTTTTTTCTTCAGATTTTTACTCCATCTTCAAAAACCCTAGCTTTCTCTCTCTACAAAATCTCGTCATTTTGATTAAAAAAACCTTCAAAATAATACCTAAACACCTCGATCTACTTATCCAAACCATCTATTTCAATTTTCTACGGTTGAAATCTCTCATTTCCACCAAAAACCCTTTTTTACCCAAAACTCTCATTTCTACCAAAAATTTCGAAAGAATCCAGATAAAGACCACCGTTGGGGGACCACATGCACCTACGAGGCCAAGATCCACCAAATCCACAACGCCGGAGTCACGGGGGAAGGGAGTGGCGGGCTCATCAAGTAAGAAACCTAGAATAAAGCTTGATAATTCGCTGTTTATCAGCCCGGCAGCGAAGGACAGGTATACTTCCATCATTAGGCATAAGAAAATCATGACGGGTAGAGTTATCGACTTCGACTCTATTCATCATGGTAACTTTGATGTATTACCTACCTTCGAGGCAATAAACTTGACCCCATTGGTCAAGATACATGAGAAGTACTACCCTAGACTGATTCACTAGTTTTATGCGAACTTGGTGAAACCCAGTCCACTGGCTCTGAGATTCAGAACCAATGTTATGGGTGTGAAGTTTGAGGTCACTACTAACCTCTTGATGAGCATTTTGATGATCCATATGAGAGGGATCCAATGGAGTCTGGATGGATGGCCAGACAATTTCGAGGTTGAAGAAGCATGTCAGATAGTTATGGGCGACCCTAACTATGTGTTTCGACCCACTACATTTCACACATATAGTGACATGCCCCTAGACTCGAAATTGTTCAACTTCATTGTGAGTTGGACCATCCACCCGAGACTAGGGAGTCGGGGGTATCTATCTAAGATAGATATCGTATTGATTTGGTGCCTTAAAACTGGGCACCATTTCAATATCTACCCCTACTGCTCACCAACATGATTAATGGTGAAGTGAGCGACTCTGGATGCCTTCCCTACGGGATACTCATCACGCTCATCCTCCAGCACTTTCGGGTGCCTCTCCCCTCCTCCAAGGCTCAGGACATCAGCCTTAAAGACATCATCAATATTTTCTGGCTGAAAAAGATGGGATGCACAGTCCGAGATGGCTTCATCTACTCCAAGGCTGAGAAGCCCATTCAGATTGGAGAGGACAATAGCAGTGATGATGAGGACGAGGGTCCAGATACTGCTGTTGCTGCTACTATGGATACAAACGACCAAGTACCTCCTATGGGTGACTTGAGTACTGGTCAGGCTGGTTATGACAATCTCTTTCAGACTATCACGAGTCTCCAAATGACTATGTAGTCCGATTTTCAATGCCTGAGCTCTACAGTCGAGAGCATGTATCACGATCTCCGCTCTCTCAGGGATGAATTCGAGTTGTATCGTGAGCATACCGAGGGCTTTGGCTGAGCTTCGGAATCTTGCTCATGGCGGCTCTGACTCTCTTACTCTTAAGTCATTTTTCTATCCACCTTCCATGTACATAGTAGTGTAGATTTTCATTATTCTTAGCACAGACATATTTTCACATTTTCCTGTATTTTATACTTTTGTTTGGCTCTATGAAGCCTGTATAGACTGATGATATATATGACTATGATTTCAGCTTAGATTTGATTCATTTACTTGTTTTACATTTGTGTACTATGGTTACATGCTTTATATCTCTTTATATTCGGATTTATGCTTTAAAATTGCTTCTGCATGTATGGAAACTTCTAGTTCTCCTCGGGACGGTTTTCAAACTCTGAATGATACCAAATTTTCTGATATAAGTTTTTTTATAAATGTTCTTCATGTCTATGTTATCTAGATATCTTATTTAATAGTTTACAGCCCCCTTTTCTGCTATTGTCAAAACGGAGGAGAAAAATGAAAAAATGAAAAAAAACAGGTGTAAACTCAAACTAACTAGTGCATAGATTTAGGGGGAGCGTTGCTCCAAAGATCTTGGTATATTGTTTATAAATGTTGAGTTGATTGGTTGAGTTACATATAAACTACTTTTGATCCATTTACAGGTTGGTTTTATTAAAAAAAAAACAGAGGAAACTCTGCCCAATTTTCTTAAAAAATCCAACACTTAGTTTCTAAAAATAGTTTTCTTTCATTAGTTTTGTCATCATCAAAAATGGGGAGATTGTTGAGCCTCACCTATATTTTAATGATGAAAAAACATAACTCTTATTATACTAACAATGTTATCTAAGTGTATTAAGCGATAAGAGCATTCAACCAAGGATCAAGGTGCAAAAACTCAACCCGAATCACTCACCAAGTCAAGATAGAACATCTAGTATAGGGACAAGGTATTTAAACTAGTTGTAAATCTCACCTGTTCAGGTAATTAGCTTGTCCAATGGCTTATTTTGAAAAGACATTTTAAAAACTAAAGTTTTAAAATCAAATCCTTTTAAAATAATGAAAAACTGGGTTGAAAGGCAACCTAGTCGACTGAGTGCTTACACCAGAAAACTAATGTTTTGGACAGAAGGTTTCCAATCGACTGGTAAGACATACCCAATTGGCTAGTACCTTCAATAACCTTAAAAATGTGATTTTTAATCTTAACCCAGTCGACTGGTACTAAGACCCAGTCGACTGGTAGTTCAAAAAATATGACCGTTAAGACGCGAGATTTTAGCACAAATTGTACTAAAACGTACCAAATCAGTTGAGAAATAGGTATATTATATCAAGGTTATATAAACCCACTCTATTGAGCATTTAAAAAGAAGAGATCACACATTCAATCAAGTTTTTACTCATTGATACACAAAAGCTTTGAAAAATTGATTGTTGAGCCATTCTTCAAGCTTTACCTTGAAAGAGAGATATTATTCAGTTGTATAAGCTTTCATTGTAGTCTCTCTACTATTTACTTTACATAATTTATTGTAAAGGGATTTTCTTCCGAAAGGAAGGGGTTTACTTCCGAGAGAAAGAGGTTTGCTTCTGAGAGGAAGAGATTGATTGTAAGGTTTGTGCAACACCCGTGAAGTTGCATGACTAAGTTTCTTAGTGGATTACTTCAAGGAGGTTCCTTGAAGAGAGTGGACGTAGGGTTGGAACAAATCCGATATTGCTGAACCACTATAAACTGAGTTTGCATTCTCTATTCCTTAAACTCTTTATTTATAGCACATATTACTTATTTATATGCTTGTGGTGTAATCTGTTTTATAAACTTGTGTTTAATTAGTAAAAGTTTTTAAAAACCCAATTCACCCTCCTCTTGGGTTGAAACCTCATTCTACAGTAAAGTAAGGGTAAAGAAGTATTTTAATAAATACGATATGAAATTAAAAAAACATATATATATATATATATATATATATATATATATATATATATATATGCAAAGGAATTAGTATTGAATAAAATAATTCTTTTGAAAGAGAAATTTTTTTAAGGGGTTTACGGGAGAATTTTATAGAGAACCACGAGAAGCTCTAAGAAAAACATAAGGTAATAACGTGAAGTTTATTTTTTAAAATCTAGCATACATGAAATTTCACGGAATTCAAAGTGGGAATTTTCAAAGGGTGTGAATTATTGAAGAATTGAAGAAAAAAATTAGAAATTTTAATATAAATATTATGTCAAGTGTTAACGGTCAGCAACCGGGGGAAATTGCTGAGAGGAGCAGGAAAGGCAATGAGGTGATCCACAGGTAGCTCTAAGTGCTACGTGGTGAGTTAGATTTACTTTAAGTAATCAAGATAAATATGAAATATCTAGTGATAATATTAGAATAAATTATTAACTTATGCTTTGGTGATAGATGAAAGTTGGTTGATAGGTGTGATAGGAATAGTGCATGTATAGAGAATTATTTCATGAGAAATAATAATTTGAGAATAATCAGGATAGATAATTTAAATATTTGAATTCATGTTTGTTTTTATATTATTGTTCATATGCATATGTATGAAATAAAAGAACCGGGAGGAGGCCGGTCTAATTGAAAAACCGTGACAACCGGTATATGCTTGAAATAAAGAAAAACCGTGACAGCCTGTATCGACCCCTCCCGGGTTGGCCACCCCCGAAACGGTGTTATCACATTTTGAGAATCCCAGCACGACACATATATGCAACAATAAAAATAAATAACACCAAAAGAATTTTTATATCAATCCGGCCTTTAAACATTCTATGCAACGTAAAATGCATGAATATTTACATATAAATTTTTCAATTCATTTATCTCTTTAGTTTGAGGATAATGACACACATGTGGCTTACAAAAACTAATTTCTTCTGAACTTTAACTCATCAAACTATTTGTCAAGCCTGCTACCTGATAATCATTGTACAATGAGGAGTGAGCTTCACAAGCTCAGTGAATTAAATTTAATAAAAGTACTCATTTGTATAAACAATTTTTTTTAATATTTAAATCAATTTATATCTACTACACTTGATACTAGCACTCCACTATCTCTACATATGTCATCATATCCATTCTCTATCAATCTCTTTCTCTTATTTATTTAGATCACCTTAAAACCACCAACAATCTCGTAATTACCTCGTAATGGGGTTCACATCATAAAGTCTACTATCTAGATTGTTCTTATCACCATAACTGTCTCTCTGTGAGACTCATCCATCTATAATTATATTCACAATAATACACCACAACTCAGTATTTTAATAATCTTATCACCATAACTGTCTCTTTCAGTGAGTGTTGTGTGATTATCTACCCAAATAAATAAGCAAATAACCGAACTTGTTTTACTTGCAAGTGCACAAGGTCTACAGTAGCATAGTGTGCAAGTGCGAGATCATTTCCACAGGGATTGGTGAATTTCGATTTAGAATTAATTTCACAAAGTAAAAATAGATAGAAATATTTATTGGATTTAGATAATAATGATAAAGGCGTAAGGACTTGATATCCACCACTAATTATGCTACCCCAACAAAACAATATGCCAATGCTCTACTCATGCTATGAATACCTAATGGTTGTCAACCTAAGGGCTTGGTCCACTACTTAGGTTATTGATTTCCCTAAGCAACGAGTTAGACATAGTGTATACTCTAACTCTTTTCTCTCTTAAGGAATTCAACATGGTGTATACTGAGTTGTTCCTTAAGAGAGCATAGGATTTGTGGAAATTGACAACCACACGGGACCTAGGGCTTGGTCCACTCCCGGTTTCCCATGTTGATTAACCCAAGAATCTGGTGTGGATATCTTTTGTTACTATTGTTGAACCCAGGACTTGGTCATCCAAATTGATTCAACAAACTAATTCATACCACATGCATACGTTGATCAGACACACACATATTAGGAATTTAAATAAAAACAAGCATTAATCAAATTAAGAATCACAGCATAAGTATTGCAAAGGTGCCAATACTGAATTATTGGTTAAACATAATTAGGGCTTCAACCAAGCCTTTACAATAAGTTTAGTTACACATAATAAAATAAAGGAAAGAAGAAACCCGAGAGAGCTCCATTGAAGAATTGTCAATTCTTCTATAGAATCCCCTCAGGCCTCCGGCCTCCCGACCTAAAATTAAAACTAAAAAAGAGATATGTTCCTAAAAAGGGAGATACTGTTTCTGTGTTTTACAAATCTATTTATAGGGTTCTAAGGACACTTGGAAACCCTAATTTCCAAAACAGATCTCTAACCCTACTTTCCAAAATAGGAACTGTCGTTTTGATGTTTCATTGATGCGTGTGTGCTCGATCGCATGTGTTTGCGCTCGAGAGCAAGGTTGCACTCGAGCCTTCTTCTTGTGCGCATGAGTGCTTGTGCGCTCGATTGTACCAAGCACTGCGCTCGATCGCACTCTTCTGCAGCTCCCAGTTCCAGTTTTGCTCTTTGAGTTCCAAAATGCTTCATTTCTTCCAAAAACCTATAAAAACACAAAAGAAGTAAAATGGAATAAAATACGCAAACTAAGAGCTTAAAAAATGTAAATTAAGGGGTTCAAATATGAATATTTAAGCTCCTATCAGTGAGACTCAACCAACTATAATTAAATTCACAATTTATACATCACACATCAGTATTTCAATAATGCAAGTAATAATTAAAACAGATGTAATACAATGAATGCTTATCATGGGAACATCTTCCCACCTGTCGACAGGTTGTTATTATCTTAGATCGGCCCCTTCTTGGTTCTTTACTTTGCAGCTTATCTCGACTGCCACGAAATTTTCTCAGCATATACCGACTAGCACGATGTCCCTTTTATTTCCAGCATATACCGGCTGTCACGGTTATTTTATTAGACCGGCCCCTTCTTGGTTTTTTTCTTTCTCATTTAATGCATATGTATATGAACAATGATATGAAATATGCATTTGAATAGTAATATAAAAAAAAAAAACAACATGAACTCAAAATATCTAAATTGACTATCACGATTTTTCTCAAATTATATAAAAATTCCACTAAAATTCCCTCATCCCAAATCACATCACAACATCCATTAAAGCTTGTCAAGATCCACTAAATTTCATCCCAATTCACATAAACTCATCCATCAAAGTTTGTCAAGATCCACTAAAATTTATCTCCTCAAAATTCGTATCAAAACATCAATATAACTCATCAAGAATTTAATTATCACCATCATTATTAAATTAACCAATTATTATAATAATATTCCTTCTCACATAATAATTTTTCTATGTGTCTAATATTCATATCATATCTATCAACCAAATCTTTATCTAATATAAAAATATAAGCTAATAATTTATTTTAATATTATTACTAAATATTTGACTTTTATTTAGACTACTTAAAGTAAATTCAACTCACCATGTAGCTCTTAAAGCTACCCGTGGATCACCTCCTTGCCTTTCCCGTTTCTCTCCGAAATTCCCTTGGTTGTAGATCTTCAACACCTGATATTATATTTATATAAATTTTCTAATTTATTCTTCAATCCGATATAAACCACACACTTTGAAAATTCCCACTTTGAATTCAGGGAAACTTCATAAGTGTCAGAAATTAAAAAATAACCATTATATTATTACCTTCTGCTTTTCTGATAGTTTTTCCTGATTCTCTATGAAATTCCACAGAAAATACCTTCAAAATTTTGCTCTTTCAGTATTTCTTTGAACTCCCAAATGTTTTAAGAAAACAGATGAATTACATGAAACTAAACGAACTCCCTTCGCGTAACTTGGCTGAACCTATTGTGCACACACACACATACACACACACACACACACACACACACATATATATATATATATATATATATGAAAGTTTGGGCTGAAAACTTCAACAGTCCCCTTCCAAAAGTCTCCTCGCTTTGGAGACGTGTAAGGCAATTTGCAATTGCCTTCTTAAATTTGCAACGACCCCCTCCCCAACTTCTCTTGCTGCCACGAACAGAACAAATGACATTTATACCAAATGTCTTTCTTTCTCTTTTCTTACTTTGCCTGCTACCACAATTTTTGACTTTAAACTCTTTTTTTTTTTTTTACTTTTTTGACTTTTCTTTTTCTTTTTTTTTCTTTCGAACGTTTTGGATGTCCAAATTTTTTTCTTTTCTTTTAATGACGTCCATGTCCAAATTTTTTTTAAAGAATTATTTTATTCAATACTAATCCTTTGCGTAAATATATATTATTTAAATTTCATGACATATTTATTAAATTACTTCTTTACCCTTACTTCATGAATATGGGTATTACAATTCTACCCACCTTACAAAAATTTTGTCCTCGAAATTTCTTTGCTTTACTCCAGAAATAAATATAAATAATACTTCTTCATACTTGTCTTACACTTTCACGAAATCTCTTCAACATCCTTATTCCGCCACAGAACTTAAATATTATTTTATTACACAAGACTTGTTCTTTTTGTCTAAAATCCTCATATTGGTATAAAAAACCAAACTTTCTGAATTTCTATAGCTTAGCTCGAACTATTATTTTATTCATCATGTAAACACTTTCTTAAAAGTGAAACAAGAAATATGTTATGCCACTGCTTCAACTCTGGAGGCAAATCCAAGCTATTTACAACTAGTCCAACTTTCTCAACCACCTCACAGGGTCCCACAAATCTTATATTCAGCTTTCATTTCCTGTTTAAATCTCAAAACACCTTTTCATTGAGATATTTTTTCAGTACACCCAATCACCTACTGGAAACTTAAGAGATCTCCTTTTATTATTAGCATAGCTATTTGGTCTACTCTGTACTGCTTTACGGTTCTCTCGAACTAATTTGATCTTTTTAGCTGTTAACTCAAGGATTGATGGACCAGATATATTCCTCTCTCTCATTTCTTCCAAATATATAGGAGTTCTACACCTCCTACCATATAATGTCTCAATTGGTGCCATCCAATACAAATTTGATATTATGTTTAATGGTGCTCCATACAATCTTACAATCTCAGCTACATCATTCTTCAATCCTGACCACCAGAAATTTCGTCTCCATCCTCTATATATCTTATTGTTACTTGATTGCATCAAATCTACATCATTATGTGCCTCCCTCCTTATCTCTTTTCTCAACTCTGCGTTATTGGAAACACTATTTCTATCCAGAATACCATCATTTCAAATTTTGAACTTATATTGTTTTCTAGTAAGCACTCAATACTTAATCTTTTCTATCTCTTCATCTATACTTTGCATCTCTAAAGCATTTTACTATGGATGATTGTATAACTATATTCTTTATCCATGATCCTCTACCACTGGTATTCTACTTTATTCTCAATTCTCTAAATCTATCATCAATTTCTCATCAGGGCTCCCAATAGCAGTTAACCTTTTTGTAGACTTTATTCTCAATGCATCAGCTATCACCTTCTCATTTTCTAGATAATAATGAATTATACAATAATCGTTACTCATCAATTTCATCTACTATCTTTGCCTCAAATTCAACTCCCTCTATGGGCAGGTAAGTATGTCAACTCTTATAACCCATAAATATCTCCCAAGTAGCTTCATACAGATGATATCTCCAATATTTTAAAATAAACTCTATAACAGCTAACTCTAAGTTATGAGTAGGGAAAATTTTATCATGAATCCTCAATTTCTTAGAAGTATGGGTCACAGCTTTCCTATGCTACACATATCCCAATCGTTGATGTGATGTATCACTATACACCACAAATCCTTCATTACCAGAAGAAAAACACCAATACTGGAGCTGTAGTCAATATCTTTTTTTTTTAATAATTGAAAATTTTTCTCACGCTTCCCTCACCAGACAAATCCCACTTTTTCCCTAGTCAGTCTATTCAACCGCATTTCAATAATAAAAATTTCTAAAAAGATCTTCTATAATAACTAGCTAACCCCAAGAAGATTTTGATCTCAGTCACATTAGTTAGTCTCTCCCAACTTAACATTGTCTCTAACTTTTATAAATCCACTGCTATCTATTTCTCGATATTACATTTCCAAGAAAGTTATTTCATTCAATCAACACCCACACTTAGAGAACTTTGTATATAATTTCTCTTTCCTCAGAATCTCTAACACACTGTCTAATTGTTTCACATGTTGTTCTTCTTCCTTAGAATACATCAGGAAATCAAATACAACCATAAACTTGTTAAGATATAGTTTAAACACTCGATTCATCAAGTCCATGAATGTTTTTGGAACATTAGTAAACCCAAATGGCATCATCAGAAGCTTATAACCATCACATGTCATAAAAGCAGTCTTAAACATGTCTCCTTCTTTTATTATCAAATGGGTGATAACCTAATCTCAAATATATCTTAAAAAATACTTTCACTCCTTGCACTGCTCAAACAATTTATTTATCTTGAGTAAAAGATCTTTGTTCTTATTTAACTATCTGTAGTCTATACACACTCTTATCGTTCCATCTTCCTTCTTCACTAACAACACCTAACTCCCCAAATATATTAGGTCAGATAAATTGTTTATCCACAAATTCTTAAAATGGTACGTTCATTTCTCTCAATTCAGCTGACGTCATTCTGTAGGGGGCTATTAAATATATGTCCATATTTTGAACACTATCTTCTTTCTGGGATAATCAATCCAAGCGTAATATGTCGACAATTAATTCATTCTCAACATTAAATGAAATTATATATTCAAAGATAATAAATCTGCTTCAGTTTTTTCTATCACTGATACGAATCAAACAACCTTTGTAAGCATTTATGATTATCACTCTATCTCTAGTGGAAATTTCAATAAAAATATTTTGCACACAAGGACTACTACATACTTCAATAAACTTCATATGAATACTTGATGCAAAAGAATGGGTTGCATCAAGGTCAACCAACATTGACATGTCCACCTTCTCCACACATAAAGCATTTCAAATTTTGACAATTCTAGAACAAATATCACATCTGAATATATCTGTTACAAACTTCTGTCTCCCAATCATACATCAGATTGCCACTTCCCCTTGATGGCATATTTACTCCCTTTGCCATGACTACCCTGTCTCCCAAATCTAAGAGTCCCACCAATAGTATTCTGAGCTACAGAAATAATAGATCCTGCTTTCCTCTGACTCTGTACTTCAGTTCCCTATTACAAGGAACGCCTCATTTGGGGTGGTCTCTCACCCTGTACACTCATACTACCACTACCTCTATAACGTTTATGTTTAAGCCTCTTTTACTATTTTATTTTATTTATTTATTTATTTTAAACTCTATCACATCTCTCTCAATCTGAAATGGTATATCCACCAATATGACATTATTCATATGTCTCATGTATGATAGTATTGATCAAACCTTAAAACATAATTCATCTATTAACTTCTTACACTTCTTCTCCTTTAGGTATACCATTTTCGTTTCAAACCTCGACAAAGCCACAAATCTCCTATCATATTGAGCCACAGTCAACACACTTATCCCAAATAAATAAAATCTTTATCTTGTTGGGCTCTAAAAGTCTAAGGAAAATATTTATCAAGGGAAACCTCCTTAACTTATTTCAGATTAAGGGTTTATTAATATCCATACTTACCTTGGGAATAATATCCTTCCACTATTTCCCAAAACTTCTCTTTCTAACTCAAACGAAGCAAAGGCAATCATCTGCCTATCAGTTACTAGTAACATACCAAATAATGCCTCTATATGTTTCTCCAGAAACTCAGGCATAAAAGGATTCATAGATCCTTTAAGGCATTCAACTTAATATATCTTCCTGCATCTTATGCATAAACCCACCTTTCCCCTTTTTTAAACGTTCATCATTACTGGATTTACAACCTCAAACATTGCTCCAGCCTGTCCACCAAGTATATGCTATGAGTTATCAATTCTATCATTTATTACATTCATTTTTCTTAAGATCATCTTTGTCTTAGCTCTTCTCTTTCAACTTCAGATTCTCTCACACCTTTACTAATATCAATTATATTACTAATATCAATCCTACTATCAGTATATTTCATTCTAGGAACCATAGATTCAGACTCAACCTCGACCTGTCAAAAATATTGGGGTATACCACCCCCTCTCCAATCAACAACTCTAACTCTAGCTCTAGCACGTCCATGTGTCATCCTCATACTGTTTATTATAATTTATTTTAATCTTCCACTTTCTTACTTTTTATATAGTCTACAGAATCTGAAAAACCTAATGCTTTGATACCAAAATTGTAACGACCCCTCCTGGGTTGGCCACCCCCGAAACGGTGTCATCACATTTTGAGAATCCCAGCACGACACATATATACAACAATAAAAATAAATAACACCAAAAGAATTTTTCCATCAATTCGATCTTTAAAAATTCTATGCGATGTAAAATGCATGAATATTTACAAATAAATTTTTTATTTCATTTATCTCTTTAGTCTGAGGATGATGACATGCACGTGGCTTACAAAAACTGATTTCTTCTGAACTTCAACTCACCAAACTATTTGTCAAGCCTACTACCTGAAAGTCATTGTACAATGAGGAGTGAGCTTCACAAGCTCGGTGAATTAAATTTACTAAAAGTACTCATTTGTATAAACAAATTTTTTTTAATATTTAAATCAATTTATATCTCTTACACTTGATACTAACACTTTATTATCTTTACACATGTCATCATATCCATTCTCTATCAATCTCTTTCTCTTATTTATTTGGATCACCTTAAGACCACCAACAATCTCGTAATTACCTCGTAATGAGGTTCACATCATAAAGTCTACCATCTAGATTGTTCTTATCACCATAACTGTCTCTTTGTGAGACTCATCCATCTATAATTATATTCACAATAATACACCACACCTCAGTATTTTAATAATCTTATCACCATAACTGTCTCTTTCAGTGAGATTCAACCAACTATAATTAAATTCACAATTTATACATCACACATCAGTATTTCAATAATGCAAGTAATAATTAAAACAGATGTAATACAATGAATGCTTATGATGGGAATGCCTTCCCACCTGTCGACAGGTTGATATTATCTTAGACTGACCTCTTTTGGTTTTTTACTTTGCAGCTTATCCCGGCTGCCACGGAATTTTCTCAGCATATACCGGCTGGCATGGTGTCCTTTTTATTTCCAACATATACCAGCTGTCACGGTTATTTCATGAGACCGACCCCTTCCCGGTTCTTTTCTTTCTCATTTAATGAATATACATATGAACAATGATATGAAATATGCATTTGAATAGTAATATAAAAAAAAACATGAACTCAAAATATCTAAATTGACTATCCTGATTTTTCTCAAATTATATAAAAATTTCACTAAAATCCCTTCATCCCAAATCACATCACAACATCCATTAAAGTTTGTCAAGATCCACTAAATTTCATCCCAATTCACATCAACTCATCCATCAAAGTTTGTCAAGATCCACTAAAATTTATCTCCTCAAAATTCTTATAAAAACATCAATATAACTCATCAAGAATTTAATTATCACCATCATTATTAAATTAACCAATTATTCTAATAATATTCCTTCTCACATAATAATTTTTCTACATGTCTAATATTCATATCATATCTATCAACCAAATCTTTATCTAACACAAAAATGTAAGTTAATAATTTATTTTAATATTATTACTAAATATTTGGCTTTTATTTAGGCTACTTAAAGTAAATTCAACTCACCACATAGCTCTTAAAGCTACCCGTGGATCACCTCCTTGCCTTTCTCATTTCTCTCCGAAATTCCCCCGGTTGTAGATCGTCAACACTTGACATTATATTTATATAAATTTTCTAATTTATTCTTCAATCCGATATAAACCACATACTTTGAAAATTCTCACTTTGAATTCAAGGAAACTTTATAAGTGTCAGAAATTCAAAAATAACCATTATATTATTACCTTCTGCTTTTTTGATAGTTTTTCCTGATTCTCTATGAAATTTCGCAAAAAACTCCTTCAAAATTTTGCTCTTTCAGCATTTCTTTAAACTCTCAATTGTTTTAAGAAAACAAATGAATTACATGAAACTAAACGAACTCCCTTCGCGTAACTTGCCTAAACCTACTGTGCATATATATATATATGAAACTTTGGGCTGAAAACTTCAGCAGCTCCCCTCCAAAAGTCTCCACACTTTGGAGACGTGTAAGGCAATTTGCAATTGCCTTATTAAATTTGCAACTGCCCCCTCCCCAACTTCTCTTGCTGCCACGAATAGAACAAATGACATTTATACCAAATGCCTTTCTTTCTCTTTTTTTACTTTGGCAGCAGGCCACCTGCTATCACAATTTTTGACTTTAAACTCTTTTTTTTTACTTTTTGACTTTTTTTTTTCTTCTGGACATTTTGGACGTCCAGATGTTTTTAAATTTTTTTCTTTTCTTTTAATGACGTGCACGTCCAAAATTTTTTTAAAGAATTATTTTGTTCAATATTAATCCTTTGCATAAATATATATTATTTAAATTTCATGACAAATTTATTAAATTACTTATTTACCCTTACTTCACGAATATGGGCATTAGACAGTCGGTATATGTTGAAAATAAATGAAAACCGTGACAGCCGGTATATGCTGGAAGTAAAAGAATCGGGAAGGGGCCAGTCGAAGATAAAAACATGTCGACATGTGGAAAGACGTTCCCTAATAATAATTCATGCATTGCATCTATTTTAAATATTGATTGTAAACTGAAATGCTGAAGTGTTGTTTGTTATTGTACATTTATTTATAGATGAATGAGTATCATAGAGAGACAGTTATGGTGAGAAAGAAACATAGAAGTGTGATATGATAAGAACCATCTAAATGGTAGACTTTATGCTGTGAACCTCATTACGAGGTAATTATAAGATAATTGATGATCTTAAGGTGAACCAATATATAAGAAGAAGATATTGATAGAGAATGAGACTTATGATATGTGTAGTGATAGTAGAATGATATTATCAAGTTGTATGAGATATAAATGATCAAATATTGAAAGACTATTTATACAAATTAAATATTTCTAGTATATTTAATTCACTGAGCTTGTGAAGCTCATCCCTTATTGTACAATGATTTCAGGTAGTAGGCAGGACAAATAGTTTGGTGAGTTAAGGTTCAGACGAAATCATTATCTGTAAGCCATGTATGTGTCCACATCCTCAGACTAATGAGAAAATAAAATAAAAATTTATTTGTAAATATTCATGCATTTTACGTTGCATATAATGTTTAAGTCAATATCAGAATGATGTATCTCCCCTGTTGAGGGTTGATGATTGATGTAAAAAATTTTGTTGGTATTATTTTTCTTGTTGCATATATGTGTCGTGCTGGAATTTTTAAAATGTGGCAACACCGTCTCGGGGGTGGCCAACCCGAGATGGGTCATTATAGTTACCTCCTAGTGTGGCAAAAAAACTCGGACACCCCATTACGAGTCAAGTTTAAGTTTTGAGACATGATGTAGCATCATCATTGGATAATAAGTGCAGTTTTTTAGTTGGAGTGCGTGAAGTCTGCTAGGGAGCTTTGAGTTGTGTAGACTAAGGTTCCAACCCAAGAGGGGGTGAATTGGGTTTTTAAAAACTTTCACTAATTACTCACAAGTTTATAAAAACAGTTAAGTGCACAAGTATATAAACAAGTAAAGTGCTTTAAATAAAAGAGTGTAAGGAATAGAAAATGCAAACTCAGTTTATAGTGGTTCAATAATATCGGATTCACTCTGACCTTACGTCTACTCTCTTTAAGGAACCTCCTTAAAGTAATCCACTAAAACTTTAGTCGTACAACTTCACGGGTGTTGTATAAACCTTACAACCAATCCCTTCATCTCGGAAGCTAATCTCTTCCTTTTGAAAGTTGATCCCTTTACCATAAATATGAGTTGCTGTAAAGTAAATGGTAGAGAGATAGCAGTGAATGCTTTTACAAATGAACAATATCTCTCTTTCAAAGTAAAGCTTGAAGAATGACTCAATAATAAGTGTTTCAAAGCTTTTGTGTATTAATGAGCAAAAACTTGATTGAATGTGTAATCTTCCCTCCTTAAATGCTCATTGGAATAGGTTTTTATAGCCTTGACTTAATATGGCCGTTTGGTACTGATTTGGTATGTTTTGGTGCATTAAATGCTCAAGTCTCGCGTCTCAACGGTTATATTTTTTGAATTACCAGTCGACTAGGTTTTAGTACCAGTCGACTGGGTCAAGTGAAAAGTCTCACTTTTTAAGGTTGTGAAGAGTACCAGTCGACTAGGTCATTTGTACCAATCGACTGGGGACATTCTGTCCAAGATGCCAGTCGACTGGTGTAGATCAGCCAGTTGACTGGGGACATACTGTCCAATATACCAGTCTACTAGTATTAATCACCCAGTCGACTGGGGACATACTGTCCCACATCCCAGTCATCTGGTATAGGGATCTAGTTGACTGGATTGCCCTTAAACCCATTTTTCATGTTTTAAAATGTTTTTGACTTAGAAATGTTTGAATGAATAGTTTTGTCAAAATGTTTTTACAAAAAGAGCCATAAGACAAGCTAGTTAGTTGAACAAGAGAGATTTACAACTTGTCTCATTACCTTATGCCTATACTAGATCTTCTGTCTTGACTTGGTGTCTGATATGGGTTGAGTTCTTACATCTTGATTCTTAGTTGTAGCTTTTATCATTTGAAACACTTAGATAATACTGTTAGTACAATTAGAGTTTTGTTTTGTCATTATTAAAATTTAGATGAGGGTCAACAAGTTGAGCTTGTGTGCTCTTAAGTACATAGAACGGATTCAAGCCTAAGTGAAGTGGTAACAAAAGTGAGAGTGGGCATTTTCGATCAAGTCCATAAAGATGGGCGAGTGACTAGTGAGTCCTTAGATCGACATGTGTGGTGCTCCATGAATCATGGGAAGATGTCACGAAGCTTTATGTAGAAACTTAGCTCTAGTTGTTATGTTGTACGCCGATGAGGAATGGGTTGTGTGGTGATCGTTGTGCAACAAGTTTGCTCTAGTTGTGGCGCAGTTGTGCAGCATATGTCTGTCAATTATGTGCTAAAGTGGCATAGTGGCATTTTCATAAATATGTGATTTATACTCCGAAAATTAATGGAAAATTTTAGGGAGTATCTTGAATATTCGTGCAGCGATGTGGTATGGTTAGATTTGGAAGATTGTGTAAATTATAATTATTAAAGGATTAAGACGACTCAAGGGTGAGGTATGTTTCTTGCTGAAAATGCTCAATAATAGCATAGTGTGCAAGTGCAAGATCATTTCCACAGGGATTGGTGAATTTCGTTTTAGAATCAGTTTCTTAATATAAAAAAAGATAAAAATAATTGTTTAATGTGAATTAATAATAATGAGAACATAGGGCTTTGATATCCACCACTAATCATACTTTCTTAATGAGTAATATGCCAATGCTCTAGCCCTACTATAAATACCTAATGGTTGTCAACCTAAGGGCATGGTATCTACTCCTTAAGCTATTGATTTCCCTAAGAAACAAGTTAGGCATGGTATCTACTCTAACTCTTTTCTTTCTTAAGGGATTCAGCATGGTATCTACTGAGTTGTTCCTTAAGAGAGCATAGGACCTATGGAAATCGACAACCACATAAGACCTAGGGTATGGTATCTACTCCCGGTTTCCCATATTGATTAACCTAAGAATCTGACGTGGATTTCTTTTGTTACTAATGTCAGACCCAGGACTCGGTCGTCCAAATTGATCTAACTAACAAGTCCATACCACATACATACGTTGATCAGACACACATATGAGGAATTCAATAAAACATGTATTAATCAATTAAAGCATCATGACGTGGCTATTGGCAAAGGTAATCAATGAATATATATATATATATATATATATATATATATATATATATATATATATATATGGAAAAGCATAATTAAGGCTTCAATTGAGCTCTATAAAGCATTAGTTACACATGTTGTCTATGATAATCATCATAAAATAAGGGGAAAGAATAAACCCGAGAGAAGAGTCATCAATTCTCTCCCAAAGCTTACAAATCCAAAAGAAGATTATAAGATAGATCGCCCCCCTCTTCTGTGTTTTTACAAGTGTATTTATATAGGTTGAATAACCCTAGAAGACTCTGGAAACTCTAAACTTCTTAAAACACAAAACTCATTCTCTTTCCAAAACAAGTTCTGCCGTTTTACTGTTCACACTCGTACAGGTGCGCTCAATTGCATGCGTGGTGTACTCAATCGTAAGGCTGCACTCGAGCTTTCTTTGTGTGCACATGAGCACTGGTGCGCTCGATCGTACCAAGGAGTGCGCTTAATCGCACTTTAGCCAGCAGCTGCTCCAGGATTTTCAGATTTCTTTCTTTAAGTGCCAAAAATGCTTCTTTTTCTCTAAGACCCTATAAAAACGTATAAAACACAAAAGTGAAGTAAAATAAACTAAAACATATAGACAAAGAGCTTAACAAAGGTAAATTAAGGGGCTTAAATATGAATATTTAAGCACCTATCACACCCCCAAACTTACATATTGCTAGTCCCTTAGCAATACAAAACTAAAAACTAAAATAAAAACACATAAATAAATCCAATTTTCATGGTGTCCACAAAAGTTTAGGTATCACACAAAACCATGATGTGCATTCATGAGCAAGCTTAACAAATACAAACACATCTTTGTAATGAATAAGAGTTTTGAAAGCTAATCACTTTCATGAGGCTGGGTAAGATATCACAAGTCTGACTTTAGTGTGTGGTGAACTAGCACATAAAAGATTTTGTTTCCAAATAACTCTAACGTGTAGTGTTTCGGTGTCTCAAGATTCACCAAATTTCCTATCAGAACGAACAACAATGGCATAGTTTTTCTTCTTTTCTTTTATTGAGAGATTTTTGCCAAGTGCAGTTCCTTTAAGCTTTCTATTTTACTCATGTAGTGAGTGTTTAGCCAATGACTCCCAAACCAGATGGTTTTAGGGAATTAGGTGTAAAGACACCCCTAAAGACTTACTAACTCGAGTAAAAAAACCTATGAAACTAACTGGTCTTAATGCTGCCAATCAAAATTCTCACCTTTTGACATGACACTCACTGCTTACTGAGGCAAGAGGGCCAGTTACTCAGTAGAAAGTTCTTTTAAAGATCATTATGAGTAAAATTCCCGCATTTTCACGTGAATACTCACTACTTACTGAGGCAAAAAGCCTAGTTACTCAGTGGAAAGTTTGTTTAATGATCATTAAGAGCACTTTTATTTTTTTTATTTTTTTCTCATCTTTTTAAGCAATAACAATCTTTTTCTATTTTCCTATGCCAAAGTGTTTATCTAACAAGTCATCCGATTCACAGTTAAGCCGAAGAAACATACATATTAAAATTACATGTCATACCCCACACAATTATGTGCTAATGTGCTCGTGTTAGTTTAGATCAAACTTGTGAATCCCTAAATGCCTAAAAATAAGTGATTAAGGTTTAAAACTTAATTATTAGCCCACGAGTTCAAGGTTTTAAGCTCATTTATGAAGTCAAATCATATTATTTGTTTAGATCACCCAAAATTTTCATAACAGTATGAACATGCATTTATCTACAAAAACAAAAACTGGGACAAAGTGTGTGAATGTGTCTCCCATACCCCCAAACTTAAACTACACATTGTCCCCAATGTGGGCATAATATGGAAAGATCTGACCTAGGAGATAGAGAACTAAATGGCTGGCATGGCTCGTAGCACACCCCCAAACTTGAACTTGAGGCAGTCACTATGTCCCTGAAAATGAAAAACAAACGTAATACCGGAAAACAAAATATACTAAAAGTAATTATAAGAAAAGCAAAAGATAAACGAAAAATAAATACTAAAAACATGATAAATAAAAGGATATGTTGTGGGGTGCCTCCCATAAGCGCTAAGTTTTACGTCTTCAGCCAGACGGGGTACCCTTTCACTGCTGGTCTTTCACTTAGTATTTTTAGCAAACAGCTTATTGTGCGATAGTGAATTGAAGCTGTGGGCAATATCTTTAACAATGTCTCAACCTCCATACTCAGTGGCCTCAGTACCACTGATATCAATAGAGGCATTTAAGCTACATGTGTATCTATTCTGGAGAGCTCAAACGCTCTCTACAGTAGCTTCAGCGCTAATCTTTTGAAAGAGAGTACCTAAAGTCCCTCGTATTTGGCTCAAGTGTTCTTGTTGCTGCTGCATACTGGACAGTCTGGAGCGCTAAATCTTCATCTCTTGGTTGCACTATAATTGCAGAGTGTGGTGTGATTTTATGTCTATGTACCATAAATGTCTGATTTCTTGCTGGCAACTGCTGCAATTCCAATTTTGGTGCCTAGACAATAGATGAGAGAAAAGTAGTATTAGTATGCTCAAGAATTTCAAACAAATGAGTAAACTTACTTGGATGCTTTGGAGAGGCTTCAAGGAGGTGCACAGCTTTAATGATATCATCAGTAATATCTTCAGATTCTAGCTTAACATCATAACTTATGACATTATGGGTGAGGGTGGCCTCTAATGGATCAATGTGATGGACCTGAAAAGTTTGCTTGATAGAACTTTGCATCATACATTCATCAAAACATTCATCATCATGATCATCTTCAGGTAATTTTAATGCATCAAATATCTTAAATTCTATTATCGCACCATTTACCGCCATACTTACAATACCCTTTTTCACATTAATTATTGTATCAGTAGTTCTCATAAATGGTCTTCCTAAGATGATGGGTAGAGGTATTGGCATAAGATATTCTTCCATATCTAGTACAATAAAATCAGCAGGTAAAATAAATTCACCTACCTTTACCAGGACATTCTCAAGAATACCTCTTGGTCTTTTGATGCTTCTATCTGCCAATTGCAAAGTAATGGAGGTTGGTTGAAGCTCCCCCAAACCTAGCTTTTTAACTACCGTGTATGGCAGTAAATTGACACTTGCTCCTAAATCCAATAGTGCACGCTCAAAAAACTGGTCACCTATCCTGCAAGGAATGGTAAAACTACCTGGATCTTTTAGCTTTGGTGGTAGTTTTCTTAACAATACTGCACTTACCTCTTCAATTAGAGCCACTATTTCATGTTCTTGAAACTTTCTTTTATTAGTGGAACAATCTTTTAAAAACTTAGCATAAGTAGGAATTTGTTTAATTGCATCTAATAAGGGAATGTTAATTTCTACTTTTCTCAAAGTTTCAAAAATGTCAAGCAATTTATCTTTCTTTAGCTTTAGTAACCTTTGAGGGAAATGAGGTGTATTCCACTTCTCTATTTCACTTACCTTGGATGTGGATGACTTAGCTGGAGATGCTTGTGCTGGCTCATTAACTTCTATGATTTTACCATTTCTGAGAGTTGTAACGGCCTTTAGTTGCTGATATCCTCTAGGATTAGGCATTGTTTGGGTTGGAAATTCTCTTTGCCTTCGTCCACTTAGCTCCTTAGCCATTTGGCTCATTTGTGCTTCCAATCTTTGAATGGTTTGCTCATGTTTTATAATTATTTGTCTTTGCTCAGTTTGAATTTGTCTTTCATCTACCATAAACTGTTCTTGTGACGTTATCAGTTGCCTTACCATACTCTCTAGATCACTCTTATTTGACTCTTAAACTGGTTGGGCTGCTTGGTGGAAGTTTTTTTGTTTCCCTTGAAGGTTCAGGGCATTGTTGCTCCATGAGAGGTTTGGGTGGTTTCGCCATCCAAGATTGTAGGTATCTGCATATGCACTGTTTGGTCCCACATAGTTTGCTTGCTCGGGATCTGTAGATGAATATAAATGGCAAGTCTCAGAAGTGTGATCAAATTGAGAACATAAGCACATACCTGGCATTGTGTGGCTTATGGACTTGGTGAGCAGTCATGGCTTTTACAAGCATATCTAGGTTCCTTTTCATAGCAGTTATCTGAATTGGAATTCTACCAATTAAGTTAACTTCATACATGCCCTTGTTCTTTACTCCTTGTCTCCCTCTGGATGAGAATTGTTGGGTATGCTCACTCAATGCCTCAAACAGCTCCATGGCTTCTTCACTGCTCTTCTCCATCAGCACACCTCCATAACTTGAATCAACAATACCTTTATTCATGTCATTTAGACCTTCATAAAAAGCTAATAACAGCTCATCTTGAGGTAGGTTGTGATGTGGACATTTGAGAAGCAGCTCATTAAAATGTCCTCATACTTCAAAGAAAAGGTCTCCATCTCTCTATTGGAAAGATTGAATCTCCTTTCTCATCTGCCTTGTCTTTTGTGCTGGGAAAAATTTCCTTAGGAAATTACTCGATAGTTCTTCCCACGTATGAATAGAATATGTAGGCAATGAATTATACTACAACTTAGCTTTATCTTTTAATGAAAAAGGGAAAAGAATTAACCTGATTCCCTCTTGATTTAGGCCTTGGATGTGCTGGAACTTGCAGAGGTCAAAGAATTCCCGAAGGTGCAAGTGTGGATCCTCAACAGGTGTACCCCTAAAATGAGTCAAGACACTGAGTATCTGCAGAGATATGTTATAATTGTCTTTCGCCTCTAGTTGATAAGCAATGAATGATGGCTGGTTGAGGTTCCGTGGGATGAAGGATTGCTTCATTGGTCTTCGCTCGGGTGGTTGTTGGTTTTTGAGCTGTTCTGCCATTGATGCTTCGTCCTCAAATTCTTCTTCTACCTCTTTCGAGTTGTTTCTAAGCCTTTTTCGGATGGTCCACTCAAGCTTGATATCGAGGGGAAATAACGTTGGATGTCTGGATCGAAGCCTGTGCATGAATCAGGAAAAACAGCTTCAGTGCAGCAGTTGAATACTGCTGCCCGGGTAATCTCTGGACTATTTGAGCTCGAGTGCACAAGGTACTGTGCTCGATCACAATAGTGCGCTCGATCTCACTTGAGCTTACACTCGATCACAGGGCAAAAACAGCACTGCTGCAGACTTGAAACAGAAGAAAACAGAAAATGAAAAGAAGAAAAATTAGGTTTTTGATAAAGAAAATATAAACAGAACAGAGTAAGGAAATAAATAAAATAAAATAAAATTAACGAAAATAATTCCAAAAAGAAATTTACGCAATCCCCAGCAATGGCGCTAAAAACTTGTTGTGCGTTTATCTACTTAAATAAATAAGCAAATAACCGTATAGTTTTACTTGTAAGTGCACAAGGTCAATACTAGCATATTGTGCAAGTGCGAGATCATTTCCATAGGGATTGGTGAATTTCTTTTTAGAATTAGTTTCTTAATAAAAAAAAGATAAAAATATCTGTTGAATATGAATTAATAATAATGAGAACATAAGGATTTGATATCCACCACTAATCATACTTTCCCAATGAGTAATATGTTAATGCTCTAGCTCTACTATGAATACCTAATGGTTGTCAACCTAAGGGCATGGTATCTACTTTTTAAGCTATTGAATTCCCTAAGCAACGAGTTAGGCATGGTATCTACTCTAACTCTTTTCTTTCTTAAGGGATTCAACATGGTATCTACTGTGTTGTTCCTTAAGAGAGCATAGGACCTATAGAAATCAACAACCACACAGGACCTAGGGTATGGTATCTACTCCTGGTTTTCCATGTTGATTAACCCAAGAATCCGGTGTGGATTTCTTTTGTTACTAATGTCAGACCCAGGACTCGGTCATCCAAATTAATCTAACTAACAAGTCCATACCACATGCATACATTGATCAGACACACACATATGAAGAATTCAATAAAACAGGTATTAATCAATTAAAGCATCATGATGTGGCTATTGGCAAAGGTAATCAATGAATATATATATGGAAAAGCATAATTAGGGCTTCAATCAAGCCCTATAAAGAGTTAGTTACACATGCTGTCTATGATAATCATCATAAAATAAGGGGAAAGAATAAACCCGAGAGAAGATTCGTCAATTCTCTCCCGAAGCTTACAAATCTAAAAGAAGATTAAAAGATAGATCGCCCCCCTCTCCTGTGTTTTTGCAAGTGTATTTATAGGAGTTGAATAACCCTAGAAGACTCTGGAAACCCTAAACTTCTTAAAACACAAAATATATTCTCTTTCCAAAACAGGTTCTGCCGTTTTACTGTTCACGCCCGTATAGGTGCGCTCAATCGCATGCGTGGTGTGCTCGATCGCAAGGCTGCGCTCGAGCCTTCCTTGTGTGCGCATGAGCGCTGGTGCGCTCAATCGTACCGAGAAGTGCGCTCGATCGCACTCTAGCCAGCAGCTGCTCCAGGATTTCTAGATTTCTTCCTTTAAATGCCAAAAATGCTTCTTTTTCTCCAATACCCTATAAAAACGTGTAAAACACAAAAAAGAAGTAAAATAGACTAAAATGTTTAGACAAAGAGCTTAACAAATGTAAATTAAGGGGCTTAAATATGAATATTTAAGCACCTATCAAATGCTCATAATGACTTAAGACTTTATAGGGAGGACAATGTGTCAGGTTCTCCGCCACCTCCGGTGCACATACATGGGCCATGATTGGGCATGGTTTGAGCAATATGTAGGTTCCAAGTGAGATTCCAAAGGAAATTTGGGGTGCGAGTTTAGGACCACCACATGGTGACTCAGGCCTCCATGAAGCTGCAGCTTCATAGACAATATAGGTGGCTCATATGCACTATATTGCGCTCTTTTCTCATACTTTAGGCTTTACTCTACGGCCGCTGTCGTGTAGGCTATCGGATATCATCTTGGCACTGTGGGTGGAAGTAATGTGCGGTTTTGTTGTGGCAATGAAACACCCATGAGGGGTATCATCGGGTATGTTGTGGACTGCATGCGTGCAGTCATATCAACGTGTGTGCAGATTATTGGTTATGTGGTGGGCTATCATCCGTATATTCAGCACAATGATGGGAGGCATTGTGCATTAGTGGTTGAGTTGTGCATCAGCTATCTTGGGTTGGACTTGCAGACTGTGTGCGTGCAGTCAGGTTTGAGAGTTGGTTACGGGCAACCAGATTTATTGGCGGTATGCTCTCGGTTAGGATAGTGGAATATTATCCATATTTTTAACACAAGGAAAGTGGGAATTGTGCTTTAGTGGGGGAACGAATCAGTTGTAAGCACAACGAGGGGTAACATTATAACGACCCATCCCAGGTTGGCCACTCTCGAGATGGTGTTGTCACATTTTGAAAATCCAGCACGACACATATAACAACAAGAAAAAAAAATAACACCGATAGATTTTTACATCAATCCTCAACCCTGAACAGGGGATATACATCATTTTGATCTTAACTTAAGCATTATATACAACGAAATATGCATGAATATTTACAAATAAATTTTTTGTTATTTTATTTTCTTATTAGTCTAAGGAAATGGACACGTACGTAGCTTACAGATAATAATTCCATCTGAACATTAACTCACCAAACTATTTGTCCTGCCTGCTACTTGAAATCATTGTACAATGAGGGATGAGCTTCACAAGTTCAGTTAATTAAATTTACTATAAGTATTCAATTTGTATAAATGGTCTTTCAATATTTAATCATTTATACCTCATATAGCTTGATAATAGCATTCTACTATCACTATACATATCATAAGTCTTATTCTCTATCAATCTCTTATTCTTATATATTGGTTCACCTTAAGACCATCAATTATCTCAGAATTACCTCGTAATAAGGTTCACAACATAAAATCTACCATTTATATGGTTCTTATCATATCATATTTCTATGTTTCTTTCTCACCATAATTGTCTCTTTGTGAGACTTATTTATCTATAAATATATTTACAATAATAAACAACACTTCAGCATTTCAGTAATACAATCAATATTTAAAACAAATGCAATGCATGAATTATTATTAGGGAACGTTTTCCCACATGTCGACATGTTTTTATCTTAGACCGGCCCCCTCTCAGTTCTTTTATTTCCAGCATATACCGGCTGTCACGGTTTTCATTCATTTCCAGTATATACCGACTGTCACGGTTTTTCAATTAAACCGGCCCCCTCCTGGTTCTTTTATTTAATGCATATGCATATGGACAATGATATGAAATATGCATATGAACAACAACATAACAACAAACATGAATTCAAATATTTAAATTAGCTATCCTGATTATTCTCAAATTATTATGTGAAAAATTCCAATAAATTCCTATCCTCATAAATCACATCAAATCATCAATCATAGCTTGTTAAGATCCACTAAATTTTCTGTCCTCATAAATCATATCAAAACATCAACCATAGCTCATCAAGAATTTCACTTATCGCTTTTATTATTAAATCAACTTATTATTCCAATAATATTATTTCTCATAAACTAATTCTCTATACATCTGCTATTCCTATCACACCTATCAACCAATTTTCATCTATCACCAAAGCATAAGTTAATAATTTATTCTAATATTATCACTAGAAATTTCATATTTATTTTGATTACTCAAAGTAAATCTAACTCACCACGTAGCACTTAGAGCTACACGTGGATCACCTCCTTGCCTTTCCTGTTCCTCTCAGTAATTTCCCCTGGTTGCTGATCGTGAACACCTTACATAATATTTATATTAAATTTCTAAGTTATTCTTCAATTCTTCCTAATTTACACCATTTGAAAATTCTCACTTTGAATTCTGAGAAATTTCATGTACGCTAAATTTCAAAAATAAACTTCACGTTATTACCTTTTGTTTTTCTTAATGCTTCCCATAATTCTCTATAAAATTCTCTCGTAACTCCTTCAAAATTTTGCTCTTTCAACCTTTCTTTTGGTCCCCAAATATTTAGAGAAAGAGAGTAATTTGAATTGTAGTTGAAGGAAAACCAAACTGGATTTGGTAAGTAAATAATAAAAAAAAAGTTAATATATATATATATAAAAGTAAACATTTACAAAGCATCAACACCTCCCCAATGTGCCACGAATTTGAGAGGTGTAAAGCATGCAAAACCTCTCACGTTTTTTTTAAAGAAGAAAAAAAATAAATTTTTTTGTTTTCCATTTTTTTTGTAATTACGCCCCCACACGTCCAGTTTTTTTTTCTCAAAAGAATTATTTTATTCAATACTAAATATTTCGTGTATATATATTATTTTAATTTCATGTCATATTTATTAAATTACTTCTTTACCCATTTTGTAAGAACATGGGTGTTACAGACATTGTGCATCTTCAGTAAGCAAATAGTGTCAGAGGGATTGCAAGTCTTTGAGCTAGAAATGGACACATATGACAACTCTATGGCATTTCTAGGTTGCTTTAAGGTTCTAATGAGACTTTACTTGTGTGCTCATAATCTGGTAAGTGTTCCTCATTGGGGTTTAAACACACGAGGGCTGACGAGGACCTTTAGCACACGTTCGTGACTATTCGGGTTAGTGGGATGATTCAGTTGGTTTGAGACTGGTGTGATAAACTATAGGAAAAAGTTAAGCATCTTGCGGGTTTTTTGGCATCGTGGTTTGAGTTTCAGAGGAAGTGTGATGAGTCATGTGGCTTCTAAAATGATGTGTTGCAAGTTCTTGAGGTGAAAATTCAACGTGAAGAAAGGTAAAAAATATAAAAGAAAAGAAAGTAGAATAGAAAGTATTGAAACATTTTTTGCCTTAGTTTTTATAAATTATAGTATTTTATCATAAATATTTTTTTACACATCTAAATGAAACAAAGAAAATATTATATTTATCTATAAAATTAGTTGCATGCTCAAGATTTCACGTAACTTTAATAATTAACAAAAATCAAGTGCATCATTTATCAAAAACTATAAGTATATCATATCATAAATTGGAAAAAAAATCTCAATTATAATGGAAGATTTTATGAAAAATCATAAAAATTTATGACACTATTTATGATTTTTTTTAAATGGATATCTCACACATAAACCATGTAAACTACTAGCTATTCTACTTTTGGTAAAATCTTACGGATCGCTCGAAAATCCAGTCCACAAGAAACGGTTGAGCAAATTTTTTTTGCAGAAGATGGTGGATAGATGTAATACCCGTATTTGTAAAATAACGATAAAGAAGTAATTTAATAAATAAGACATAGAGTTTAAATACTACATGTATTTTAAATGTATAAAAAAATGTTTATGTCCTAGATAAAAATAATAATAATAATAATAATAATAATAATAATAATAATAATAAGTATAAAAAAAAGGCGAAAAGAAAAGAAAAAAAGGGGATGTTAAGTCCATAAATCAATAGAAGAAAGAAGAAGAAAAAAAACTTTAAAAAAAAAAAAACCCAAAACGTGGCAGCAGGTGGCAGCACCTGCTGCCAAGTTTTGTTAAATTGGTTACATGTGTTTTTTTAAGTTAAGTGGAAGACTACAAGCCTTCCACCTAAAGTGCAAACGTGGAGCTGATGATATTGTGGGCAGCTGATTTTTTCGGTTACCGACAAAACATATATATATATATATAATTGGTATAAAAAGTTAAACTTACCGATTTCATTTGTTTTTCTTTCAAATTACTTATTTTCTTTAAACACTTTGGGACCCAAAGAAAAGTTAAAAGAGTAAAATTTTGACGGTGTTTTTTGTGGAATTGCATAGAGAATCAGAAAAAATATTTTAGAAAAACAAAAGGTAATAACATAGTATTTATTTTTTAAAATTTTGACATTTATGAAATTCTCAGGAAGTCAAAGTGGGAATTTTCAAAGTGTGTGGTTTATGAAGAAATAAATAAATAATTAGAAATTAAATACAAATATTATGTCAGGTGTTGACGGTCAACAACCGGGAGAAGTTTCAGAGAATAACGAGAAAGACAAGGAGGTGATCCACGGATAGATTTAAATGCTACGTGGTGAGTTGGATTTACTTTAAGTAATCTAAATAAAAATCAAATATTTAGTGATAATATTAAATTTAATTATTAGTGTATGCTTTAGTAGAAGATAAATATTTGGTCGATAGGTATAATATAAATATTGGACACGTAGAAAATTATTATGTAAAAAGAAATATTATTAGAATAATGAGTTAATTTGATAGTAAAGGGGATAAATAAAATTCGGTACGAGTCTGGGTAAATGAATTTATGTGATATATGAGGAGAAGAAATTAGTGAGATAATAATTTGATTTAATAATAAAAGAGATAAGTACAATTCTTGATGAATTATGATTAATCAGTAGATGTGATATATGAGGAGAAAAATTTTGGGGAGTTTATTTCAATGATAAATTGAGAATGATCAGAGTAGTCAATTTAAATATTTTTATGCATGTTATTGTTATATTACTGTTCATAGGCATATTTCATATCGTTGATCATATGTATATGTATTAAATAAGATAACTGAAAGAACCGAGAAGGGACCAGTCTAATGGAATAACCGTGACAGCCGGTATATGCTGGAAATAAAAGGGGCACCGTGACAGCTGATATATGCTGGAGATAAATTTCGTGACAGCTGGGATAAGCTGTAAAGAACCGGGAAGGGGCCGGTCTAAGATAATAATAACCTGTCGACAAGTGGGAAGACGTTCCCATCATAATCATTTATGCAATGCATCTGTTTTAATTATTGCTTGCATTATTGAAATGATGAGGTGTGGTATATTATTGTGAATTTAATTATGGATGGATAAGTCTCCCAGAGAGAGACAGTTACAGTGAGAAAATGAGATAAAGACATAGAAATATGATAATATGAGAATTATTTAAATATTAAACTTTTTGCTATTATTCAGTTATAGAAAAAATAAATGATTAAATATTAAAGGACTATTTACGTAATTGGAATACTTTTAGTAAATTTAATTCGCTGAGCTTGTGAAGCTCACCCCTCATTGTACAATAATTTCAGGTAGCAGACAAGACTAGTAGTCGGGTGGGTTGAAAGTCAGAAGAAATCATTTGCTGTAAGCCACGTACGTGTCAATATCCTCAAACAAATGAGTAAATGAAAAACAAAAATTTATTTGTAAATATTCATGCATGTTAAGTTGTATATTATGTTTAAATTATATCAGATTGATGTACCTCCCTTGTTGAGGGTTACAGTAAAAATTCTTGTTAGCTTTATTTTGCTTTATTGTTGCATATATGTGTCGTGCTGGGATTTTCAAAATGTGATGACACCGTCTCGGGGGTGGCCAACCCGGGATGGGTCATTACAATTTTGGTATCAAAGTATTAGGTTTTATGATTCTGTAGACTGCATAAAAAGAAAGAAAGTGAAAGATTAAAATAATTTATATTTTAATGAACAGTCTGAGGATGACATGTGGACGCGCTAGAGCTAGAATTAGAATTGTTGATTTGAGAGGGCGTGGTAAGCCCGCAATATTTTTGACAAATTGAGGTTGAGTCTGAATCTGTGGCTCCTAGAAAGGAACATATTAACAATAAAATTGATATTGGTAAAGGTGTGAGAGAATCTGAAGTTGAAAGAGATGAGCTAAGATAAGCTCTTGTACATGCTCTTGAGAAATAAAGGTAACAGATGATATAGTTGGTAGCCTATAGCATAGACTTGATGAACAAGCTAGAACAGTGCCTGAGATTGTTAGAAATCTAGAAATGGTAAAGGTTCAAAAGTGGAAAAGTGAGTTTATGCATGAGATGCAAGGAGATTGTTAAGTCAAATGCCTTGTTGTTTAAAGGATCTAGGAATCCTTTTACGCTTGAGTTTCGGGAGAAACATGTAGAGAGATTATTTGGTACTTGTGCCATTAACTGACAGGAAGATGGATGCTTTTGCTTCGTTTGAATTAGAAGGAGAAACTTTAAAATAATGAGAGGATACTCTTCCCAAGGTAAGTACAGATATTGATAAACCTTTAACCTGAAATAGGTTTAAGGAGGTTTTTCTTGATAAATACTTTTCTTATATCTCTAGAGCCCAACAAGATAGAGATTTTATTTATTTGGGAAAATGTGTTAACTATGGCTCAGTATGATAGCAAATGTTTGGTCTTATCAAATGGTTGTACCAGAAATGGTAGATCTAGAGGAGAAGAAGGGTAAGAGGTTCAATGATGAACTATGTTTTAAGATTGATCAAAAACTATCTTACATGAGGCTTATGAATTATGTTAGATTAGTGGATATAACACTTCAGATTGGGAAGGATGTGATGGAAATCAGAGGTAGAAGGAATCGACAGAAGAGGTCTAAATTTGAGGAACCCAGAGATGGTACCAGTATGGGTGTGCAGAGTGGGAGACCACTCAAGAGAAGCGTTCCTTGTCACAAGGAACCGAAGTATAGAGTCAGAGGCAAGCAGGATCTGTTGCTTCTATAGCTCAGAGTAATATCAATGGAACCCCTAGATTTGAAAGATAGGTTAAGGGAACTGAAAGTTATGGGAAATGTGGGAGTGTACTACTTAGAGGATGTGATAACGTGATAAAAATATTAGAACATGTTATAGATGTAATCCTATAAGATATTTATCCCATAATTGTTCTAATTTGAGGTGGTATATAGAGAATGTGGACATATCAATGTTGGTTAATCTTGGTGCAACCCTTTCTTTTGTATCCAGTATTCATATGAAGTTTATTGAAGTATGTATTAGTCATTGGATGCAAAATATTTTTGTTAAAGTTCCCACTAGAGATAGAATGATAATAATGAATGCTTACAAGGGTTGTGTGATTCATATTAGTGATAGAAAAATCTGAAGCTGATTTATTACTTTTAAATATGATAGATCTTCATTCAGTTTTGGGATAGAATTGGTTGTCGATGTATTACGATTGGATTGATTGTTCCAGAAAGAAGGTAGTGTTCAACATATGGACATGAGGAGTGTAAATTTCAGGGAGAACATAGGATACTCTCAAACTAGCTTATTTTGCTCTGACCACTAGGAGATGGTTGAAGAAGGGTTGTGAAGAGTATTTGGCATACATAATGGATTCTAGAAAGGAAAATAAGAAGTTAGAAGAAATCTTGGTTGTGGAAGATTTTCATGATGTGTTTCGTGATGAGTTGTCTAGATTGCCTTCGAGTAGAAAGATTTAATACTCTATTGATGTGATACCAAGTTCATCACATATCTATAGCACTCTACAGAATGGCACTCGCTGAGTTGAGAGAATTGAAGTGCAGCTTCAAGAGTTGTTAGATAAACAACTTATTCGATTTAGTGTATCATCATGAGGAACCCATGTAGTGTTTATGAAGAAGGAAGATGGAACGATAAAAGTGTGTATAGACCTATAAATAGTTGAATAAGAGCATATATCTTTTACTCGGGATAAATGAATTTTTGAACAGTTGCAAGGAATGAGAGTGTTTTTAAGATAAACCTGAGAGCAGGTTATCACCAATTGAGGATAGAGAAGGGAGAAGTGCCTAAGACTGCTTTTAAGACACGTTATGGTTATAAGCTTTTTGTGATGTCATTTGGATTAACTAATATTCCATAAACATTTATGGACTTGATGAATAGAGCATTTAAACTATATCTTAACAAGTTTTATGGTTGTATTTGACTTTTCGATATAATTTAAGAGGGAAGAACAACATGTGAAATGTTGTGCGAAAATATACCTAAATAAATGGGTAAATAATCGGACTCGTTTTACTTGCAAGTGCACAAGGTCAACAGTGTAGTATAGTGTGCGAATGCAAGATCATCTCCACAGGGATTAGTAAAGTTCAATTTAGAATTATATTCGCAATATAAAAAGATAGAAATAATAAAAGTGTTGAGAAATAATAAAGATAAAATACTAAGGATAAAGGCGTAGGGACTTGATATCCACCACTAATTATGCTACCACAATATAACAGTATGCCAATGCTTTATTCATGCCATGTATACCTACTGGTTGCCAACCTAAGGGCATGGTATCTACTCCTTAAGCTATTGATTTTCCTAAGCAACGAGTTAGGCATGGTATCTACTCTAACTCTTTTCTTCCTTAAGGGATTCAGCATGGTATCTGCTTGAGTTGTTCCTTAAGAAAACATAAGTATTATGGAAATCGACAACCACATGAGACCTAGGGCATGGTATCTACTCCCAGTTTCCCATGTTGATAAGATATCCCTTGTTACTAATGTTAGACCCAGGACTCGGTCATCCAAATTGATCCAACTAACAAGTCCATATCACATGCACATATTGATCAGACATATACATACGAGGAATTTAAATAAAAGCAGGTATTAATCAAGTTTAAGCAACACAACATAAATATTGCAAGGCGCCAATACTAAATTTATTGAGTAAACATAATTAGGGCTTCAACCAAGCCCTACTAAGAGTTTAATTACACATAATAAAATAAAAAGGAAAGAAGAAACCCGAGAGAAGAGTCGTCAATTCCGCTCCACGGTCTCCTTCTCCAAGCTAAAGCAAAAGATAAAAGAATGGATCTAAGAAGTGATCCCCCCAAGAAGTGATGCCTTTTGTGTGTGATTTACAAGTGTATTTATAGGTCTTTGAGAAGTCCTAAGAGGCTCATGAGTTCCTAAACTTTCCTAAAACACAAAACTCCTTTATTTCCAAAATAGGGTTATTTCCAAAACAGGGTTCTGTAGTTTACTGTTCACGCCCGTACATATGCGCTCGATCGCATATGTGGTGCGTTCGATCATAATTCTGCGCTCGATCGCACAGAGGAGTGCGCTCGATCGCAATCTAGCCCGCAGCTGCTCCAGGATTTCCAGATTTCTTCCTTTAAGTGCCAAAAATGCTTCTTTTTCTCCAAGACCCTATAAAAACGTGTAAAACACAAAAGTGAAGTAAAATAGACTAAAACATATAGATAAAGAACTTAACAAATGTAAATTAAGGGCTTAAATATGAATATTTAAGCTCCTATCATACCCCCAAACTTACATATTGCTAGTCCCTTAGCAATACAAAACCAAAAACTAAATGAAAAACAAAGGCGCAAAGATAAATCCAATGCTCATGGTGTCTAACAAAAGTTTAGGTTTCACACAAAACTATGATGCGCATTCATGAGCAAGCTTAACAAGTATAAACACATCTTTGCAATGAATACGAGTTTTGAACGTAAATCACTTTCATGAGGCAGGTTAAGACATCACAAGTTTGACTGAGTGTGTGGTGGACTAGCACATAAAAGATTGGGTTTCCAAATAATTCTAATGTGTAGTGTTTCGATGACTCAAGATTCACCAAATTTCCTATCAGAATCAACAAAGATGGCATAGATTTTCTTATTTTCTTTTATTTGTGAGATTTTTGCCAAGTTAGTTCCCTTAAACTTTCTATTTGACTCGTGTAACGAGCGTTTAGCCAATGACTCCCAAACCAGATGGTTTTAGGGCATTAGGTGTAGAAACACCCCTAAGGGTTTACTAACTCGAGTCAAAAAGGCTACGAAACTAACTGATCTTAATGCTACTAATCAGAATATTCCACCTTTTGACGTGACACTCACTGCTTACTGAGGCAAGAGGGCCAGTTACTCAATGGAAAGTTCTTTTTAATGATCTTTAGGAGCATTTTTTTTCTTTTCTTTTTGAGCAATAACGAACTTTTTTTATTTTCTTATGCCATCGCGTTAATCTAATAGGTCATCTGGTTCACAGTCAAGCAAAAGAAACATACAAATCAAAATTACATGTCATACCCCACACAACTATGTGCTAATGTGCTCATGTTTAGTTTAAGTCGAACTTGTGAATCCTTAAATGCCTAAAAGAAAGTGATTATGGTTCCAAACTTAATTATTGGCCCATATGTTCAAGGTGTTAAGCTCACTTATGAAGTCAAATCATAATGTTTGTTTAGAACACCCAAAAATTTTGGAACGGAATGAACATGTATTTATCTATGAAAAACAACAAAACAAAAAAAACTGGGACAAGGTGTGTGTGAATGTGTCTCCCATACCCCCAAACTTAAATTATACATTGTCCCCAATGTGTGAATAACAAGGAAAGAGCTGACCTGGGAGATGGAGAACTAGCTAGGTTGGCATGGCTCATAGCGTACCCCCAAACTTGAACGGATGCACACATTGTCCCTAAAAAATAAAAACTGACGTAATACGGGAAAACAAAAAGTAATAAAAATAAATAAATAACAATAAATATGTAAAATAATAAAAATAAAATGATAAGCTATGGGGTGCCTCCCATGAGCGCTAAGTTTAACGTCTTCAGCCGGACCAAGCCTTATTTTTCACCAAAACTACGAGTGGCAGCAGCTAGCATAGGAAATGTCTTATTCTCTCCCATATAAGCATACGGTAAGTGCTCTGACAACTGCTTGAATTCCAAGTTAGGTGCCTGTACAATAGAAGGGAAAATAATATTAGTAGGCACATGATGGTCAAATGGATCGGTGTACTTACTTGGATGCTTTGGAAAGGCCTCAAGGAGGTGCATAGTGTCAATGATGTCATCAGTAACATCCTTGCATTTGGGCTCAATATCCGATCTTGGGACACTATAGATAAGAGCAGTTTCTATTGGAATAACGTGATGGACCTGAAAAGTTTCCTCAACAACACTTTGCGTCATGCATACATTAAAACATTTTGTATTATATGGGGGTAATTTTAATGCATTATATCTTTTGATTTTAACCTTCTCACTATTTACCTTCTCTATCTCACTTACCTTGGATATGGATGCTTGTGTAGGCTCATCAGTTTCAATGATCTTACCATTTGTTAGAGTTGTCACGACATTTTGTTGCTGATGTCCTCTTAGAGTAGGTAGTGGTTGGACTAGAAGTTCACCCAACTTTCTTTCACTTAGCTCCTTAGCCAATTGCCCCATTTGTTCCTCGAGTCTTTGAATGGCTTGCTCATGTTTTGTAGTGGTTTGTCGTTGCTCAGCCATGAACTGTTCTTGTGAAGTCATCAATTGCCTCATAAGACTTTCTAGGTCATTATTTTCTGATTCCAGCACTAGTTGGGCTGCTGGTTGGAAGTATTGGTGCTATCCTTGAACATTTTGAGTGTTGCTCCATGAGAGGTTGGGGTGGTTCTGCCATCCAGGATTGTAGGTATTTGTATATGTGCTGTTCGGTCCCTCATAATTTGCTTGCTCTTGATCTGTAGTTGAATACAGAGGACAAGTATAAGTATTATGATCAAAATGAGAGCATATAGCACATACCTGGCATTGTGTAGCCTGTGGACTAGGTAAGTTGTTCTGATAAGCCAAGGCTTTTATGAGCATATCTAGCTTTCTTTCCATAGTTGCCATCTGATTCGAAGATCTATCATTGAAGCTCACCTCATACATACCCTTGCTTTTAATTCCTTGTCTACCTTTTGAGGAGAATTGTTGGGTGTGCTCACTTAATGTCTCAAACAGCTCCATGGCTTCTTCACTAGTCTTCTCCATCAGCACACCTCCACAACCGAAATCCACTATACCTTGATTTATGCCACTCAAACCTTCATAGAAAGCTAGGACCAGCTCATTTTGAGGTAAGTTATGATGTGGACATTTGAGTAGAACATCATTAAAGTGTCCCCATGCCTCAAAGAAAAAGTCTCCATCCCTCTGTTGGAAGGATTGAATCTCCTTCCTCATCTGCCTTGTCTTTTGGGCTGGAAAAAATTTCCTTAGAAATCTACTGGATAGCTCTTCCCAAGTATGGATGGAATCTGCAGGCAATGAATGATACCACATTTTAGCATTATCTTTTAATGAAAAAGGGAAAAGAATTAACCTGATTCCCTCTTGATCTAGGCCCCGAATATGCTGGAACTTGCAGAGATCACAGAATTCTCGAAGGTGCAAGTGTGGATCCTCAGCAGGTATACCCCTAAAATGAGTCAAGGCACTGAGTATCTGCAGAGATATGTAATAATTTTCTTCCGCCTTAGGTTGATATGCAATGCATGAAGGATGGTTGAGGTTCTGTGGAATGAAGGATTGTTTCATAGGTCTCCGTTCTGGTGGCAGTTGGTTGTAAAGTTGTTCCATTGGTGCTTCACCCTCAAATTGTTCTTCTTTCTCCTCGAAGTTGTTTCTAGGGCTCTTTTGAATGATCTGCTCACTCTCTATATCAAGTGGAAGGATGGTTGGGTTCCTCACTTGAAGCTCTTGCATGAATCAGTAGGAATACCTTAGTGCAGCAGCTTCAGTACTGCTGCTCGGGTAGTCTCTGGACTATTTGCGCTCGAGCGCACACTGAACTACGCTCAATCGCACAAGGCACTGCGCTCGATCGCAATGAGGACAGAAACTCCTCCTCTGCACACCTGAACAGAAAACGAAAATGAGGAATAAATCTGATTTTTGATAAAAATAAAAATAAAACATAACAAAATAAAATAGAATAAATTAAAAAACTAACGAAAATAATTCCAAAAAAAAATTAGCACAATTCCCGGCAGCGGCGCCAAAAACTTGTTGTGCGAAAATATACCTAAATAAATGGGTAAATAATCGGACTCGTTTTACTTACAAGTGCACAAGGTCAACAGTGTAGTATAGTGTGCGAATGCAAGATCATCTCCACAGAGATTGGTAAAGTTCAATTTAGAATTATATTCGCAATATAAAAAGATAGAAATAATAAAAGTGTTGAGAAATAATAAAGATAAAATACTAAGGATAAAGGCGTAGGGACTTGATATCCACCACTAATTATGCTACCACAATATAACAGTATGCCAATGCTTTATTCATGCCATGTATACCTACTGGTTGCCAACCTAAGGGCATGGTATCTACTTCTTAAGCTATTGATTTCCCTAAGCAACGAGTTAGGCATGGTATCTACTCTAACTCTTTTCTTCCTTAAGGGATTCAGCATGGTATCTGCTTGAGTTGTTCCTTAAGAAAACATAAGTATTATGGAAATCGACAACCACATGAGACCTAGGGCATGGTATCTACTCCTGGTTTCCCATGTTGATTAACCCGGGTATCCGGATAAGATATCCCTTATTACTAATGTTAGACCCAGGACTCGGCCATCCAAATTGATCTAACTAACAAGTCCATACCACATGCACATATTGATCAGACATATACATATGAGGAATTTAAATAAAAGCAGGTATTAATCAAGTTTAAGCAACACAACATAAATATCGCAAGGCGTCAATACTAAATTTATTGAGTAAACATAATTAGGGCTTCAACCAAGCCTTACTAAGAGTTTAATTACACATGATAAAATAAAAAGGAAAGAAGAAACCCGAGAGAAGAGTTGTCAATTCCGCTCCACAGTCTCCTTCTCTAAGCTAAAGCAAAAGATAAAAGAATGGATCTAAGAAGTGATCCCCCCAAGAGGTGATGCCTTTTGTGTGTGATTTACAAGTGTATTTATAGGTCTTTGAGAAGTCCTAAGAGGCTCATGAGTTCCTAAACTTTCCTAAAACACAAAACTCCTTTATTTCCAAAATAGGGTTATTTCCAAAACAGGGTTATGCAGTTTACTGTTCTCGCCCGTACATATGCGCTCGATCGCATATGTGGTGCGCTCGATCACAATTCTGCGCTCGATCGCACAGAGGAGTGCGCTCGATCGCAATCTAGCCAGCAGCTGCTCCAGGATTTCCAGATTTCTTCCTTTAAGTGCCAAAAATGCTTCTTTTTCTCCAAGACCCTATAAAAACGTGTAAAACACAAAAGTGAAGTAAAATAGACTAAAGCATATAGATAAAGAACTTAACAAATGTAAATTAAGGGGCTTAAAGATGAATATTTAAGCTCCTATCATGAAACATTAGACAGTGTATTGGAGATTCTGAGGAGAGAGAAATTATATACAAAGTTCTCTAAGTGTGAGTATTGGCTGAATGAAATAGCTTTCTTGGAGCATGTAATATCGGGAAATGGTATAACATTTGATCTACAAAAGGTAGATGCAATGTTAAGTTGGGAAAAACCAACTAATGTGATTGGAATTAGAATCTTCTTGGGGTTAACTGGTTATTATAAAAGATTTTTTCAGATTTTTTCTATTGTTATAATACTGTTGAATAGACTGAACTGAAAAGAAAAATGTAAGATTGGTATGGTGAGGAAAGTGTGAGAAATTTTTTTCAATTAATAAAGGAGACTACAGCTCCAGTATTGGTGTTTTCTTCTGGTAATGAAGGATTTGTGGTTTATAGTAATATGTCACATCAATGATTGGAATACGTGTAACACAGGAAAGCTGTGGCCTATGCTTTTAGGCAATTGAGAAATTATGAGGGATATTACTCTACCCATAGTTTAGTGTTGGTTGCCATAGTGATTAACTTAAAGATTTGAGACATCATTTGTATGGAGCCACTTGTGAAATATTAATGGGTTATAAAAGTTCAACGTACTTACCTACCCAGTAAGAGTTGAAACTAAGGCAAAGATGGTGGATGAAGTGATTAGTAATTATGGTTGTAAAATTCACTATCATCTAGAAAATGCGAAGATGATAGCTGATGCATTAAGTAAAAAGTGTACTAGAAGGTTAACTGCTATTGGGAGTACTAATGTGAAATTGATGATAGATTTAAAAGAGATAAGAATAAAATTGAATATCAGTGATAGAAGATCATAGTTAACAAATATGGTTGTACAGTCATCCATAGTACAATGCTTTAGAGATACAAGGTAGAGATGAAGATATAGAAAAGATTAAGCATTGAGTGCTTACTAGAAAGCAATATGAGTTCAAAATTTGAAGTGAAGGTATTTTGGTAATGGAACATAGAATGCGAAGTTGAGAAAGGAGATAATGAGAGAGACACATGATGAAGTAGATTTGATGCAATCAAGTAATAATAAGATGTATAGATGATTGAGACAAAATTTCTAGTGGTTAGGATTGAAGTAGGATGTAGTTGAGATTATGAAGTTGTATGGAGCACCATGGACCATACTGTCAAAGAGAGGTGTTGTATCTACACCTTTGGTTTTTTTAGACTTTCAGAAAGCCATGGGTACATAGTTACAATTTAATAAAAATTTTCTTTAGACTGGATTTTTATAGTACTAGAAGATATGTTAAGGACAAATGTGATGAATTTCTCAGTAAGTTGGGATGCTTACATGCCATCAATTGAAGTTGTTTATAATAATCAGTATCAAATTAGTATTGAGATGACACCGATTGAGACATTGTATGGTCGAAGGTGTAGAACTCTGGTAAGTGCTTAAATATTCATATTTAAGCCCCTTAATTTACATGTGTTAAGCTCTTTGTCTATATTTTTAGTATGTTTTACTCCATTTTGTGTGTTTCACATGTTTTTATAGGTTTTGGAGAAAAATGAAGCAGTTTTGGCACTTAAGGGAAGAAGCCTGGAAATCCTAGAGCAGCTTCTGGTCAAATTGTGATCGATCGCACTACTGCATGCGATCGAGCGCACATACGATCGTTCGCACACATGAAGGATCGAGCGCAGCAATGCGATCGAGTGCAAGACGCATGCGATCGAGCGCACATGTACGGACATGAACAGTAAACTACAGAACCCTATTTTGGAAAAACCCTATTTTGGAAATAAAAGAGTTTTGTGTTTTAGGAAAGTTTAGGAACTCCTGAGCCTTCTAGGACTACTCAAGCCCTATAAATACACCTATAAAGCACACATAAATAATCACTTCTTTTATCCCTTCTTTTATCTTTTGCTTTAGCTTGGAGAAGGAGACCGTGGAGAGGAATTGACGACTCTTCTCTCGGATTTCTTCTTTCCTTTATTTTTATTATGTGTACTTAACTTTTTGTAAGGGTTTGGTTGAAGCCCTAATTATGTTTACTCAATAAATTTAGTATTGGCGCCTTTGCGATATTTATGTTGTGTTGCTTAACTTGATTAATACCTGCTTTTATTTAAATTTCTTATATGTATATGTCTGATCAATATGTGCATGTGGTATGGACTTACTAGTTAGATCAATTTGGATGACCGAGTCCTGGGTCTGACATTAGTAACAAAAGATATCCACACCGAATTCTTGGGTTAATCAACATAGGAAACTGGGAGTAGATACCATACCCTAGGTCCTGTGTGGTTGTCGATTTCCACAGATCCTATGCTCTCTTAAGGAACAACTCAGCATACACCATGTTGAATCCCTTGAGAGGGAAAAGAGTTAGAGTAGATACCATGCCTAACTCATTGCTTAGGGAGATCAATAGCTTAAGGAGTAGATACCATGCCCTTAGGTTGACAAACATTAGGTATACATGACATTTATAAAGCATTGGCATACTATTGTATTGTGGTAGCATAATTAGTGGTGGATATTAAGCCCCTACGCCTTTATCCTTATTATTTTATCTTTATCAAAATCAATTCTTTTATTATTTCTATCTTTTTACAGTGCAAATATAATTCTAAAACGAAATTCACTAATCCCTGTGGAGATGATCTTTCTTTCGCACACTATACTACTAAGTTGACCTTGTGCACTTGCAAGTAAAACAAGTACGATTATTTGCTTATTTATTTAGGTGGATAATCGCACAACAAGTTTTTGGCGCCGTTGCCGGGGATTGTGCTAAATTTCTTTTTGGAATTATTTTTGTTTTTTTTTTTTAATTATTATTTTTTTATTCTATTTTATTTTATTCTGTTCCGTTTTATTTTTTTATTTTTATCAAAAATCAGATTTATTCCTTTTTTTCATTTTCTGTTTTTGTTCAGGTGTGCAGAGGAGGAGTTTTTGTCCTCATTGCGATCGAGCGCAATACTTGGTATGATCGATCGCAAGCCGAATACGATCGATCGCAGTTCAGAGTGCGCTCCAGCGCAAAAGGTCCAGAGAGTACCCGAGTTGCAGTACTGAAATTGCTGCACTGAAATGGTTCAATTGATTCAATCGAGGGAGAAACACCAATGGTGGAAGCTAGATATGCTTGTCTAGATGCTATGGAGAGGAAACTAGATATGCTTGTAGAAGTCATGATTGCTCGAATTGCCTCACCTAGGCCACAGGCTACACCATTCCAGGTATGTGCTATTTGTAGTTGTTTTGATCACACTACTGAAATTTACCCTTTATATTCATCTGCAGATCAAGAGCAAGCAAATTATGAGGGACCACACAATGCATATACAAATACCTACAATCCTGGATGGCAGCACCACCCCAACCTCTCATGGAGCAACAATCACAATGCTTTGAATCTTCAAGGACAACAGAGAAACTTCTAACCAAGCCCTACCAGTGTCGAAATCAGAAACTTCAAACCAGCAGCCCAACCAGTGCCGAAATTAGAAAATAGTGACCTCGAGAGTCTTGTAAAGCAATTAACCACTCAACAACAAAAACTAATGAAAACATTGATGACTTCACTAGATCAGCAAAAACAAACCACTGCCAGGCATGAGCAAGCTATTCAAAAACTCGAGGTTCAAATGGGAGAATTGGTTAAGGAGTTAAGTGAAAGAAAGCAAGGTGAATTTCCAGTCCAAACAATATATACTCTAAGTGTTGTTAAGGAAGAATTTCCAGCCCAAACAATACCTACTCTAGGTGTTATTGAGAACGCCTTGCAGGTCCATCACGTTGATCCATTAGAAACTACTCTTACCTATAGTGTCACAAGATCGGATATCGAGCCCGAGTTTAAGGATGTTATTGATGACATCATCAAAATTGTGCACCTCCTTAAGGCCTCTCCAAAGCATCCAAGTAAGTACACCGATCCATTTGAAATTCTTGGGCTTACTAATACTACTTTTTCCCCTTTTATTGTCCAGGCACCAAATTTGGAGTTGAAGCAATTGCCGAAGTACTTACCTTATGCTTATATGGAAGAGAATAAGACACTTCCTATGCTAGCTGTTGTAAATCTTAGTTTTGGGGAAAAATAAGGCTTGGTCCAGCTGAAGACGTTAAACTTAGCGCTCATGGGAGGCACCCCAGACTTATCCTTTTCATTTTAAGTATTTTTCTTTTGTTTATATTTATATTTACATATTTAGTATTTATATTTCTTGTTTTTCGGAACAACATTTATCTTTCTTTGTCAGGTACTTAATGCGCGCATCCAGTTTAAGTTTGGGGGCGTGTTATAAGCAAAGACAGCAACCTAGTTCTCCATCTCCTAGGTCAGATCTTTCCATGCCACACACATTGGGGACAATGTGTATTTTAAGTTTGGGGGTAGTGGGAGATACTAAATACTATCACACACGTACTTGAAACACATGCACACACTAAGTCCCAGTTTTTTTTTTTTAGGAAGATAAATGCATATTCCTTTGGTAAACAAAAATTTTGCTTGATTTAAAATTTTGATAACACTTCATTAGTAAGCTTAAAAGCTAGAACACATAGTATTGCAATGGGAATTTTACAAAGTTTAGTTACTTACCTCAAGGCACCTAAGAATTCATGAGTTTGATCCAAATTTGCACGAGCACATTTAACACGTATTTGTGTGGGGTATGACATATAATTCTCTTGTATATGTTTCTATAATCTAACTGTAATCGGATAACTTGTTGAAAAGAACTCTTTGGCATAAGAAAAATAAAGAAAAAAAATAAAAAAAATTGTTCATCATGCAAAAAGTGATCAAAAAGCTTTCCACTGAGTAACTGGGCCTCTTGCCTCAGTAAGCACTGAGTGTTCACGTCAAAAGGTGGGAACTTCATTTAGAAATATTAAACCTGTTAGTTCCGTAGCCTTTTTGATTCGAGCTAGTAAGTCCTTAGGGGTGTCTTTACACCTAATACCCTAAAACCATCTGGTTTGGGAGTCATTGGCTAAACACTCGTTACAAGGGTCAAATAGAAAGCTCGATGGAACTCAACATGGCAAAGATCGCATGATGAAAGAAGAAGAAAGTATTATGCTATTTTTGTTCTCTTTGATAAGAAATTCGATAAAGGTTTGGGCATCGAAACCCTATACACTAAAATTATATGGAAGCCCCATCTTATATGTGTTAATTCATCACACACAAATCAAACTTATGATGCCTTAAGCCAACCTTAGGTAAGTAACATGAACTTTTGAAAATCCTTTTTCAATACAAAAAGTTGTTTTTATTTTAAGCTTACTCATGAACGGTTATCATAGTTTTATGTGCAACCCAAATCTTTGAGTATCATGGAAGTGAATTTATCTTTAATTTTGTTCTTCATTTAGTTTTTAGTTTTGTATTGCTAAGGGACTAGCAATATATAAGTTTGGGGGTGTGATAAGTGCTTAAATATTCATATTTAAGCCCCTTAATTTACATGTGTTAAGCTCCTTGTCTATACGTTTTAGTCTGTTTTACTTCATTTTGTGTGTTTCACATGTTTTTATAGGTCTTGGAGAAAAAGGAAGCAGTTTTGGCACTTAAGGGAAGAAGCCTGGAAATCCTGGAGCAGTTTCTGGTCAAATTGCGATCGATCGCGCTACTGCATGCGATCGTTCGCACACATGAAGGATCGAGCACAGCAATGCGATCGAGCACAAGACACATGCGATCGAGTGCACATGTACGGGCATGAACAGCAAACTACAGAACCCTATTTTGGAAATAAAGGAGTTTTGTGTTTCAGGAAAGTTTAGGAACTCATGAGTCTTCTAGGACTACTCAAGCCCTATAAACACACCTGTAAAGCACACACAAATAATCACTTCTTTTATCCCTTCTTTTATCATTTGCTTTAGCTTGGAGAAGGAGACCGTGGAGAGGAATTGATGACTCTTCTCTCGGGTTTCTTCTTTCCTTTATTTTTATTATGTATACTTAACTTTTAGTAAGGGCTTGGTTGAAGCTCTAATTATGTTTACTCAATAAATTTAGTATTGGCGCCTTTGCGATATTTATGTTGTGTTGCTTAACTTGATTAATACCTGCTTTTATTTAAATTCCTTATATGTATATGTCTGATCAATATGTGCATGTGGTATGGACTTGTTAGTTATATCAATTTGGATGACCGAGTCCTGGGTCTGACATTAGTAACAAAAGATATCCACACCGGAGTCTTGGGTTAATCAACATGGGAAACTGGGAGTAGATACCATGCCCTAGGTCCTGTGTGGTTGTCAATTTCCATAGATCATATGCTCTCTTAAGGAACAACTCAGCATACACCATGTTGAATCCCTTGAGAGAGAAAAGAGTTAGAGTAGATACCATTTCTAACTCGTTGCTTAGGGAGATCAATAGCTTAAGGAGTAGATACCATGCCCTTAGGTTGACAAACATTAGGTATACATGACATATATAAAGCATTGGCATATTGTTGTATTGTGGTAGCATAATTAGTGGTGGATATCAAGCCCCTACGCCTTTATTCTTATTATTTTATCTTTATCAAAATCAACCCTTTTATTATTTCTATCTTTTTACATTGCGAATATATTTCTAAAAAGAAATTCACCAATCCCTGTGGAGATGATCTTGCTTTCGCACACTATACTACTAAGTTGACCTTGTGCACTTGCAAGTAAAACAAGTACGGTTACTTGCTTATTTATTTAGGTAGATAAAGAAATTTGAGAGAAATATATCTGGTTCATCAATTATTTGAGTTAACAATTGAGGGGATCAAATTGATTAGAGAGAACCGTAAAGCAGCACAGAGTAGACCGAATAGCTATACCGATACTAAGAGAAGATCTTTTAAATTTCAAGTAGTTGATTGGGTGTAATTAAAAATATCTCCACGAAAAGGTATGTTGAGCATAAAAAAGAAAGGAAAGTTGAATCCGAGGTATGTGGTGCCCTATGAGGTGATTGAGAGAATTGGGCCAGTAGTATATCGATTAGATTTGCCTCCGGAATTAAAGCAACTATATAATGTATTTAACGTGTCGTTGCTGAGAAAGTACTTACACGATGAATCCCATAGTATCTCGAATCAGGCCATAGAATTTCAGGAAGATTTGACTTTTATGCAAGTACCAGTCAAAATCCTAGATAAAAAAGATCAAGTCTTGCGCAATAAAGTCATTCCCTTGATTCAAGTATTATGGCGAAATAGAGATGTCGAAGAAGTCACGTGGGAGCATGAAGCAAGAATGAGAAAGGATTTTCCTCAACTCTTTTCTTGATTTTAGGTAAGGAAATTTCGGGGACGAAATTTTTGTATGGTGGGTAGAATTGTAATACCCGTATTTGTAAAATAAGGATAAAGAAGTAATTTAATAAATAAGGCATAGAGTTCAAATACAAAATGTATTTTAAATGTAAAAAAAAGATGTTTATGTCTTAGATAGAAAAATAATAATAATAATAAAAAGTAAAAAAAAAAGGTGAAAGGAAAAGAAAAAAAAAAGGTATGTGAAGTCCAAAAATCAATAGAAGAAAAAAGAAGAAATTTTTTTTTTTAAAATAAAAAAAAAAACCAAAACGTGGCAGCAAGTGGCAGCACCTGCTGCCAAGTTTTGTTAAATTGGTTACATGTGTTTTTTTAAGTTAAGTGGAAGACTACAAGCCCTCCACCTAAAGTGCAGACGTGGAGCTGATGAAATTGTGGGCAGCTGATTTTTTCGGTTGCCGACAAAACATATATATATATATATATATATATATATATATATATATATATATTGGTATAAAAAGTTATACTTACCGATTTCATTTGTTTTTCTTTCAAATTATTTATTTTCTTTAAACACTTGGGGACCCAAAGAAAAGTTAAAAGAGTACATTTTTGACGATGTTTTCTATGGAATTGTATAGAGAATCAGAAAAAGCTCTTAGAAAAACAAAAAGTAATAATGTAGTATTTATTTTTTTAAATTTCTGACATATATGAAATTCCCAGGAAGTCAAAGTGGGAATTTTCAAAGTGTGTGATTTATGAAAAAATAAAGAAATAAATAGAAATTAAATACAAATGTTATGTCAGGTGTTGACGGTCAACAACTGGGAGAAGTTTCAGAGAATAACGAGAAATGCAAGGAGGTGATCCACGAGTAGCTTTAAGTGCTACATGGTGAGTTGGATTTACTTTAAGTAGTCTAAATAAAAATAAAATATTTAGTGATAATATTAACTTTAATTATTAGCGTATGCTTTAGTGGTAGATAAATATTTGGTCGATAGGTATGATATAAATATTGGACACGTAGAAAATTATTATGTAAAAAGAAATATTATTAGAATAATGAGTTAATTTGATAGTAAAGTGGATAAATAAAATTCGGTACGAGTCTGGGTAAATAAATTTATGTGATATATAAGGAGAAGAAATTAGTGAGATAATAATATGATTTAATAATTAAAGATATAAGTACAATTCTTGATGAGTTATGATTAATCAGTAGATGTGATATATGAGGAGAAAAATTTTAGGGAGTTTATTTCATTGATAAATTGAGAATGATCAGGGTAGTCAATTTAAATATTTGTATGCATGTTATTGTTATATTACTGTTCACAAGCATATTTCATATCGTTAATCATATGCATATGCATTAAATAAGATAACTGAAAGAACCGGGAAGGGACCAGTCTAATGGAATAACCGTGACAGCCGGCATATGCTGGAAATAAAAAGGGCACCGTGACAGCTGGTATATGCTGGAGATAAATTTCGTGACAGCCGGGATAAGCTGTAAAGAACCGGGAAGGGGTCGGTCTAAAATAATAATAACCTGTCGATAGGTGGGAAGACATTCCCATCATAATCATTCATGCAATGCATCTGTTTTAATTATTGCTTGCATTATTGAAATGATGAGGTGTGATATATTATTGTGAATTTAATTATAGATGGATAAGTCTCCCAGAGAGAGACAGTTACAGTGAGAAAATGAGATAAAGACATAGAAATATGATAATATGAGAATTATTTAAATATTAGACTTTCTGCTATTATTCAGTTATAGGAAAAATAAATGATTAAATATTAAAGACTATTTATGAAATTGGAATACTTCTAGTAAATTTAATTCACTGAGCTTGTGAAGTTCACCCCTCATTGTACAATGATTTCAAGTAGAAGACAAGACTAGTAGTCGGGTAGGTTGAAAATCAGACGAAATCATTTGCTGTAAGCCACGTACGTGTCAATATCCTCAAACAAATAAGAAAATGAAAAACAAAAATTTATTTGTAAATATTCATGCATGTTAAGTTGTATATTATGTTTAAATTATATCAGATTGATGTACCTCTCTTGTTGAGGGTTGAGGGTTACAGTAAAAATTCTTGTTAGTTTTATTTTGCTTTATTGTTGCATATATGTGTCGTGTCGGGATTTTCAAAATGTGATGACATCATCTCGGGGGTGGCCAACCCGGGATGGGTCGTTACAATAGATGCGGATGCAAAAATTATCAACTGGACTAAGAGTGGGTGGGCTTCGAATGTAGAGTCCCACCCACCTATACGTTCACCTGCATTCATCCGTCCATGCGAAAATATCAATTATACCTCCAATTAATTTGTATGTTTACAACTCTACTAGCCTCCTTATAGTTAAAAGCTTTCTTAAAGAAATTTGGATATTCATTTTTTATTGTAATATGAATATTTCTGATTGTTGTTTGTGGAAACTTTTAAAAATCCAATCCACCAGAACTGGTTGGGCAATTTTTTTTCACCGCAAATAGTGGATAAATACGGATGCAAAAATCATCAACTGGATTGAGAGTGGTGGGCTTCTAATGTAGAGTCCTGCCCACCTATATGTTCACCTGCATCCATCCATCCATGCGAAATATCAATTATACCTCAAATTAATTTGTATTTTTATGTAACGACTCATCCTGGGTTGGCCACCCCCGAAATGGTGTCACCACATTTTGAGAATCCTAGCACAACAAATATATGCAAACATAAAAATAATACTAACAATTTTTTTTTAAATCCTCAGCCCTCAACAGGGGAGGTATATAAATCTGATATTAACTTACAAATAATTTACAATGTAATATGCATGAATATTTACAAATATTATTTATTTCCTTTTCTCACTAGTCTGAGGATATTGACACATACGTGGCTTAAAGAAATTGAATTCGTCTGACTTTTGACCTACCAAACTACTTGTTCTGTTTGCTACCTGAAATCATTGTACAATGAGGGGTGAGCTTCAGAAGTTCAGTGAATTTAATTTACTAAAAGTATTCCAAATTCCATAAATAGTCCTTTAATATTTAATCATTTATTTTTCAAATAACCTGATGACAATTTTTTACATGTCATTACACATGTCATAAGATTCATTTTCTATCAATCTCTTATTCTCAATCATTGGTCCACCTTAAGATCATCAATTATCTTATAATTACCTCATAATGAGGTTCACATCATAAAGTCAATTATTTAGACGGTCTTTATCATTCTCCGCTTCTTTCTTACAATAATTTTCTCTCTCCGAGAGACCAAATCATCTATAAACAATTTCATTATAACATATCACACCTCAGCATTTCAATAATGCAGAAATAATTAAAACAAATGCAAATGCATGAATTATAATGGGAACGTCTTCCTACCTGTCGACAGGTAGTTATTATTTTAGACCGGCTGTCTTCCCGGTTCTTTCATTCTTATTTAGATAGGCTGCCTTCCCGGTTCTTTCATTCTCATTTAGACCGACTGCCTTCCCGGTTCTTTCATTTTCATATGACTGGCTACCTTCCCGAATCTTTCATTTTTATTAGACCGGTTGCCTTCTCGATTCTTTTCTTTCTCATTTAATGCATATGCATATGAGCAATGATATGAAATATGCATAAAACAGTAATATAAAAATGACAGATAGATTCAAAACACTTAAATTGATTATCCTGATTATTCTCAAATTATATAAAATTCCACTAAATCCCTCTCATCCCAAATTCACATCAAACCATCTATTTAAGCTTGACAAGATCCACAAAAATTCATCTCCTCAAAATTTATATCAAAACATCAATATAACTCATCAAGAATTTCACTTATCGTTTTATTATTAAATCAACTTATTATCCCCAAAAATATTACTTTTTCTCCTAATAATTTTCTACAAGTTCAAAATTCATATCATAAATATCAACTAAATCATTATCTATCACCACAACATAAGCTAATAATTTATTTTAATATTTTTACTAAATTTTTTCATTTTTATTTGGACTACTTAAAGTAAATCCAACTCACCACGTAGCACTTAGAGCTACCAGTGAATCACCTCTTTGTCTTTCCCGTTTCTCGCAGAAACTTCCTCCGATTGTAGATCGTTAACACCTGATATCATATTTATATTAAATTTATAATTTATTCTTCAATTCGTTAGAAACCACTCACTTTGAAAATTCCCACTTTGTATTTAGGGAAATTTCATGAATGCTAAAAAATTCAATAATAAACACTATACTATTACCTTCTGCTTTTCTGATAGCTATTCCTGATTCTCTATGAAATTTCCTTAATAAACCTCTTCAAAATCTTGCTCTTTTAACTTTACTTTGGGTTTCCAAATATTTAAGGAAATAGAGAAATTTGGAAGAGAAACGAACGAAATCTGTGAGTAAAATTTTTACTCTCGTATCAGATATATATACAAAGTTTGGGCTGAAATTTTAACAGCCTCCCTCCCTAAATGTCTCCACGTTTTGGTGTCTCCACGTTTTGGAGACATGCAAGACAATGCACGCCTCCCTTAAAATTTTTCAAACTTTTGGCAGCAGGTGTTGCCCTTCTGCTGCCACGAAACTTTACTCTTTTTTTTTTTACTTTTTTTTTCACAGGACGTCACCTGGACGTCCTGCTGATTTTGAATTTTTTTCTTTTCTTTTTCTTTTTATTTTCTCTTAATGACATCCACGTCCCTAATTTTTTTTTATTTAATACTAAATCCTTCATAAATATATTATTTTAAGTCCGCATCATATTTATTAAATTACTTCATTACCCTTTTATTTATGAATACGGTTATTACAATTCACCCACCTTACAAAAATTTCGTCTCCGAAATTTCAACATTAAAATCAAGAAAAGAGTTGGGGGTAATCTTTCCTCATTCTTGCTTCATGTTCCCATGTGATTTCTTCGACATCTTTATTGCATCATAATACTTGAATAAAAGGAATGACTTTATTTCGCAAGACTTGATCCTTTCTGTCTAGTATTCTGACTAGTGCTAGCATAAAAGTCAAATCTTTCTGAATTTCTATCGCCTGATTCAAGATGTTATGGGACTCATTGTGCAAGTACTTCCTCAGTAGAGACACATGAAAAATATTATGTAATTGCTTTAATTTCGGAGGCAAATCCAAACGATATGCTACGGGCCCAATTCTCTCAATCACCTCATAGGGCCCCATAAATCTCGGACTCAACTTTCCCTTCTTTTTAAACCTTAACACTCCCTTCCATAGAGATATCTTCAAGAATACCCAATCACCAACTTGGAATTCGAGAGGCCATCTTCTTTTATTAGTATATCCTTTATGTCTGTTCTGAGCTGCTTTGAGGTTATCCCTAACCAGTTTGATCCTCTCAGTAGTCAAGTCTATCATTTCTGGGCCATATATCTTTCTCTCTCCAACTTCTTCCCAGCATACTGGAGCTCTACACCTTCTACCATATAAGGCCTCGAAAGGTGTCATCCCAATACTAGTTTGATACTGATTATTATATGCAAACTCAATCAAAGGCCAATAAGCATCCCAGCTCATAGAGAAAACTCAATACACTTGCTCTCAGCATATCCTCTAGTATTCTGATGATTTTCTCCATTTGTCCATCAGTTTGTAGATGAAAAGTTGTACTAAATTGTAATTGAGTACCCATCACTTCTTGGAAACCTCTCCAAAATCTAGAGGTAAATCTAGTATCTCTATCGGATATAATACTCAAGGGTACTCCATGTAATTTTACTATCTCTGTTACATACAACTCAGCCAGCTTTTCTGGACTCTAGGTAGTTTTAATAGGAAGAAAATATGAAGACTTAGAAAGTCTATCCACTATAACCCATACAGCATCATGCCCTCTCTGGGTATGGGGAAAACCAGAGACAAAATCCATACTCACATTTTCCCATGGCCACTCAGGTACTGGAAGAGGTTGTAATAAACCTGCTGGATGTCTATTCTCAGACTTTACCTGCTGACAAGTCAAACATCTAGCAATGTATTCTACTACATCCTTCTTCATCCCTGACCACCAATAATTATGTTTCAACCTCTTGTACATCTTATTATTACCTGGGTGCATGGAGTATACAGAATCATGAGCCTCCCTTAATATCTTCTTTCTAATATCCACATCATTGGGAACACAAGCTCTATGCCCCAATACTACCATACCATCTTCTCTAATTCTAAACTCGGTCGACTTCCCACTCAACACTTCTTACCTGATTTTCTCTATCCCCTCATCTTTACCCTGCAGCTGTAATAAACGATAAATAATAGGAGATTGTATCACCATATTTGCCATTAATACTCCTTGATCATTGACACTCAATTGCATTCTTATTCTTCTTAATTCTATCATCAGGCTAGTATTATGACTCTCGATGCCAGCTAATCTCCCTGTAACATTTCTACTCAATGCATCGGCTACTACATTAGCCTTTCCTGGATGATAGTGAATTGTACAGTCATAATCACAAATCAATTCCATCCACCTCATTTGCCTCAAATTTAACTCTTTCTGGGTTGGTAAATGCATCAAACTTTTATGATCAGAAAAAATTTCACACTTGGCTCCATATAGATGGTGTCTCCAAATCTTCAAAGCAAAAACTATGGCAGCCAATTCTAAATCATGGGTTGGGTAATTCCTCTCATGGTTTTTTAGTTACCTAGATGCATAAGCTATAACTCTCCCATGTTGCATCAACACACATCCTAACCCCTGATGTGACGCATCACTATAAACCACAAATCCTTCATCAGTAGAAAGTAGCAATAATATTGGGGCAGTAGTAAGTTTTTCTTTCAACAACTGGAAACTTCTCTCACATTCCTTTGACCACCTAAACTTCACATCCTTCCTGGTCAATTTAATCAGAGGTCCAACAATCATAGAAATTTTTTGGATAAATCTCCTATAATAACCAGCCAACCCCAAAAAACTTCTAATTTCGGTTATACTCGTGGGTCTTTCCCAATTCAACACTGCTTCTACTTTTTGTGGGTCAACTGCTATCCCCTCTCCCGACACAACATGCCCCAAGAAAGATATCTCGTTCAACCAAAACTCACATTTAGAGAACTTCGCATATAATTTATCTTTCCTTAGAATCTCTAACACTATCTCTAAATGTTGCATATGCTTCTCTTCATTCTTGGAATATACCAAAATATCATCAATAAACACAATTACAAATCTGTCCAAGAATGGTTTAAATACCCGATTTATAATGTCCATAAATGTTGCAGGTGTATTGGTAAACCCAAAAGGCATCACTAATAACTCATAATGGCCATATCGTGTCCTAAAAGCAGTTTTAGGCACGTCCCCCTCCTTTATCCTCAATTGATAATAACCTAACCTCAGATCTATCTTAGAAAGCACTCTAACCCCCTATAACTGTTCGAATAAATCATCTATCCTGGGTAAAGGATATTTATTCTTGATGGTGATCTTATTCAACTATTTATAATTAACACACAATCTCAATGTCCCTTCCTTCTTCTTGACAAATAACACAGGGGCTCCCCAGGGGGATGTACTAGGTCAGATAAACTGTTTATCTGGCAAATCCTGAAGCTGAACTTTCAACTCTCTCAATTCAGCTGGTGCCATTCTATAGGGTGCTATGGATATGGGTGTTGATATTGGAATCACTTCAATAGAAAATTCAATCTCCCTATTGGGAGGTAACCCAGTCAACTCTTCAGGGAATACATCAGAAAAAATTTTACTACCAAAATATCTTTTAACTTCCTATCCTCCTTGCTAGAATCCATCACATAGACTAAATACCCCTCACAACCCTTCCTCAACCATTTACTAACAGTTAAGGCAGAAATCAGACAATTAGCAAGTATCTTACGTTCTCCCTGAAAATTAAACTCCTCCTGTCCGGGTATCCTAAACACTACATTTTTCCTAAACACAATCTACTCTAGCATGATATGCAGATAACCAATTCTTCCCTATAATTACATCAAAATCTGTCATATCTAAAGGTAATAAATCAACCTAAATTCTCTATCAGCAATATTAATCACACAACCTCGATAAATTGTTCAGATAATAACCCTATCTCCAGTAGGAACCTTAACAATAATTGTATGCATCAAAGGACTAGCACTAGCATCAATAGATTTCATATAACTACTAGATGCAAAAGAATAGGATGCACCAGGATCAATCAATAATCTAGCAGCCCTACCAAGGATAGATATCATACCCATAACAACATCAGGAGTGGCTTGTGTATCCTGCTGGGTCAATGCATAGACTCTACCATCTCCGGACTGAATCTGACTGCCACGTTCTCGCTCTGCTACAGATCTTCAACCTCTGCCCCGCACACTTCCTGATCTACTGCCTCTCTCCATCAGTCTTCTCCTGACACTTCCAATGTTTACTTCAACAGATTTTCTCGCAGGACAATCTACAGCAACATGTCCTCCCTCACCACATACAAAGCACATTTGCGTAAGGCAATTCCGAGACAAATGTCCTGTCTGATTACACCTATAGCAAACCCTTGACTCCCGATTATCCATCAAATTACCACTTCCTATTGGTGGCATATTCACTCCTCTACCATAACTCATAGTTCCCATTGCTTGTCTCCCAAATCGAAGGGTCCCACTGGTATTACTCTGGGTTACAGAAGCAACAGATCCTGCTTGCCTCTAACTCTGCCCTTCTATTCCTTAGGACAAGGAACGCCCCCTCTGGGGTGGTCTCCCACCCTGTACACCCATATTACTACCTCCTCTAGATCCCTCAAATCTAGACCTCTTCAACCAATCTCTTCTCCCTCTCAACTCCATCAGATTTTTCTCAATCTGCAATGCTTTATCCACCAGTACAGCATAATCCCCTATGCCCATATAAGAGAGTTTAGTCCGAATATCATAGTGTAATCTGTCTAAAAATCTCTTACATTTTCTTTCCTCCGTATTCACGAACTCAGGTACAAACCTTGACAGGGCTATAAATTTATTATCATATTCAACCACTGATAAATTTTCCTGCCTTAGGTGAATAAAATCTCTTTCTTGTTGTACCCAAAAAGTATCTGGAAAATATTTTGCAAACAGTTCATCCTAAAACTTATTCCAAGTTAAAAGTGGATCTACCCGTGTACTCACCCTAGGCAGAATATCTTCCCACCATTGTGAAGCCTCACCCTCCAGTATAAATGAAGCAAAAGCAACAGTTTGTCTATCTGACACCGGTAAAACCTCAAAATATTTCTCTACATGCTTAATCCATTGCTCAACTTCCACTGGATTTGTTGATCCCTTAAAAAACTGAGGTTTAAACTTAAGAAACCTCACAAAACAATCCCCTTGCATCTCATTTGCAAATACCCCTCCCTCAGGAGCCTCTTGCCTCACCACATCCGGTTCTCTTCTATCTCTTTCCTCTAATCTTCTCTGCAAATTAGTAGCCCTTTCTTCAGCTGCATTCCTCATTTCTTCAGCTGTATTCATTATTTCTATAGCACGATTAAGGGCTTCTCTCAATTCATCATTCTTACCCTCAGATACTCTCCCAGCTCTACTGGTACTAGCTGCACCATCAACATGTTCCCTTGAGGGAATTACAGACTCAACTTCCTCCTCTACTTCAGTCCTCCTAAAAATTGGGGGTCTACCACGTCCCCTTTGATTTAGAGTTCTACCTCTAGCTCTCGCACGACCACGCGTTATCCTCAGACTCTGCATTTAAGAATATAATTTATTTAGATATTCCACTTTTTAAGTTCTCATGCAGTCTACAGAATCTTAAAACCTAATGCTCTGATACCAAAATTGTAACGATCCATCCCGGGTTAGCCACCCCCAAAATGGTGTCACCACATTTTAAAAATCCCAGCACAACACATATATGCAAACATAAAAATAATACTAACAATTTTTTTTTAAAATCCTCAACCCTCAACAGGGGAGGTATATAAATCTGATATTAACTTATAAATAAGTTACAACATAATATGCATGAATATTTACAAATATTATTTATTTCATTTTCTCACTAGTATGAGGATATTGACACATACATGGCTTACAGAATTGAATCCATCCGACTTTTGACCCACCAAACTACTTGTCCTGTCTGCTACCTGAAATCATTGTACAATGAGGGGTGAGCTTCAGAAGCTCAGTTAATTTAATTTACTAAAACTATTCCAAATTCTATAAATAGTCCTTTAATATTTAATCATTTATTTTTCATATAACCTGATGACAATTTTTTACATGTCATTACACATGTCATAAGATTCATTTTCTATCAATCTCTTCTTCTCAATCATTGGTCCACCTTAAGACCATCAATTATCTTATAATTACCTCATAATGAGGTTTACATCATAAAGTCCATCATTTAGATGGTCTTTATCATTCTCTGCTTCTTTCTTACCATAATTTTCTCTCTCTGAGAGACCAAATCATCTATAAATAATTTCATAATAACATACCACACCTCAACATTTCAATAATGCAGAAATAATTAAAACAAATGCAAATGCATGAATTATAATGGGAACGTCTTCCCACCTGTCGACAGGTTGTTATTATCTTAGACCGGCTGCCTTCCTGGTTCTTTCATTCTCATTTAGGTCGGCTGCTTTCCTGATTCTTTCATTCTTATTTAGACTGGCTGCCTTCCTGGTTCTTTCATTTTCATAAGACCGTCTGCCTTCCTGGTTTTTTCATTTTTATTAGACCGGCTGCCTTCCCGGTTCTTTTCTTTCTCATTTAATGCATATACATATGAGCAATGATATGAAATATGCATAAAATAGTAATATAAAAACGATATATAGATTCAAAACACTTAAATTGATTATCCTGATTATTCTCAAATTTTATAAAATTCCACTAAATCCCTCTCATCCCAAATTCACATCAAACCATCTATTAAAGCTTGACAAGATCCACACAAATTCATCTCCTCAAAATTTGTATCAAAGCATCAATATAATTCATCAAGAATTTCATTTATCGTTTTATTATTAAATCAACTTATTATCCCCAAAAATATTACTTTTCTCCTAATAATTTTCTATATGTCCAAAATTCATATCATAAATATAAACCAAATCTTTATCTATCATCACAACATAAGCTAATAATTTATTTTAATATTATCACTAAAGTTTTTCATTTTTATTTGGACTACTTAAAGTAAATCCAACTCACCACGTAGCACTTAGAGCTACCCGTGAATCACCTCCTTACCTTTCCCGTTCCTCGCAGAAACTCCCCCCGATTGTAGATCGTCAACACCTGATATCATATTTAAATTAAATTTATAATTTATTCTTCAATTCGTTAGAAACCACTCACTTTGAAAATTCTCACTTTGTATTTAGGGAAATTTTATGAATGCTAAAAAATTCAGCAATAAACACTATACTATTACCTTCTGCTTTTCTGATAGCTATTCCTGATTCTCTATGAAATTTTTGTAATAAACCCCTTCAAAATCTTGCTCTTTTAACTTTACTTTGGGTTTCCAAATATTTAAGGAAATAGAGAAATATGGAAGAGAAACGAACAAAATCTCTCTCACATCAGATATATATACAAAGTTTGGGCTGAAATTTTAACAGCCCCCCCTCCCCAAATGTCTCCACATTTTGGAGACGTGTAAGACAATGCATGCCTCCCTCAAAATTTTTCAAACTTTTGGCAGTAGGTGCTGCCCCCCTGCTTCCACAAAATTTTCCTTTTTTTTCCTTTTTTTTTTCACAGGACGTCCTGCTGATTTTGATTTTTTTTTCTTTCCTCTTAATGATGTACACGTCTCGAATTTTTTTATATTTAATACTAAATCATTCATAAATACATTATTTTAAGTCCGCATCATATTTATTAAATTACTTCATTACCCTTTTCTTTACGAATACGGTTATTACAGTTTACAACTCTACCGGTCTTCCTATAATTAAAAACTTTCTTAAAGAAATTTGGATATTCATGTGTTTTATTGTAATATGAATATTTCTTTATTGTTGTTTGTGGAAGCTTTTACACATGAAGAATTATGTTGTACTTGATGGGGATGGTTTTAGATAAAATGGTTTGTGGTTTATTGTTTTTATTTAGATTATTTGATAATATGCGTAGGAAAAAAAAACATTTGTGTTGTTAAAGACATTACAAAACATTTTTATGATAATAAAAGTTAGACTATTTAATAAAAACTAAAAGACTCAATGTACTAGACAACAAATATGTATGTATTCGATACATTTGAAAAATAAGTTAATTGTGTAGTTTTCTAGAAAAATAAGTTAATAATAAATATAAAATTAAACAAATAACCATCATAAAAACTTGATGACTATTGCCATACTTGAAGTAAGATGGACAATTAAGGGGGGAACAAGTTAAAAAGGGAAGTGTGGTGGCATGTTTAGATTTAGTTTTCGGTTTTTGAAAATAAAAATAGAAAACAAATTTTTTATGTTTTATGAAAAAAACATGTTTGGATAACTGTAACTCGAAAACAGTTTTAAAAAACAAAAAAAATAATGAAAAGTTGTTTAGATAATTATGTGTCAAAAACAGCTTTTCTTCCTCATATTCTTCTCTTTAAAAATTTGGATATTCTTTTGATTTCCTTTTCTTTTCTTCCTTCTTTTATTGTTTTCCTTATCTTTCTTCTTATTCTTCTTCTTATTCTCTTAGCATATCCATCACCGGCTCGCGATCATAGCAGCACCACTACAACATGACTGTAGTAGCACCGCCACAGCAGCATGACTGTAACAGCATCGCTGCCACAACACGACCGCAAGAACTCCGGTTTCTTTCACTTGCTGTCTGACACTATCTTCGTTGACGGTCTAAAAAATGATGAGATAAAGAGATTTTTTTTTTCTCGTTTGGGTCAAAAGAAAATGAAGAAAAAAATCTATGAAAAAAATGAAAAATGATTTTTGAAAACACCTAAAAGTAGTTTTCTAAAACCAATTTTAAAAATAGTTTTAAAAAACCATGTTTAAAAACTGATACCTAAACATATTTTATAATTTTTAAAAATATTTTCAATTTTTAAAAGTTCCATCAAAACATGCCCTGATACTTTTAATTGCAAACTCAAGAGATTTTTAGGTTTGGACTGAATAAACCGAAATAACCAAATTAAAAAAATATAATATAATTGAAAAAGCATATAACCATTTTTCCTAGACTAAATAGGCATTTTTGTCCCCGGTGTGAAGCTCCACAATAAAATTTGGGGCAACCCTCTCACATCCATCTCTCTCTCTCTCTCGCTGTGTGCGTGCGAGCGATCTGAAAACATAAACACTTCATTACGTTACTTTCACGGCAACACAGATCTCTCCTTTTTTTTCTTCTTTTTTATCTCTGGCTTTTCTGCGATCTTACAAAACCCGTGAGTTTTCGATCTCTCTCTTGGAGACCACATCTTTATCTATCTCTGATTTTTACTCAAGCTAGGGTTTCCAAAAAGGCGCCAAAACCTGTCGCGTATAAGGCAAGTCATTCTGTAGAAGTTTGTTCGTTCTCGATATAAATTTACGTGTCTGTTTGTTTAACGAGAAATTATGGGAGAAAGGAGTGGAAAAAACAGATAGACAAGTAATAAAATTTTTGTGAAATTTACTTACTGCAACTTTAGCAACTATGTAGGTCGCCGTTTCATCCCTCCCCCCCAATCGTGTTGTTATATATTGCGGATTTTGTGTGGCGGGATTTGGGGCTTTATCTATCGAGCATGATTGTATGTTCTGGGAACCGGAGGCACTTCAACATGTGAAAATTCGAAAATTTTCACTTTTTTCTTTTTCTTCTGGGGATGATGCGCTTTGTTAGCGATTGTAATTTTTTTGGTGTTGCTTTTGTGGTGGTAGTGCCTGGATCATTCTTAGCAGTTAATGTAATTGAAAAGAGATGTTTTGGTTTGTTCAGCAGAAAATTAAGCATAATTAGTGCTAAGTAGCGCTTTTTTCATTCCTTTTCACTCCATTGACTGTATGGGGAAGCCTCTTAGAGAAGCTAGAATTGGAAACGATGGGTTGGTCGTTATGGGGAGATGGCATGGAGCACTCAGTTTGATTCCCTAGGCTTGCATATGATGAGAAGAAAGAAATTGAAGTTGACGTGGCTGGTGAAGGTAGCTTAAGATGGATGAAGTGAAGACAATTTGGAGATATTGGGGTGTGACATCATTTTTGGTAAGAGACGGGAGCAAATGTTTTGTGGTGGTTTTGTTATGGGCAGGCAAATTAAATTATGATGGTTTTAATTTGAGTAACTACACCAGTATGAAGCAGCTTCATCTGGAAAAAAGGGGAAGGGGAATTAGCATACTGGTACAAAAGAGGGATGTAATTTTGGGGTTAGACTTCTTTTTAAATAAGTAAATATATATAAAGAAAACACCAAGTGGGTGCAAACCATTTACAAAAGGACTATCTACAAGATAGCATTACTATGTTGAGGATGTTTGGAACCCACTTTAAGTGGGGAAAAGTTGGATTTAAAGCCCACTTAAAGTGGGTTCCCAAACCTGGCCGTTAGAGTAGAATGTTGGGGTTAAACTGTTGTGGGATAGATGCGTAAGATGAGACAATGACGTAGGAGGAATTTGTGCGGTCAACTGGAATTTCTGAAGGGAAGACTTTGTCTTGAGTTGAGCAGATAGAAAAATTGGGACAGAGAAAATATTGAGCACAATTCAAGGTTTTGGATGTCAGATAGGGAGGCTGAGAGAACATTTTGGTTGTTTGTAGCACTGGTCTGAGGGATGATTAATGAGAATGTTAAAACAAGCTGGTTGCTGACCTTACACTTTGTTTGATATGTTGAGTAGAATGTTGGAAATTACTTTGAAATTAGGCTAACAATCTGATGCTCGATTTAACATGCCATTGGAATTATCTTTAAAAAAAATGTCACTTGAATTATGATCTGTATTGTACTTGTTTGATTTTGAAATCCTGCTGCAGCCATTAGAAATTTTTTCAATGTTCAATGTGTTCCATGGTCATTTAGGTTGGCAACATATAAGCTTGAGCTCGACTGCTAAATCATATTTTTCTGAAGAACAATCTGTTTATTGGGCTTATTTTGTTTCTTCTGCAAAATTATTCAGTGAATCTTGTAGCAAAGATAGTACTACTAGCTGGATAAGAGTTTCTGTTTACTATGATTGTTGTTAACTTAGTAGCTTGGGGCATCTTTTTACTGTTGAGTGGGTGGGGAGTATCCATCTAGAAAATAAGTTATTTTGAATGCATTTCTCCCAAATTGCATGATTCTAATATCATCTAGTTTGAATGGACATTGCAAAAGTCAGAGCCTAGTGAATATTAGGTTCCTATAGAAATTTCTACTGATGTTTTCTCGAGGATAAGCAACAAAATATTATGTAAACGGGAGATGATGAGTATCTAATAATAGTATTCTGAAGCGATATTTATGCTTTAAAAGCCAGAAAATATTATTTTCATGACAAAATAAGATTGCACTTCATAGTGACGGGCAATGTACTGATTTAGGTACTTTAAATTGGCTTAAAGAAGTTCCTTTTTGAACCTGAGCAATGTATGTTTATGCAATGTGAAATCATTGTGATTGAGGACTCAGTAGCTAGCAAAACGGTACTGACTTTACCACCATGAAACCCTGTGTTGTACTTGAGCTTTACTTTGTTTTCTAAAGTACTGTCTTTGATGGAATGTTTCTAATATGGCAAATGTAATTAACTTGTTGATTGACGTTTTCTGGATTACCTATTAGTTCAATGTATGACATAACTTTTATGTGGTCTTGATCTGTAAGCTATTGGAGGTCAAGGGTTTGGTGCTGACACTATACAAACACATGCACAAACACATATATGTTATATTCATGCATTATTCAGTTTTCTAGATATATGTATAGTTGTTTTCTTGTGATAAGTGATATTCATAACTTTTCATTTTTTATGGATTTGTACTTTTCTCTATGTATCTTTTCCTCAGACCATGTCAAATTTGTTTGAATGACCTTGCCACGAAGACTGAACCATGACATCAAGTACATCGACGGGGGAGCGAAGGTATTTTCTTTTTCTTGTTTAAGCTTTTTGATATCTATTATCTTTAATCTTTTGATAGCCAGTGATCTGGTTGCATGGAAAAGTTTGATTTCTGAAACTCTTCCTTTCTTGACTTGCCTTCAATTTTCTACGCATGGTTACAATGTGGGGTTTGCTGGTTTCATTTAGAATCAGGATATTGTTGTACTTGGGAGATCTTTGTAGAGTATGATGAATGACTAGCAAACTAGATATGTGCTGATCGGAGAAATTAAGAAATAATTCTTTAGTTCACTGTAATGGTAAATTCTACCAAATTATTTTTAAAGTGCTTAAAAAGAAATCTGAAGACCTCGTGTCCAAAATCCAATCAATATTATAGGCAGCAATTAAAAGCTGACCCATGATTTTTCTATATTTATTTGTAAGCTTTGATGCTCTTTTGTTTAGTGATATGAGGCCCATGGAATAGAATGGGAGACTGGAAAATTGTAAACAGGCCTTTTTTATTTTCCTTTTCCTCACAAATTGTTAACAACATTTTCATAGGAATATTTGAGATAGCTTGTTTAATTAGTGCTTAGTAGAGCCTTAGTCTCAACCACATGGGATTGTAGAATGGCTGTTTCTGGGTTTTAAATTTTGTAAAAAGAAAACAGTAAATGTTTGGTTGAGTTTTCTGTTATTTGAAGTTAAAGATTTCATGTTGTCTTTTCCATTCTCCAATTATCATGTTCCTAGGTTTCCCCACCCGCTTGACTTTTAAAGGTGTCAATAATATATTGAGAAGGTTGTTAAGGGTTTGGCCATTTAGATAATCTTTTTAACTATGGTATTTTTGGGGCTTCTAGTAGTAACTTTTAGCAAAGGCTATCACATGGGAGGGGCTATTTTTATTTTTTTTCATTATTGCTGGTATCTTCGTTATGAACTTGTTTGTTTTGTTGGAGAAAAAGGTTTATAGAGAAGATAGTCATCTATTGTTGGTGGAAGTATTGAAGGTTGTTTTATATTCCTCCTTTATTCTGCCATTTTCTTCAGTGCAAAACTTTTTACTTTCATTATCTTGTTATAAGCTTCAGTGAAGTCTTTCCATTATGTTTTTGTAGTATCTGTGCAAGTTAGCAGTCATTGTGTGACTTGCTTTATAGAATTTGACATTCAATGGTCATGACTAATTATCAAGAAAAATCTTTTGGTTTTATCTAATGATGCCAATACTGCTGCAGATGGGCTTCTGCAAGAAGAAGCTTGACTGTTTTGGGGAAAGTTGTCGTTCCCAAACCTATTAACTTACCCAGCCAAAGGTATTAGTTTGCTTTCTGGCTGATTATTTTATTATTTTCTCTAAGTATATTTATCTCTTCGTCCCCTGTGCCCCCTAAAATTCATCCATCTCTCTGTTGTTTCAAGGTTAGAAAATCATGGTCTAGACCCGACTGTGGAAATTGTCCCCAAGTGAGTAACACACATCTATCTATCTATCTATGATGATGTGTAATTTAAATCTATGTCAGTGTGTAATTTATGCTGTTAACTTTTACTATAGCATTTATGCTGATGTGTTGCTTGGGTTGATCCATGAATTTTTCCCACATTTGATAGGGGGACTCTTAGCTGGGGCAGTAGATCAACTTCATCAACATCAAACGTATGGGGGTCCTCAATGCTGTCGCCACACACTGATATTGGTACTGGTTCTCCACGCCATCTTAGTGGTCGCCCTTCATCTGGTGAAAGTGGCACCCGACCATCAACTGCAGGTAGTGACAGAGCCCATGAACCTATTGCTAATGCATGGGGTTCAAATACTAGGCCGTCATCAGCTTCTGGAGCGTTGACGTCTAATCAAACATCACTTGCATCATTGCGTCCACGCAGTGCAGAAACAAGACCTGGTAGCTCCCATTTGTCCCGTTTTGCTGAACCTTTGTCTGAGAATTCAGTGGCATGGGGTGCAGCTGCTACGGCAGAGAAGTTGGTATGGTCCTGTGGTTAATGAACACTGTGTTTCAAACCATGCATTATATTATTGACTAGCATGTTGGGTGTGAATTTCCTTTTCGATGTGCTTTTTATTACGTATCTCTGTGGGAGGAAATATACCAATGCAGCACTAGCACTCCTATCCTATATTTTTCTTTGGGTTGGTTATGGCTTGGCAGCTTGACAGAATGGTAAATTCTTGTGGTTGTATATAAAAGCATAATGGCATAGGCTTCTTGCCACATGGTGGATGCATATGCCACTTTTATAGTTAGCACATATGGTATGTGTGTGTGTGTGTGTGTGTGTTGATGCAAGCATTTTCCATCATTATATGGCAAGTAAATTTTTTGAGAACTTTCCATTATCCTAATTAACGACAGCTAATTCCGTATCCTAATATCCTACTTGCATACGCTTACAAATTGCGGATGGCATTTGTAGCAGCTGAAGTTTAAGAAGGGGAAGGGGATAAAAGTTAAAAATTTGTTAGGCAAGATGAGTTCTGTTGTCATTGGATAGAATTGAGAGTTATACCCTTTCACTAAATTAATCTGTTCAGGGTTTGCCAAATATATTTTAAATATTTCAAATATCCCAGATGCATACCTTTTTATTGTCTGGTCTGTTGAGTTTTTTTAGTTCTTACTGAATAGTCTGACTTATATTTGTCATATACTTGTTCATGCAGGGAGTAACATCCTCCAAGAATGATGGGTTTTCTTTGACTTCCGGAGATTTTCCCACACTTGGTTCCGAAAAAGACAGTTCTGGGAAGAACACAGAATCACAAGGTTTCGTGTGTAAATATTGAAATTATTGCAGTGACTGCTTCTTGATGTTATATTACTGAATTTGTGATTTAAAGTTTGGTTCTTTCTCTAAGTCACGCAACGCTTTTAAAATAATCAATGTATGTGTTCTTTGCTCTGTGAAAAAAATGTTGCAATTTTATTCAGGTGTCAATTCTTTGTATCGAATATTGATGCTATCAAATTGTCTTTGCTATTAAACTTGTCTCTATTTTTTATATGAGAAGGTTACGGAAATGTGTTGATGATGGGTAGTATTGTGGTCATTACACCCTGATTGTAGAAATTTCCTTAAAAGTGAAAATTTATTGTGTCTTGCATTGGTATATATGTTTATTATGTTAGCTATATCATTTATCACCCGGTCTATATGGATTGCCATTTTTGCAGGTTTTTATAACAGTTGATTGTTTCTACTGCTTCGGCACTAACATGTAATTTTATTCTTGTTTGGGTATTATTGTTCTGGGTAAATTTAAGGTAGTAATTTGTTTGAGCCTAATGTTCAAGGCTATCTCTATCTTTAAAAACTAAATAGGTTTCTGTTCTGTTCTGTTCCTGAAGGTCTTTTGAGGATTTGTCATTGATAAATAGAGATTGGTTTATTTTGCTTTAGCGTTAGTTAATTGCAGGAGAGTTCAGATGTATTTAGGTACTTAACTAGATATTTAATTGCAGACCATGGTTCTCATTCTCGTCCTGGCTCATCCTCTGGTGGAGTAGCTGCGGTGAAAGAGAGGACTGGGACTTCTGTAGCAGGTTTGAACTAATGTACTTAACTTTTATGTTTAATCAGAATGCTGCAATTTTTTGTTTTACCATGAAATTAATTTTCTGCTGTATTGGATTATTCTCATATATGATAGGTATCTTTTTTAATTTTTTTTATTCTTTTCAAATTTTATATTTCAGGTGATGTTTCTGTAAATGCGAATGCAAGGAGTGGAACTGCAAATTCTTGGAGAAGAGATAATCACCCTTATGGTGAAGATGGAGTCCGGCCCAGTGTGGAGAAGTGGCAAGCGGATCACCAAGGCCCACAACTTTACCCTAATGCTAGTATGCCCCCCCAATATTATGACACTTGGCATGGTCCTCCAATAAATAACCATCCAGGTGGTGTTTGGTATAGAGGACCTCCTGGAGGTCCTCCATATGCCCCCCCTGGGGGCTTTCCCATGGAGCCATTTCCTTATTATCGTCCTCAGATTCCAGCTACTGCTCTAACTAACCCACAACCAATTCCGCAACCGGGTGCTGGACCAAGGGGACACCACCCTAAGAATGGAGATATGTACATACCCCCAATGCCTGATGCTTACATCCGCCCAGGTATGCCAATTAGGCCTGGATTTTACCATGGTCATGTGGCCTATGAGGGTTACTATGGTCCCCCCATGGGCTGCTGTAATTCCAATGAACGAGATATACTATTTATGGGAATGCCAGCTGGTCCCTCTGGTTATAGCAGGTACTCAAGTTTTAATGTTCCTGATCCTGGGAGTTCCCATGCTAGATCCACTGGCTATGGTCCTAACAATATGTCATCGGCTTCAGAACAAGTTGAATCTGGACATCCTCATGAAATGCGGGGACCGTACAAGGTTCTTCTGAAGCAGCAGGATGGTTGCGATGGGAAAGATGAAGAGAAGTGGGAGGACTCTCTAACAAACAATGCATCACATGTAGAGAAGGGAGATCAACAGAGATTGTCGTCATGGGAGAACGACTGGAGAGCAGATCATGAAAGGGATGAAGAGATGGATAAAAGAAGAAAGGTAATTGGTGTAGAAGCTTCTTCTCAGACATCTGACCACCGGGGAGGTGGTTCTTCTGTCACTGTCAAATCCAAATCACCCAAAAGTGTGGAAAATTTGAAGACATATGAAGACAGTTCAGTAAAGAAAGTAGAACATGCAGTTTCTGCTTTTCCAGCAGTCTCCGCTGCCTCAAAAGATTCCAGTTTGATTCAGAAAATAGAGGGTTTAAATGCAAAGGCTCGGGCCTCTGATGGACGACATGATTCCACGTCTGTTTCCAGTAGGGAGGAGCAGAAGATTAAATCACAAGTAGGTAATACCAAGACTAACTATTCTGTAAATGAGCCTCCTAATGGTGCTGTTGCTGGTGCTATACTTCCTGAAAGAAGTCAAGTCGCTGGAATGCTTAACCATGCCGCCCATGAGGCTGATTCTGCTGTAAATAGGAGTCCTGAATATGCAGCTCCTAGTGGAACGGCCATTTCCAGGTTGGTTCTTAATTTAGTGGTACTCATTGACATTGCATCTGTTGTTTCCTATGTTGAAAGATATTGATATGTGGATTCACAGGAGATCTACTCATGGGATTCAAGGTAGAGCTGATCATCGTGGCAAAGGAAGATTCAACACCCAAGAAATTGATGGTTGGTGCAAGAAACCTCTGGTTGCAGATTCCTCAAGTGTAGTATCTGCTGCAAACTCTGAAAGTTCTTCTACCGTTCCCGTGCAAGACTTCCCCTCTATGGTGGCTATTGAAAAGTCTGGGTCATATCCTCAAGGGAAGGACGAGGGAGAGTCTGTGCCACCTGTGTTCGACCCAAGTGATAGCCAGGCACAGGTAATCTACTTTTTGGTTGTATGCTTGCTAGTTTAATGCAGCTAGATTTCACATATGGTTTCTGGACTTCTTTAATCAGCGTGCTATGATGAGAGAGCTAGCCAAGCAACGTGCTAAACAACGACAGAAAGAGGAGGAAGAACGAATTAGAGACCAGAGGGCGAAGGCTCTTGCAAAACTAGAAGAGTTGAATCAGCGTACAAAAGCTGCAGAAGAAGTCACTAAAAAGTCAGAAGTTGCTTCTGGTAGTGATATCCAGAGTAAGCTAGATGAATCTGGAACTCTTTCAGATCCACCTTTGGCTGCTTGCAAATTTGAAGCATCAAGCTCAGCTTTGGTTTCTGAGCCCAATATAGTTGCACAAGTTAGTGAAAGCAGTACAGTTGAAAAATCCATGGCCTTATCCAGTGAACTACCTGCAAAAAGTGCCCAGAAGGAAACGCTGCCTTTGAAGCAGAATGTTAACAATGCTGACACTGGTCATGGTAATAATGCCCCACACGTTCTTGATGGTGGTGCCTCAAAGCAGAAGCGAATTGGATATGAACAAAAGCAGAATATTCCTGTGGAAAAAAATTTCACAGAGAAGTTTAGCTCTCCGAGCACAACTGAGGCGGTTAATGTTGCTCCATCTCCCGAGGTTGTTGCCAGTGAAATTTCCTCAAGCTGTGAGCCAACTTTGCATGTTAATGCAAATGTAATGACAGAGCCCTTGGTTCATCAGAGAAGGAAAAATATCAGGAGTGGCAAGAACAAGCACAGAGTGGAGGAGGCATCGTCAACGACTGTGTTAGCATCAGTAGTATCAAAAGAAACAAACCTTACAGACACTTTGGTTGAGAGTGACAAGCCAAAGGCTTCTAAATCTGAGTTGGATTCTGGCCCAGTTCTGTCACCCACGTATTCTAAAGATGCAAATCAGTGTTCAGAGCAAGGCTCATCTCTACCTAATGAAGAAACCCATGGGAGAGCAAATAACCAGTGGAAATCTCAGCATTCTCGCAGGGCAGCAAGAATCCCACAGGCTAAGAAATTGACAGAGAAGTTCCGTAATGGTGATGCTGTTGTCTGGGCACCTGTCCAGACACATAATAAAACCGAGGTTTCTAATGAAGTGAGCCAGAAAGCTGTAGTTGAGGCTGTTACTCCATCAATGAAGAGTGATATTCAAGTGCAGAATAATCCAAGGAACAAGAGGGCAGAGATGGAGAGATACGTTCCAAAGGCTGTAGCAAAAGAAATGGCTCACCAAGGAGGCAGTCAACAAGCAAGTGCTCCTTCAGTCAATCAGACTACATCAAATGAGATTGTTGGGAGAGTAGATAGTGGGTCTCAAATTACTGAAATTTCCCAACCTGCTGGCTCAGCTATTGGGAAGGTAGGGTCTGCTTCGGAGTCCATGGATGGGGATGGTAGGAAGAACAAGCATGGAAAAGGGCATGGATCTTGGCGGCAACGGGGCACAGTAGAATCAACTCTCATGCAAGGTTTGCAAGATGGACAGTCTTCGAACTCAAGCAGGAATGTCCAAAAATCCATGGAGTGTCACGTGCCCCAGAAACATGATTTAAGCTCAGTGAGAAAGCCGCCCAAATATTCTGATGAATGGAATGCTTCTGACGGCTGGAAGATTCCTGAAAATTCTGACTCCATAGCACCGCTAACAGTTCCTGTTGTAAAAGATCAGGGGGTGACCAGCAGAGGTAAGCGACATGCTTTTAGAGGGGACAAAGGCACAAGAAATAATTATGATGATCACAAGAAAAATTACAATGGGGATGCTGATAAAATTTACAAGCAATCTTTGGTCCCTGAGATGGGTCAAACAGATACACCTGCTGCTTCAAAAGAAAACCCTGGTGTTGGGGATCGATCAACACCTCATTGGCAACCCAAATCACAGGCACCTTCAGCTTATAATCAACAGGGAAACAGGGCTGGTAGTGGTCAGAATGTAGGGGTTGAAGCTGCTAGACCTAACAAAAAGGATTCTGCTCCCTGGCTTTCACATCCACATCAACCAGACAAGGACGACACAAATGAAGGAAGGGCTCGGCATCCCCAGGATCAGTTTATCTCTGATAAAAGTATCGAGGAAGAAGCACCTAATGCTTCTGGGCGTCAAGAGCCTAGGAGAGAAAGGAAGATGGCGTCACATAAAGGACAACCTCACTCCCCAGACCATGTACCTGGTGGTCCTGTTGAGCCTGCTCTTACATCGAATGTGGATATTCGGCTTGAGCAATGCTCATCTTCAGGGTTCCACAAGAATGGAAACCAAAGTAGTCGTTATGGCAGAGGGCATGAATCTCGTGTAGATTGGGGCTCATCTGGACAGGATAACAAGCAACATAGCCTACCCGCTAATCGGGATAGGCAGAGGCAGAATTCACATTACGAGTACCAGCCAATTGGGCCACATAATAATGACAAAACAGATAACTCAGAACGGCGAAAAGATGGTTCTCATAATTCAGGTCCAAAATTCAGGGAGAGGGGTCACAGTCACTCAAGACGTGGTGGGAATTTTTATGGACGACAAAGTGGCAGTGTTCGAGCAGAAGGTGGTTATGATTAGTGGAGAAAGAAACTAAGAGGCTTTTACTTGGTATAGAACCACCCCGTAACCTGTGGTGGCTTGTGGTCACGCATTTTCAGGTAATCTAATCTTGGCAGTAATTTCTATCGTTCATACCACATCATTTGTCAACTGATGGTGTGTATTTAGCAGGACTACAAGCAATCGAGATGGTGCCAAGCAGAAAGTATGACCAGTTGATTGGAGGTATTCGGATGGTTTATTTCTTATTTTCAAATGTATCCAGATCTAAACATTGTATTTTGGTCACGGGATGTTGGCTGTAGGACCTTTGACGTGTTTCTTGAGCCTAGTATATAGTGACCACTACCCCTTTGCTCTAAATTAGAACGTGTGTGAGGGGATGGAGTAATGATTTTTTACTGATTCTCCTGCTTTATGTTGATTGTGAATGTCTCTAACATATTTAATTCAATGCATTATGTCATAGAAGTTAATTGGTGCTCCTGCCTCGCCCCCAAAACTTTATACCTGACAAATGGGGTGCATGTGGAGCAAAAAGGTTAGGGAGCTGGATGTTACTGTTGGACTAGTTTTACCTTTATCAAACATGTTCCACGCTCAGTTTTGGGTACAATATCCGTCGGGGTATTTTTGTGTTGATAGTGATAATTTAAATGGCCGAGGCACATTTAGGTCCTTTTCAATGATGTACAGAGCAAGAACAATCGGGGAGAAATATGTACCAACTGATTCTTTGCAGGTGAAGATTTTAAAAAGAGCAAAGTCATAGCTTATTGTCATAGTATTTTCTAGTTGTAAATTATTTGATAATTTTGTTGCGTTTGGTTGTATGGAATTGATGTTTGGAATCATAGTTTTATTTTATCGTTTTAATGTTGAAAAAAATATATAATTCATTTTAATTTCAATGTCATGTTTTAATTCTATACCACCAAACACAACATCAAGGATCTTCTTGACGTGCCTTCCGAGTATCTCTTTGCTTGATTGTTTCTTTAGGTGGGTTTTTGGCTCTATGTATTCATGCCAAGTCTAGGACAATGGTGCTTTCAATGGATATTTTGACAGGAGTTATCGCACCAAAATATGAGAATTATAGCATGAGGCTAAGTGATACTTGTCTTTGCTCGACAACACTGACTTTGTAGATATAGGCTAGCTAAGAGCAGCGTACTGTGACCATCCCAGTTATGAGTTTACATCGAAGAATGAATGGTTATCATTATAGCAACGCCTTACTAATATGAGGATCTAGAAGCAACATTTAAGCTGCTGGCTTGACATTTCTAATAATATTGCAATTAAAGGATGAAATATTACAAAAGGAAAAAAATTGATTCTACTTGCTGTTTTTCTAAGAAAAAAAGTAGAAACAACCCTTTTTAGGTGCGACCATGAAAGCCGGTGCACGTTGAGAAATCAATGTCAATAGGATCTAGAAAATGGAACTCACAATCCTCCCTCAAAGCGGCTGAACATAATTTGATCCCAACTCCATCGAAAAATTTAGTATCGAACACATTAACAAGGCAAGAACCTAACAGTATATGGAGTCGTTGATACCGTTGCTTCTTGACAACTTCATCAATTTTGTTGCTGCTTATCACATTATTCGGTGGTAGTGGTACGGACTCCACTTATCCTTTTAATTGGTACATTTGATTAAAAAACAAATTAAGATTAACTGAAACGAAAGATAAAAGATGAGAGCTGATCATTTCTGATTGTGTAACAGAGATCCAGGGGATCTCCTTGGAACTATTTTTCTTTTTTCATTGTAAGTTTTTGTGCCACATCCCCCTTTTTCCATTTTGGGGACATCACAGATGACAAAGAAATTTGCAGTTTAAGCACTAAAAAAAATGTGTAACATGATTAAATAGCAAATTGAACAAAAGTGAGCTGAACGACACCCAGGCTCTGGCCCAAAGGCCAACCCCGGGCCCAACCCGGAAACTCTTGGTACAGTCTACCGACTACCCAACCGTTCAAAACGTTGCTTTCCACAAAACGAAACCCACAAATATTTTTTTGTGAATTTTATCGTACTGCTAATTTTTAAAACCGCCTTCCTTTACCTTGCCCTCCGGTTTTTGTTGCCTCATGGAGTGATTGTTATCCACTGTTGAAACCAATAAAAAGGGGAAAAGGGTCCCGTTGGATAAAACCCATAATTCCCCTATAAATAGCCTTCATTTCTCTTCCATCCCTCTCTATCCATCTCCATTCAGTGGAACGAGAATTCAATTGGGCAAACAGTCAAACAGATAACAAAGCTTTCTCTTTATTGTCATCATTTATTATTATTGCGTACTCAAAGAATTTGAACAAGAGCTCATGATTGAGGTTAGTTTTAGTAATTTTATATCCTTTGTTCTTGTTTTAAGCATCTGTTGTAAGTTTGTTACTACTTTGGCCTTCCTTTTTTATTTCAATTTCTTAGGGCTTCGTGTTCTGTGGTTGTAATTGCGTAATATTTTGTTTCGTTGCCCAGAAATTGAACAAGGAAAGGAAAATAACATGTACTATTCGCTCTGCTTTTTTACTTTGCTTGATTAGATAAAAAGAAGGTTACGACTTTGAATAGATGAAAAGAAATTTTAGCTCAACCGTCTGTTGGGTTGCTTAATTTTGGCTTAAAACTCTGTTTAATTGCTGAATAAAACAAGGAATAGAAGAGGGAAAATAAATGTGAAATTTTGCTGCTATGTTGTTTGGATAACCAGAGCTCATCTTAACCCTGCGAATATTAGGCATAATTGAGCTGATTGTCTTTTTTTTTTTTTTGAGAAACCAAATTATCGTATACTTTCTTATTCTCTATTTCTTTGCGTTTTATTGGGTTTACCTGCAAAAAGTATCATTGCATGAAGGCTGTGTTGCAGTTGATTAAACCCTTTTTGATTGGTGCAGTTGATTAAACCCTTGCTGGGTTCCATTGGATTTTTATCTAATCTTTCTATTTATTGATATTGTTATGCTTACAAGTCAAGTTGGGCATTGTTGTGAAAATCACATATTTCCTTTGTTCTCATTGGTGAATATATGCTATGTATGTTGGCATATGATTTTCCAGTTATATCACCTATGCTGAAAAAGAAGTGTACTGTGTGGCTCTTTGTTAAATCAGGCCCTTTTGAGTAGATGATTGGGTGCTCAGCTGTAAACAATGGTGTTGGTAACCCATCAATTGCAGGTAATTTAAAGAAACTTTGACAGTAGCAATTCATCCATGCACCTATGCAACAGATGTGGATTATAAAACACATTATGTCTGTAAAACCTGCCGTTTCGTGAATTTATTCTACATTTATGTATAAGGATTTCAAGCATCCTGCATGAACATGAAACTTTCATATAATAGTCATATCATTTGAAATTGGTCTATTATGGGCAATTGATCATTGTAAGCAGGACTTCAAGTAAGAGTCTAGTCATGTCAATTGCTGAGAGTTGCATTAATACATTGCTTCTTGTTCATTCACTGGGAAACATGATATTACTAGTTTCATAGTAAACATATTTTTTGAAGTATAATGTTTGGCAGAGAATTCCTTTTCACTTAATAATTTGATTTAGATGGAGAGCCTGTGAATCTAAGTTCGATACATTTGCTTTTTACTAGATATCGATTCTTGTATTGCCTGCAGTTGCATTGCACCAAGCTTTCTGTTTAAGGTGATAAACATTATATCTGTATCTCTCATTTTCCTTTGTTTATACGCAAACTCTCTTCCTCTCACGTATACTATGGAATATAGGGAAGTCGAAGAAATTTGAAGATCATTAAGATTACACCCATTTAAGTGTATTATTTTCTAAATATACCCATGCCAACATTTTTTATCTTCAAGCCAAGCCCTTGGTTTATTGCTTGGAGTCTTACAGTAGTATATATGTCTGCGTCCATGCATTAATTGTCAAAACCTGTGAGATGACCACATTTATTCTGAAATATTCATCCCTATGTATTGTTGTCTGGGAATTTGTATTTTGTACAGAAATTTTATTTGTACTCATGGCTACCTAATTTAATATCTCGAGTCATGTATCTTAAATTCTTGAGTATTTGTCATGCTTATTGCATTTCAGGGTTCATATGTAGCATTTCCTCCGAAATGTCAAGTGTCTTCTTATATGTTTTAAATTTGTGACTATTGGTCTTGCTTATTGCATTTCAGGGTTCCTATGTAACATTTCCTTCGAGATCTTCATCATGGAGCAAAGGGCTGATTTTAAAGCGACATATAACCACACTTCACATGGTTGGGAGAAAAGATAGGTGTTTATTATTACAGTGCAATTTTTATTTAAGGTGAGAATGTCCATAAGTGTGTTTGATTTTCATTTGTTTTATTATTGGAGGAAATGAAAAATTGAATTTATAGTTACTTCCATCTTTAAAGGTTTATATTAGAGCCTGGTTTTACTTGCAACAAAAGGTAAGAGAAGGGACCTGATTAAACTTGGAGTGCACTTCAGTTATCAATGTTGATGTATAAAGAGCCAAACTCTTTTGGAGGAAATGAGCTACAGTAGTGTGACAATGCAGATAAATTTTTTCTTCCTACAATTTTGTTACGGTCAGTGTGGATCTCAAAAATGTTTTTTATTATCAGTAAAAAACAGTATATACTTATAAAAGAAGTGCACCAAGGGGGTGCAACCCATTTACAAGAACTTTCTACACAATAGTAAATCCACAAAATGTACAAGGTCTTCCTCATTAATAAAAATTTACCCTCGAACCAAAAACTAAGGGTGTTAAATCAACTATCTCTATCACTTCTAAAGACTTCTCTTCACCATCAAAAGCACTTATATTCTTCTCATTCCAAACAAGCAAAAAAGTGGAATCAAAGAGTAAGCTTTCTTTAGGTCCTTGGAGGCATGTAACCCACTTCAAGCGAATACTTCATCCTTCATGGAGCCGGCCACCACCCAAGAAACACGCACTCTATAAGCCATCTCCCACGAATTTCTTGCCAACGAAAAATCCAACAAAAGATGAAATACGGACTCCGCTCACCTTTAACACATGTAGCACCTATTAGTGAGAACAAATTAATAATAAGATTCCTTTCCCAAGAGGTTTCCTGATGGAGAACCATAGGGCTTTATTTGATAATTTAGAATTATAATTTATTACGGATGTGTTATTAGGGTTTCCTATTTTATTTGGGACTGGGTAATTTCTTAGTTTGGTTGCAATTTTAGTGCCTATATAAGCACATTATTATGTTGAGTTTTATTCCAACATTGCTTATGGAATTTTGAGACTGAAACCTGTCTCTGTTTCTCTCCTTGTTCTGTTCTCTCTTTTTTCTTCACTGCTGCTTCTTTGTGTATTTTCTATCTAATCTCCCTTATTTCTATTGCTTCTCTACCGTTTCTCTCCTTTCTCAGTCTATTTCTCCTCTTTAAACTATATGTCCTTCATCATTTCCCAAACAAAAAAACTAACTTCTTTAGTAGCAAAAGACTTCCAAATGGATTTCCAGGGGTAGGTGGGTGATCCTTCAAATGGAGTTTTATCAAGAAGAATCATGTGAAAGGAATTTACGTCAAACCCCTTATACGGATTGAACTTCCACCTAGCAACATCTATCTAGTCACATCAAGCTTGGTGTTATACAAGGCCTCCAAGAAGCTTTTAAACGAACTCAAGTTCCCAATCATGCACATTGCAGATGAAAGAAACATTCCAAGAAATAACATCATTGGACAAGGAAATATAAGAATTAATGAGTGCATCCTTATCTCTCATCATAGCGAAGATATTCGAAAATTGGACTTTTAAAAAAGTATCTCCACATTAAGCATCATGCCAAAGCTGAGTTCTTCAACTTTTCCCACCAAAACATAAACACAAGGAACGAAATATACCACCCTTTCCGATTACCTTTCCAAACCCTCGCACCATAGGCCCCCCCTCCTCTCTTTAGACATCAATGATATGCTATATCCCAAACTTAGCTTCCACCACTTACCTCCAAAGTTATCTCTATCCACCATGAATATCCATAACCATGTCCCAATAAGAGTTTTATTGAAAAAAGTGAGAGATTTAAGGCCTAAACCCCCTCTTTCCAATGGTTACTTAATTACCCCCTATTGCACCAAGTGATACTTGAACACCTCCCCTGTATTTCGCCAAAGGAATTTTTTTAATGCTTTCCAACTGATTAGCCACCAAAATAGGGATAGGGAAAAAGAGATATAAAGTAAATGGGAAGGCTTGGGAGAGTACTTTTAATGAGGGGATCTCTTGTTGAGCCAAAGATTGGGATCTAAACAGTGGGATGTCCAGATAGCTCATACTACTATATTTTATTGAGCTATTTCATACTTTTAAGTTTATATTTGAAAGAGTTGAATGAAGGATAGCACAATTATTTCTTCCAAACATTTTTGAAAAAAAATCTGTTAAGAGTATGAGTTAAAAGAGAGTTTTCTGATCAGCATAAAGAATCTTTAATATTTATAGAAATAGCAGTCAAAACTCAAAAGATGACTAAAGCATGGTATGAACAAAGAATTAGGGGTTAAACTTAGTTCATCAACAAGTGTCTGTGGAAAGAGAATGGCTGAGAAATGCTGCAGAACTATGTAAGGTCTTCTAATATTTTTTTTGGGTAAGTAAGGTCTTATAATAATATTGGTGAAGGATATTCATCAAAAAATGGTGAGTAGGAGGAAGAGACGCATGATAACTAATAGGGAGAGTTGTTAGCCCATGGGTTACTCATAAAAAAAGTTGTTATCCCCTTGGTTCTGTGGTAGCCATGCCTGAAAATTTCCAATCTAAGAAGTTAAATACTAAGAAAGATAACGTAATGTTAAGGTTTTGAAACATAGTTAAGGATGCTGAAGTAGAATGTTGATGCAAATGTTGGCTCATGAAAAATCATTTGCTGCTTCTTGTTCGCCTTGTGGCTTAGCCTGTTTGTGAGGAATTTCCTACTTTTCAACGGTTGGGCCTGTTTGATGTGCTTTATCAATTTAATGCATTCTTGTGCTGTATAATTTTAATCCCTGATGTATAGATTGCAGTTCATCTTATGGGTCTTGGTTTGGATTTTATTTACTTTATTTGTCAAATTCTGACTCCTGGTTTAGTATCTCTCTCTTACTTCTGTTGTGGGGCTGAGGGTGGAGGGGTTTGTTGATAATGTGCAATACTGAGAGTCCTCATTTATGCTGCCGTCTGTCTCTGTGTTGTAATGCTTGTGTAAGTGAATGGTTATACACTATAATGCTCTTTATTTTCATGTTCATGGATGCCAAGATGTTTATTTGATTTTCTTTTATAAATATAAATTCTCATTCTTCATTGTTCTTTAGGGTTTGAACTTTGTTATTTCCATTTCCATCTAGTTGGCTTTCCTATTCATGTTATATGCATCGAACATGTAATTCAAATAACTTGCTTCTGCAGTGTAGGGGCTCCTCTTGTTGGTGGACTGAAGGTAAAACCTTCTAAAATTTCAGCGTTCAAAGGTAGTGCCCAAAATGATGAATCAGGAAGCCGAGGAAGTGGATCAAAGGTTACCAAGAACTCTGTCAAACTTTCTTATCTTCCAAAGGATGGTGAAGAGACCATGGCAGAGTCTCCAAAGTCATATAACGTTCCGCTTTCATATGCCTCTGAAACGGATGACACCATTGTGGGTTCCCCTGCTATTCATAAATTATTCAAGAAATGGTTAACGATGTTGCGCACCCAATCACCAAGTCAAGGGGTGGATGAGGTTTTGGGAGAAGGACCACCTCCTAGGGAGACGTTAGAAACTCAAAATGAGACTCAAATTACAGAAAGAGGTGAGATTCTGAAGTTGGTTTGGTGCCACTTTTGGAATCTGGATGCAACAATGAAGATTCCCTTACTAACTTTGTAAGTATTTGTTTTCATGCTTAGCAATCTCTCTCTCTCTCTCTCTAGCCTATCTTCTCCCGCGCTCCTTTACTGGTGGTGTACATGATTTGCAACTTTTCTGTGCTCATGTATGATATTATTAGGTGTACTTTCTGTTGAAGTACAAAGTAGGCTTGTCTTAATGTTTAAACTAACGTCGTAACACAAGACAATGCCCAAACAGTCAATGGTGTCATTATCTTATTGTTTAGTTCGATAATAAGTACATGTGACAACTCTGTCAACAGAATGTATTGTGTTTTGCTTATGATTGCTTTGCTATCTATTTGCAGTGTTCCTTGCTTCCTGGCAGTTAATGGAATTTATGGGGCTGAAGTTTCAAAGGAGTTGACTCCTTTGTGGGTGTTTGGGCCCCTGATCGTTGCTCTTTACGTCAAAATGCTCCGAGGATTGTTTGCACTCTACGTCTTCTGCTTTAAGCAGACCGTTAAAATTGTTAAAAACCTCCCTACTTACTACCTGGTGGCTTACAATTATGTTGCACATGGGAAGCTCAAAGAAGACATACCAGCTCGTTTCTGGCAACCGATGGTGGACATCAAGAATTTGGACTTCAAAGAGCTAACAAGATTAAAACTGAAAGAACTCCAAGAGTGGATGATGGAGAAGTACCTAGATTATGTGGAATCAATATGGCCCTATTATTGCCAAACAATCAGGTTCCTAAAGAGGGCTAATCTCATATAGGTTTGGCGACCATAATTTGGAAAAAGTTTAGGTGAGGATTAAATGAGTGAAATTAGAATTCTCTCTCGGAATGTTTCAGAGGTTGAAAATTTTGAAACATAGCTGGCAAACCCCATTTTAGAGGGGTTCTTGGTATCTCGAGCAAATCAAAGATCAAAACAAAGCGGAGTTGGCTGATTACTTATATTTTGTTTCTTGTATTCTATTGCAACTTTGGATTCCATTATGTATTTTCTTCTTTTTACCATTTTGTTTTATAAATGGGCATCTACAATTCTTTTTTGTATTTCATTTTCTTCTGTGGCATGTATCTTGGGCTTATTTGCTGTTTGGTTGATTTATCTTCTGCATCCCTTCTTCTCTGCCTTCTGATTCTTTTATGTGCATGCATAGAACCTTCTTCTCTAATGGTTCTTTACGCATGACATCATTTAAAAATTAGCATACAGATGAGGTAATCGATTCCTGTTTCATGTCTTGGCCAAATTGATATACATTGTTAGATTAACCAGGATTCCTAATTTCGAAATTGCAATAGATAAGATGGTATGCAAAACAGGCATCTCAATGACGTATGGAAGAAGCCTGGTCCTTTGATGTGTCAGATTAAAAGCTGACAAAGATGCCAAAAGAAAGGAAAGAGAAAATGAAGAGAACATTTTTCAACTAGCAGACTAGTACTTACATCGTAATTGCTACACAGCACGTAAGCATGGAAAAGAAATAAGGTAAAATAAGAGAAAAAGAAACAGCAATATGGAACGGTGAGGTCCATCGCCCGCGCCCCATGTAATCTAAGACGAAGCATTGTCCAAAATTTACCCACTTTGAAACCCGCGCAGTCTATAAAATAAGGTTAAGAGACAGAAAGCCGCTCTCTTTATCGTTCTCCAACTCCAGCCTTAACTCAAACCTCAGTTTCTCCGAATTCCTAAATTTCCTCACCTTTCTCTCTATTCTCGAGGAAATTATCATTTGGGTATTCTTAGATTCCCTTCATTTTAAGTATACGCAAAAATCGAGCACTGATTGGGTCACTATTAGAGTGGACCTTGTTATTGGTGTCTTTCGAAGGTATGATGGCTGTCAAGCTTGGGTCTTCTTCGTTTTCTTGTGTGGCCGCTTCTTTTTCTTCTCCTTTTCAGTCCAGGAACTTCTCTCAGGTATTGCTTCTCCCCTTTGTTTGGCTACTGGTAAATGTTTACATTCTCTCCCTTTTTTTGGAGAATGTCGCTGGGTGAAGCCTATTTGTGTTTTTTTTTTCTTTCCCTATGGTCTCCAGTAGCTGACAAGCTTTAGTTTTGGTGGGTGAATCTGATTTTTTGGTGCTTATGTGCTTGTTGCTCACTTCCTTCTGTCTAATGTGAAATATTCTTTTTTTAAGAAATGAGATATTCTCGTTTTTCATTTCACTATCTTCTATTTTTAATCCGAACCTATACTTCAGTATTGGCTCTAGAAATATCAAGTAGCCTTAGTGATTGAAATCACAAAGTGCAGCCTTGCCATGGTTCAAGTGAAATATCGTTACTTTGTTTAGTTATATAAACTTCTTTTTGTCTGGGACTATGTTTTCGAAAAGGTTCTATTGGAGTGTTAATCTTATTCAAGCAACATATATTCATCTTTACTCTACAAAACCTTTCATTGATATCTTGAAGCTGGTTATCTTTCGCTTTTATTTGGTCAAATCCTGGAAAACATTACGGTTCTAACTTTGCAATCTTGGTCTTTTTATTCGCCTCAATTATTTTCATCCAAATGGTGGTACCTATATCTGCTTAATTGGCTTGATATATGTTAGACTTTGTAAAGAACTCAGAAAAAAAGCTGTTTCGCAAGGTGGAAAATGCGAAAAGCACACTAGCATGACATGTTTAGATTCAGTGACAATGATTGTTTTTTGGGGGGGGGGGGGGTGAGTGTGTGTGACAGCCCTTAGTGGGATTATGATCATACTACATGTATATATATTTTGTTTAGCAATAAGAAAAAGCGTCCATGTTCATATGGAACAATTACATAATGGAGATTGTATGCTAACGTAAGTGATGTGTATTAAGTATATACCTATTGCGTTTATTGGGGATATCTCTCCAGAATTTTCCATTTTCTGATTTTTTCTCCACTTCTTCCAACTGTGAAATATGGGAAAATAAAGGACTTTTTTCAAAGTTTTCATGCTTGTGCAACTTGTTTATTCTTTTCTAGTAATCGTGGTGACCTTCGCCCTTTGAAAAGCTTGATCTGATGGTTGGTCTCTTAATGTTTATAGGACTGCTCACTCTCTGATTTGAACAACAAGAAATGGTGATAAAATTGACCTGATTAAGAAAAATAATGAGAGAATATCAAGATAAACTTGTCTTGAACAGGAACTATATCTAGCTTGATTATCTGAGAATTGTATTGCTTGTGGCGTTCATGATCAGGTCCTAGCCACTTTGCACTGTCATTTAAGAGTTCAATTTTAAGGATATAATGATTGTGGGGTGCAAAAGTTATGCTAGTAGGAGCTCATGTTAGTTCGATAGCTATTCGTTTGTTTGGGGTGGTAGGAGGAATAATTTTACTACACTCTCCGTCCCATAATTTTTGTCCATCTTCCGTAATGTTGATATACCAAAAATTTTATCAACTTACCAAAAATAGATAACAGGGCACATGCATCGTCTTAAAATGTGTCAATGTTGAACAGGGGAAAAATTATGAGTCAAAGGAAGTAATAAACATTATAGCTTGGAGCAGATCATATACTGAGTTATATCTGTTTTTTTAGGCATAAAAGGATAGCTATTTGATTGACACCGGTTGGAGCTGGAGGGCTATCTCTGCATTCTTGTAGGATCTGTCTTTTCTATGGAACTCCAAGTGGTGATTTTTAAAGCTATATTATGATGGCTCCTTGCATAGACGTTTGAGTTAAATGATATTTGGTTGTTTTTGTAAATACCATACAGGTCTCTTTATGTGGTCTGATATTGATAGGAGCAGAGCTGTTGCTAAGCTTGTTTCATCTTGACTTAGGTTTAAACGTGTTCAAGTGTGGTTTATATTCTCTCATTCTTAAATAAAATTAAAAGCAATCTACCCATGCCTTATTTTGGAAGGGAAGGAGTGAATTATTAATATTTTTGGTCATAAGAGAGACACTTTACCTGCTATGTTTTTGAATTGCTAGCTCGTCTACTTCTTTATCACAATATACTCACAAAAGGGTCACATATTTTAAATGTTGTAGTGCACAATATGTATGAACATAGTTGCGCTGGCTGAAGATGCAGCAGTAGATTGCTTTATTTTTCATGTTTCTTTTTACCGTTCATTTTAGTGCTTCTCCTCTAATTTGTTCGTTGGTTGTGATCCTCTTTTTTATTATTATTAAATATCTCTTCACTGACCACTTAAAAATATTATTTAGAATGGGAAATGAGATGTTCTGTTCTTTGGGGGATCTTCATTGTACATCTTTTCCGCACGTTATTGTCTCATTTAGTAATTCTTGAAGGAAGAAAAATCAGATAATTGTTTTGGATGAGCTGCTGTATAATCTCTTTTGGATTCCTCAACATTTTCATGCTTTTTCACCGGTAGGATTAAATTGTATGGAAACACTTTAACTTATTGTCATGCACTGTGGTATAATGCGAATTGTACCTTATGATTTGCTCACTGGATTCTTACTGTCTGAGTCAGAAATTTTGTTCATTATATAGTGAGCTAATACTAAGTCTAGTATTTCTCTTATTATTTCTTCTGTTGGACATACTTGCTATCCCGGTCTATCCTTGTCTTAAGAGTGTGTGAAGATATTTCCTTTGGTAAAGAGTTCTATAATTATTTTAAACTACTATAACCATTCTTTGATGTCCAGCTGTGCTTAGCAAGGAGACCATATAACCACCCGAAGTATGATGCTTTGCAGCTTGTAAATGCTAAAGGTAGCTTATATATCTGCTTGAATAGTTTGCAAAGATCTAAAATTTATTTTTAAGATATTACAAGTGATTGTGATGTTTGGCCTCTACTTTAGTTGATTATACCTACAGATTTTGATTTCCCCTGTTTATGTTGCATCATGTTACCCAATACCTACTTCTCTATAGATGTCTTATAGTAATATTTTCTTTCTTGTAATATGAATAGTCAAATCATTCCACTTATTACATGGAGTGCTGAAATTAAAGGAAAGGTTCCCAAAGAGGCAAAATGTGCTATTTGCTACTTCTGGAGACCAGCCACAATACATTGAGCTTAAAGCTAATGGTTCAGAGCAAGTAAGTCACCAACCCAATCCTGAAGATATCTATTCGGCTGGCAGTCCATCTATCCATTTCGAAGGAACTGAAGGCAAACCTGGTTTAATTTCATTTTATAATCGGCCATATAGAGGAGAAGATGCCATCATTTCTAATGTGCAAAAGAATCAGAGCAGCCTGCTATGGCTTGTTGGTCCTGCTGTCTTGGTAGCCTCTTTTATTTTCCCCTCACTTTATTTGCGCAGAATACTCTCCACTGTGTTTGAAGACTCTTTGCTTACAGGTAGTTGCACTTCCTTATGTTGATTTCTTTTTTATTTTATTTTATTTTATAATTTTTTTTTATGAATCCCAAATTTTATTGCAGAGTATTACAAAATTTAAATAACTAAGTGAAATGAAAGATGAACTTAGGTAAAAGAAGAATTACAAAGGTCACAAGGGTTATTTGGGGATTGGGGGTTGCTTTTTTGTTCTTTCTGGATATTTTTTAGCGTAAATTCCGTTTTTCGTCCTTCGAGTTTACCTTGCATCCTATTTGGGTCTTTGGAGTTTAAAATGTCTCTATTGGTCCTTACATTTATATTCCCAGTCCAATCAAGTCCTTCTCCCAGATTTGGACACCTAGGATTCACTAAGGGCTCAATTGACAGACCTGATCGAATTGGGAATACTCAATAGGGACGTTTTAAATTCTAGGGACCCAAATAGAACGCGGGATAAACTTACGAAAAATGGAATTAATCTTTTTTTTTGGTCTTAAAGATATTTGTATGGATCTTGCTAGGGATTAATTGGTTCATGCTGCCTTTTAGAAATTTTATTGATTTCAAGTAGGGTATATTATTGATCTGGTTGGAACTACATGAGAGAAGGCTATAATTGAAACTGTCTACTTGAGAAAATAAGGGACACCATGAGAGTTATAGTAGAAACATTTTGTTATTGGTGGAGACTGGAGAGTGGGGATCCAAAGCATCAATGCAGCAGATAATGACTGGGGGACTTGTTTCTTTCTAACGGTGACCTCCTTCCTGCCGCTAATTGGGCCATTTCTAAGCCACAGACAACGCAACAGCTCTTTTCTTTCGCCATTACAAATCTAACACTTACAAGCATTGAAAAGGAAACCATGGATACTTATCAAAAAAAGAAAGAAAAGGAAACCATGGACACTATTCAAGCTGTGTTTGGCAGCAGGAAATTCAGCCCTAAAATTAGAATTGTGCATAATTAGTGATATGTATCTATAACTCCATGCTACCAACCAAAGTCAGTGGAGAGGTGTTTGAAATTCTATGTGACTGAATTGCATTTAAGGTGAAGTATCTCGAAATGTTTGAATAGCATTTTTAAATCTGAAAATGATTCAGCAGAGATGGAACACTTGAAATGTAATGGCATTATGAAAGCATAAGTGGGCTGAAGTTACTGGTGGAATATTTAGAAAGGGAACTGCATCAAGCAAGAAGAACATGGACAAAACTATTGAAAATTGACATGGAAGTTCAATTAGCCAATAAAAGAAGTAAAGACATGAAAGTTCAAAGCACTAACATAAAATGTGATTCAAAATAAAGTGGCTTGGCAAAATATTGTCTATGGATGGCCAAATTTTGAGAATCTAAAGTTAGCAATGTTTTTTTATTGGTAAAAATCTAGAAATGTTTCCAGCTTCTATAATTTCCATATTCTTGGTGTTTTGCTTTTAACGCCGAGGTTAAATTTGATTCCTTCTCTAAACAGTCCTTTGTTCTCTATCTGTAGATTTTCTCATATTGTTCTTCACCGAAGCTCTTTTCTACTGTGGTGTTGCGGTTTTTCTTCTGCTAATAGATCGTCTTAGAAGGCCTGTTGGGCCTGATTCTTCTGCAAATGATAATAGAACCCTGCCTCCTCAGTTAGGACAACGAATCTCTTCTGTTGCTACCCTAGTGCTTAGTCTTATAATTCCAATGGTGACAATGGGTTTGGTCTGGCCATGGACTGGCCCTGCCGCATCTGCTACTCTTGCTCCATACCTAGTTGGTATTGTAGTTCAGTTTGCATTTGAGCAGTATGCAAGGTATCAGAAATCACGTTCGTGGCCTGTCATTCCAATCATCTTTCAAGTAAGGGCACTCGCTGATTTTTGTCTGACCAACTTTCTTCTCGTGTATCTGTTTGTTCAGAAACAGCATGGAAAAATGTTTAATTTTTATCCTTTGTGATGATTATTTATTATATTTCTCTTTATTGTCTGGTAAAATAGATTTGTTCTAAAGGTTTTGCTTTTTATTTTTGCATGGACCAACTTGAACTAGAAGGCCCAGTCTTTTATGATTTTCCTTACAGTGGGCATTCATTTTTGTTGATTTTCTGTCTCCATTTGGAAACTCTAACAGGGATGTTAGGGAAGGACCTGGATGTAATTTTTAATTTGATATCTAGTTGGCTTTTAATTTGAATTTTTTGTACTTGAACAGGTTTATAGATTGCATCAACTGAATAGAGCAGCACAACTGGTGACAGCCTTGTCATTCACAGTGAGAGGTGCCGAAATGACAGCTCACAATTTGGCCATAAACAAATCTTTGGGTACACTTTTGAATGTTCTGCAGGTCCTTGGGATTATATGCATTTGGTCACTCTCAAGCTTCCTTATGAGGTTTTTCTCTTCCACCACCAGTACTGCACAGTGAGGCATGAATTTCGTTCTAGGGTTGTGATATTACCATCTCATTTATATATAAAGGACTGAACTTGATCTTAGTTTAGGTAATTTATAAGTTTACGGGACCGACTCAAGTGGTTTAGTTCTGCTCTGCTGGCAATTTGCAACCAAGAGGATATCAGGGCATCTAACTAGTCTGAAGCATATCAAAAGTTTATCGCAGGATTATGTGGATGAGGGTGTTAATGCAGAAGAGAGTAAAACCAGTTAGGATTTCTGTGTTTGTGTTTATGAAAGACCAAATTTTTGACCTATGATCTGGAAGTTGAGCGGAATTTGATTTCTAGTAATTCTGTCTTCACTTGTACATTGATCTTTTTCTCATATAGATTGTTCGTATTGGTGTCAATTTTGCGTCCGAATTCATCTAGAGTGGTCGAAACAGTGAGACTACTGAGATTTGGCAACTAAGCTCCTTTGACTGTTAATTCATGGAATTCATTTACCAAAACAAATCTTTGAAACTTTGTACTGCATAAATGTCTTAGTTAGGTTCTTTCTGTACTGAATGCAAGCTGTGAGATGCTTTCCAGATATTTTCATTTTCTGTTATCTTCATGGTTATTTGACAGTAATTTCCTCACCAAAGAAGGGCGGTTTGCACTGTTTGCATAAGATTATTTGATAGACTCTAGTATCTGTTCAGGAGACTTGCTCGTGTGATAACTACAGGTTCAGTTATTATTCTTTGGCTTGTTTAGTCATATTTCTAATTATTCTCTACTTGTATGATTACTTCTATGCACATTGTAAATAATTAACCATCCAACAGCTTCTTCGTCTAGACTCTAGAAATAGGAAGGTAGTATATTCAAATGATTATTAGGGACATAGAGCCTTTAGCATAATTTTTTTATATTTCTTATGTTGGGATAGATGCTTTTAAGAAGAGTTGGCTATCGAAACTAGAAGATTAGAGCCGGAGTTAGTAAACCAAAGTGAACATCTTACCAATCAATCATCGTAGAGTCTGACCATGAAGTGTTTAGCTTTAAGAAGTCAACATTAAGGTTTTAATTGGTAGAGAAGAAAAATAGAAGGAAGGAAAAGGGAGGAAGAAGGGGGAGAAATGAAAAAAAAAATAAGAAAATTGATGTTTTCATTCACGTGTTTGGCAAAAAAGATGGAAAAAGTGAGAGGAAAGAAGAAAATAACAAAAAATTACTTTGTTTTAACTTTCACTCTGTAGTCATTTTGATTTGAAAAGATTACGATTTATGAATGTGAGAAGAAAACATCAATCATTTCACTTTTTTTCTTCTTCTACCAAACAATAGAAAAACATTCTTCACTCATTCTTTGTTACTTCTCTCTCATCTTTTTTTTTGTTTTGATAAATGCTTCTCATCCTTCCTCTCACTTTTCATCTCTATCAATCATAGCATAACTTAATTGATATGAACTCTTATATTGGTGACCGGAATCATTTTATTACCTTTGTATCAAAGTCACGTTTGCATGAGAGAGATCATAGTATGACTGTCTTCGTTATCATTTTCATGGTCTTTAATAACTTATCTTCTCCTTTAGCCACATATGGTTTTATTGGTTCTTGTTTTGGTAAAAATAAGGAGTGGTGACTCGGATCCCACATTGTTGAGTAATAGGAAGACTAACATCTTTATAAGGGTGGAAGTCCTCACAAAGCCTTTTAAACCCGTGCGGACTGAAGCCTAAAGCAGACAATATTGTGAGACACGTTGACCCTGACCTCAACAATGGTGCCGTCTGTGGGAACCCTCGACCGTACACAACTGTCGGTCTTCCCTTTACCGAGGGCTCTGTTATGATAAAAATAAGGAGGGGTGACACGGATCCCACATCGTTGAGTAATGGGAAGACTAACATTCTTATAAGGGTGGGAATCATCACTCCCTCATGAGGCTTTTTAAACCCGTGTGGGCCAAAGCCTAAAGTGGACACTATTGTGAAACACGTTAACCCTGACCTCAACAATGGTGCTGTCTGTGGGAACCCCCGATCGTAAACAACTGTCAGTCTTCCTTTGTTGAGGTTAGGGTTAACGTGTCTCACAATATTGTCCGTTTTGGGCTTCAGCCCACACGGGTTTAAAAGGTCTCGTGAGAGAGTGAGGACTCTCACCCTTATAAGGATGCTAGTCTTCCCATTACTCAACGATGTGGGATCCGAGTCACCCTCTTTATTTTTACCACAACAGAGCCCCAAGTAAAGGGAAGACTGACAGTTGTGTACGGTCAAGGGTTCCCACAGACGGCGCCATTGTTGAGGTCAAGGTCAACGTGTCTCATAATATTATCCGCTTTAGGCTTTAGTCCGCATGAGTTTAAAAGGCCTCGTGAGGGAGTGAGGACTCCCACCCTTATAAAGATGTTAGTCTTCCCATTACTCAACGATGTGGGATCTGAGTCACCCCTTCTTATTTTTACCACAACATAGCCCAAGTAAAAAGAAGACTGATAGTTGTGTACGGTCAGGGGTTCCTTGTAACGACCCATCCCAGGTTGGCCATCCCCGAGACGGTGTCATCACATTTTGAGAATCCCAACACGACACATATATGACACAAATACTAACATAAATTTTTTTTTTTAATCCTCAACCCTCAATATGGAGATACATAAATTTGATATTAATTTACACATAATATACAATGTAAGATGCATGAATATTTATAACTAAAATATTTATTTCATTTTCTCACTAGTCTGAGGATAATGACATGTAAATGGTTTACAGAAATTTAATTCGTCTGACTCTCAACCCACCAGACTATGTGTCCTGCCTGCTCCTTAAAATCATTGTACAATGAAGGATAAGCTTCAGAGGCGTGAATAAAATTTACTAAAAGTATTCTAATTTCATAAATAGCCCATTAATATTTACTCATTTATTTTTCCTATAACTGGATAATAGCACAATGTCTAACATTTAAATAATTCTCATATTATCATATTTTTTTTGTCTTTTTGTCTTTTCCTCACTATAATTGTCTCTCTCTGGGAGACTCATCTATAAATTCACAATAATATACTATACATCAACATTTCAATAATGTAAGCAATAATTAAAACTGATGCAATGCATGAATGATTATGATGGGAATGTCTTCCCACCTGTCGACAGGTTATTATTATCTTAGACCGACCATTTTCTGGTTCTTTACAGCTTATTCCGGCTGTCATGGAATTTATTTCCAGCATATACTAGCTGTCACGGTGTCTTTTTTATTTCCAGCATATACCGGCTGTCACGGTTGTTCAATTAGACCGGCCCTTTCCCAGTTCTTTCGGTTATCTTATTTAATGCATATGCATATGAACAGTAATATAAACACAATATAAATTCAAAATATTTAAATTAACTATTCAGTCTTTCCTCAACTTTCTACTTAATAAATTTCACAATTTTCTTCTCCTCATATATCACATCAATTTATTCACCAACTAATCAAAATTTCTTTATCACCATCATTATTAAATCACTCATTTTTCTAATAATATTTATTTTCACCTAATAATTTCCTATGTGTCCAATATTCATATCATACATATCAATTTAATTTTTATCTACCACCAAGCATAAGCTAATAATTTATTTTAATATTATTACTAGATACTTGATTTTTATTTAGATTACTTAAAGTAAATTCAACTCACCACGTAGCACTTAAAGCTACCCGTGGATCACTTCTTTGCCATTCCCGTTCTTCTCAGGAATTTCCTCCGATCGCTGTTTGTCAACACCTGACATAGTATTTGTATTAAATTTCTCATTATTTCTTAAATTCTTCATAAATCACACCCTTTGAAAATTTTCACTTTGAATTCCGAGAAATTTCATGAATGCTAAAAATTCAAACATAAATATTACGTTATTACCTTCTATTTTTCCGATAGCTTCTCGTAAAAATTTCCACCATAAACCCCTTCAAAATTTTGTTATTTCAACATTTCTTTCGGTCCCCAAGTGTTTAAAGAAGACGCATAATGTAAAGAAAACTAAACGAGTTTGGTAAGCGTAAGTTAAGTTTGCGCATATTATATGTATAGATACAAGTTGGTTGAAAAAATCTCTGTAGCTCCTAAAAATCTCTTCAAATCCCAACTATGAAATCTCTTAAAATTTCTCCACGTATTGGACACTTGCAAGACATACAATCGCCTTCATTTATACTTGGCAATCAACAGTTAAGTTGGCAGTAGGTGGCTGCCACCTGCTCCCACGTTTTACTGTTCACCGAATTATTATTATTTTTTTTTACTTTTCAATCTCTTTTATCTTCTTTCTTTCTGCTTCCTGGGACGTTCTGATCCCAAATTTTTTTTTAAAAAAATTGCTTTATTCAAAATACCACTAAACCCTTCACATAGATTTTTATTTTTAATTCCATGTCATATTTATTAAATTACTTCTTTACTCTTACTTTACAAATACGGGTATTACAATTCTACACACTTTACAAAAATTTCGTCCCCAAAATTTCCTTACCTAAAATCAAGAAAAGAGTTAGGGGTAATCTTTTCTCATTCTTGCTTACTGCTCCCACGTGACCTCTTCGACATCTTTATTTCACCATAATACTTGAATCAAATAAATGACTTTATTACGCAAGACATATTCCTTTCTGTTTAGGATTCTGACTGGTACTAGCATAAAAGTCAAATCTTCTTAAATTTCTATTTCATGATCAGAAATACTATGGGATTCGTCATGTAAATATTTTATCAACAGTGACACATAAAACACATTATGTAATTACTTTAATTATGGAGGCAAATTCAAACGATATGCTACCGGTCCAATCTTCTCGATCACCTCATACAGCCCCACAAATCTTGGGTTCAACTTTCCCTTCTTCTTAAATCTCAACACTCCTTTCCATGTAGATATCTATAAAAATGCCCAATCACCAACTTGGAACTCGAGAGGTCGTCTTCTTTTATCAGTATATCCTTTATGTCTGTTTTGAGCTGCTCTTAGGTTCTCCCTAACCAATTTGATCCTCTCAGTAGTCAAGTCTATCATTTCCGAGCCATATATATTTCTCTCTCCAACTTCTTCCCATCATACTGGAGTTCTACACCTTCTACCATACAAAGCCTCGAAAGGTGCCATCCCAATACTATTTGATATTGATTAATGTATGCAAATTCGATTAAATAAAAATAAGCATCCCAGCTCACTGACTTGCCCTCAGCATATCTTATAGTATTCTGATGATTCTCTCCGTCTGCCCATCAGTTTGTTGATGAAAAGTTGTACTAAACTATAATTGCATACCCATAGCTTCTTGAAAACCCCTCCAAAATCTAGAGGTAAATTTAGAATCTCTATCTGATACGATACTCAAGGATACTCCATGTCAACTCAGCCAAATTCTCTGGACTCCAAGTAGTTTTGATAGGAAAAAAATGTGAAGACTTAGAAAGTCTGTCCACTATAACCCACACAGCGCTATGTCCCCTCTGGGTACGGGAAAAACCAGAGATAAAATCCATACTCACATTTTTCCATGGCCACTCAAGTATTGGAAAAGGTTGTAATAAACCTGTTGGATGTCTATTCTCAGACTTTACCTGCTGACAAGTCAAACATCTAACAATGTATTCTGCTACATCCTTCTTCATCCCTAACCACCAATAATTCTGTTTCAACCCCCTATACATCTTATTATTACCTGGGTGCATGGAATATACAGAATCACGAGCCTCCCTTAATATCTCATTTCTCATTTCCACATCATTGGGAACACAAACTCTATACCCCAATACTACTATACCATCTTCTCTAATTCTAAACTTGATCGGCTTCCCACTCAACACTTCCTGCCTGATTTTCTCTATCCTCTCATCTTTACCCTGCAGCTATAATAAACGATCAATAATAGGAGATTGTATCACCATATTTGTTATTAATACTCTTCTATCATTGACACTCAATTGCATCCTCATTCTTCTTAATTCTATCATCAGGCTAGTATCATGACTCCCAATAACAGCCAATCCCTGGTAGCCTTTCTACTCAATGCGTCAGCTACTACATTAGCATTTCCTAAATGATAATGAATTGTATAGTCATAATCACAAATTAATTCCATCTACCTCCTCTGCCTCAAATTTAAATGTGTCAAGCTTTTATGATCAGTAAAAATTTCACACTTGGCTCCATATAGATAGTGTCTCCAAATCTTCAAAGCAAAAACTATGGCAGCCAATTCTAAATCACGGGTTGGGTAATTCTTCTCATAGTTCTTCAGTTGCCTAGATGCATAAGCTATAACTCTCCCATATTGCATTAACGCACATCTCAACCCCTGATGTGATGCATCACTATAAACCACAAATCCCTCATCACTAAAAGGGAGCACTAATACCTGGGCAGTAGTCAGCTTCTTTTTCAACAGCTGAAAACTCCTCTCATATTCCTCAGACTACCTAAACTTCACATCCTTCCTGATTAACTTAGTCAAAGGTCCAGCAATCATAGAAATTTTTTGGATAAACCTTCTATAATAACCAGCCAAACCCAAAAAAACTTCTAATTTCAGTTATACTCGTGGGTCTTTCCCAATTCAACACTACTTCTACTTTCTGTGGGTCAACTGCTATCCCTTCTCCTGACACAACATGCCCCAAGAAAGATATTATGCTCAACCAAAACTCACACTTCGAGAACTTTGCATACAATTTATCTCTCCTCAAAATCTCCAACATTATCCTCAAATGTAGCATATGCTCATCTTTATTCCTAGAATATATCAAAATATCATCAATAAATACAATCACAAATCTGCCCAGGAATGGTCTAACCACCAAATTCATAAGGTCCATAGATGCCGCAGGACCATTGGTCAAACCAAAAGGCATCACTAAGAACTCTTAATGGCCATAACGTGTCCTAAAAGCAGTTTTAGGCATGTCCCCTTCCTTTATTCTCAATTAATGATAACCTGACCTCAGGTCTATCTTAGAAAACACTCTAGCTCCCTGTAATTGCTCGAATAAATCATATATCCTAGGCAAAGGATATCTATTCTTGATGGTGATCTTATTTAACTATCTATAATCAACACACAACCTCAATGTCCAATCATTCTTCTTGACAAATAACACAGGGGCTCCCCAGGGTGACATACTAGGTCAGATAAACTGTTTATCTAGCAACTCCTGAAGCTGAACTTTTAACTCTCTCAATTCAGCTGGGGCCATTCTATAGGGTGCTATGGATATGGGTACTGATCTTGGAATCACTTTAATAGAAAATTCAATCTCCCTATTGGGAGGTAACCCAATCAACTCTTCAGGGAAAACATCAGAAAAATCATTTACTACCAAGATAACTTCTAACTTCCTACCCTCCTTGCTAGAATTTGCTACATGCGCCAAATACCCCTCACAATCCTTCCTCAACCATTTACTAGCAGTTAAGGCAGAAATAAGACAATTAGCAAGTATCTTACGTTCTCCCTAAAAATTAAATCCTTTTATCCGAGTGTTTTGAACACCACATTTTTTCTAAAACAATCTACCCAAGCATGATATGCAGAGAGCCAATTCATCTCCAGAATTAAATCAAAGTATGTCATATCTAGAGGCAATAAATCAACTTCAAATTCTCTATCAACAATATTAATCACAAAACCTCGATAGATTATTCTAATAATAACCCTATCTCCAGTAGGAATCTCCACAATAATTGCATGCATCAAAAGACTAGCACTAGCACCAATAGATTTCATATAACTACTAGACGCAAAAGAATAGGTTGCATCATGATCAATCAATAATCTAGCAGGCCTACCAAGGATAAAGATCATACCCATAACAACATCAGGAGTGACTTGGGCATCCTGTTGGGTCAATGCATAGACTCTGATATCTCTGGACTGACTCTGACTGCCACGTCCTCACTCTGCTACTGTTCCATGACCTCTATCCCACACACCCCCTGATCCACCACATCTCTCCATCGATCTCCTCCCAACACTTCCTACACCCACGTCAGCAGATTTTCTCACTAGACAATCTGTAACCACATGTCCTCTCCCACCACATACAAAGTATATCTGCATAGGGCAATTCCGAGCCAGATGTCCCGTTTGATTACATCTGAAGCAAACCTTTACCTCTTGATCAAACATCCGGTTACCACTTTTCCATGGTGGCATACTTACTCCCCTCCCATAACTTCTAACTCCCATAGCTTGGCTCCCAAATCTAAGGGTCCCACCAGTATTACTCTGAGCTACAGAAGCAATAGATCATGTCTCCCTCTGACTTTGCACCATAGTTCCTTGTGACAAGGAACTACCCCCTCTAGGTCCCTCAAATCTAGACCTCTTCAGCCAATCCCTCATACCTCTCAACTCCATCAGATCCTTCTCAATCTGTAATGCTTTATCCACCAGTACAGCATAATTCCCTATGCTCATGTAAGAGAGTTTAGTCCGAATATCGTAGTATAATCCGTCTAAAAATCTCTTACATTTTCTCTCCTCCATATTCACTAACTCAGGTAAAAACCTTGACAAGAATATGAATTTACTATAATATTCAACCACCGATAAATTTCCTTGCCTTAGAAGAATAAAATCTTTTTCTTGTTGTGCTTGAAAGGTATATGGGAAATACTTTGCAAAAAACTCGTCCTTAAACTTACTCCAAGTCAAAGGTTGATCTACCCGTGTACTTACCCTAGGCAAAATATCCTCCAACCATTGAGAAGCATCACCCTCCAGTATAAATGAAGCAAAAGCCACCTTCTGTCTATCTGACACCGGTAAGACCTCAAAATATTTCTCCACATGTCTAATCCACTGCTCAACTTCTACCGGATTTACAGATCCTCTAAAAGACTGAGGTTTGAACTTAAGAAACCTCACAAAACAATCACTTTGCATCTCATGTGCAAACACACCTCCCTCAGGGCCCTCTTGCCTCACATTATCCAGTTCTCTTCTACCCCTTTCCTCTAATATTCTCTATAAATTATCAGCCCTTTTTTCAGCTACATTCATCCTCTCTATAGCACGATTAAGGGCTTCTCTCAATTCATCATTCCTACCCTCAGATACTCTCCCAGCTCTACTGGTACTAGTTGCACTACCAACATGTTCCATCGCGGGAATCATGGACTCAACTTCCTCCTCTGCTTCAGTCCTCCTAAAAATTGGGGGTCTACTACGTCCCCTCTGATTCAGAACTCTACCTCTAGCTCTAGCACGACCATGTGTCATCCTCAGACTCTGCATTAAAAAATATAATTTATTTAGATCTTTCACTTTTTAAGTTCTCATGCAATCTACAGAATCTTAAAACCTAATGCTCTGATACCAAAATTGTAACGACCCATCCCGGGTTGGCCACCCCCGAGACGGTGTCATCACATTTTTAGAATCCCAGCATAACACATATATGCCAAAAATACTAATATAAAATTTTTATTTTAATCCTCAACCCTCAACAGGGAGATACGAAAATCTGATATTAATTTACACATAATATACAATGTAAGATGCACGAATATTTACAATGAAAATATTTATTTCATTTTCTCATTAGTCTGATGATAGTGACACGTACGTGGCTTACAGAAATTGAATTCGTCTAACTCTCAACCCACCAGACTATGTGTCCTGTCTACTCCTTGAAATCATTGTAAAATGAGGGATGAGCTTCACAAGCTTAATGAATTAAATTTACTAAAAGTATTCCAATTTCATAAATAGCCCATTAATATTTACTCATTTATTTTTCCTATAACTAGATAATAGCACAATGTTTAACATTTAAATAATTCTCATATTATCATGTTTCTATGTTTTTTTCTCTTTTCCTCACTGTAACTTTCTCTCTCTCTCTAGGAGACTCATCTATAAATTCACAATAATATACTATACATCAGCATTTCAATAATGTAAGCAATAATTAAAACTGATACAATGCATAAATGATTATGATGAGAACGTCTTCCCACCTGTTGACAGGTTATTATTATCTTAGACCAGCCCTTTCCCGGTTTTTTACAGCTTATCTCGGCTGTCACGAAATTTATTTCCAGCATATACCGGCTATCACGGTAGTTCCATTAGACCGCCCCCTTCCTGGTTCTTTCGGTTATCTTATTTAATGCATATGCATATGAACAATGATATAAAATATGCATATGAACAGTAATATAAACACAACATAAATTCAAAATATTTAAATTAACTATTCAGTCTTTTCTCAATTTTCTACCTAATAAATTTCACAATTTTCTTCTCCTCATGTATCACATCAATTTATTCACCATCTAGTCAAAATCTCTTCATCACCATCATTATTAAATCACTCATTTTTCTAATAATATTTCTTTCCACCTAATAATTTCCTACGTGTCTAATATTCATATCATACATATCAATTTAATTTTTATCTACCACCAAGCATAAGCTAATAATTTATTTTAATATTATTACTATATACTTGATTTTTATTTAGATTACTTAAAGTAAATTCAACTCACCACGTAGCACTTAAAGCTACCCGTGGATCACTTCCTTACCTTTCCTGTTCTTCTCAGGAATTCCCTCTGGTCACCGTTCGTCAACACCTGACATAGTATTTGTATTAAATTTCTAATTATTTCTTAAATTCTTCATAAACCACACCCTTTGAAAATTCTCACTTTGAATTCCGAAAAATTTCATGAATGCTAAAAATTCAAACATAAATATTACGTTATTGCCTTCTATTTTTTCGATAGCTTTTCGTAAAAAAATTCACCATAAACCCCTTCAAAATTTTGCTATTTTAACATTTCTTTCAGTCCTCAAATGTTTAAAGAATACGGATAATGGAAAGAAAACTAAACGAGTTTGGTAAATGTAAGTTAAGTTTACGCATACTACATGTATATATACAAGTTGGCTGAAAAAATCTCTACAACTCATAAAAATCTCTGCAAATCCTAACTATGAAATCTCTTAAAATTTGTCCACGTATTAGACACTTGCAAGGCATACAACTGCCTTCTTTTATAATAGACAATCAGCAATTAAGTTGGCAGCAGATGGCTACCACCTGCTGCCATGTTTTACTGTTCGCCGAATTTTTTTTTTTTTTACTTTTCAGACTCCTTTATCTTCTTCCCTTCTGCCTCCTGGGATGTTTTGATCCCAGATTTTTTTTTAGAATTGCTTTTATTCAAATACTATTAAACTCTTCACATAGATTTTTGTTTTTAATTCCATGTAATATTTATTAAATTATTTCTTTATCCCACAGACGCCGTCATTGTTGAGGTCAGGGTCAACATATATCACAATATTGTCCGCTTTGAGCTTCAGCCCGCACGGGTTTAAAAGGCCTCGTGAGGGAGTAAAGACTCCCACCCTTATAAGGATACTAGTCTTTCCCATTACTCAACAATGTGAGATCTGAGTCACCCCTCCTTATTTTTACCATAACATAGCCCCAATAAAGGGAAAACTGGCAGTTGTGTATGGTCGAGGGTTCCCATAAACGGTGCCATTGTTGAGGTCAGGGTCAATGTGTCTCACAATATTGTCCGCTTTGGACTTCAGCCCGCACAGGTTTAAAAGGCCTCGTGAGGCCTCCCACCCTTATAAGGATGTTAGTCTTCCCATTACTCAACGATATGGGATCCGAGTCATCCCTCTTTGATGCGAACCTCATCGACATGGTGCTTGTTGATTCTCATCATTCCCCCTCTTTTCAAAAGGATTCGACCTCGAATCGTCGCCTACATCAAAAAGAGAAAGATCAGAAACATTAAATGTAGCTTGTTGATTCTCATCACTTCTTATTTTCACCACAACAGAGCCCCTAGTAAAGGGAAGACCGATAGTTGTGTACAATCGGGGGTTTCCACGGACGGCGCCATTGTTGAGGTCAGGGTCAACGTATCTCGCAATATTGTCCGCTTTGGGCTTCAGCCCGTACGAGTTTAAAAGGCATCATGAGAGAGTAAGGATTCCCACCCTTATAAGGATGTTAATCTTCCCATTACTCAACAATGTGGGATCTGAGTCACCCCTCCTTATTTTTACCACAACAGAGCCTCAGTAAAGGGAAGTTTGGCAGTTGTGTAGGGTCAAGGGTTCCCACGGACCCAACGACGCCATTGTTGAAGTCAAGGTCAACGTGTCTCACAATATTGTCCGCTTTGGGCTTCAGCTGGCACAGGTTTAAAAGGCCTCGTGAGGACTCCCACCCTTATAAAAATGTTAGCTTTCCCATTACTCAACGATGTGGGATCCGAGTCACCCCTTTTTATTTTTTCCACAACAGAGCCCCATAGTACAGCATTCTAAACAGCCATCTTTTTATTTCTATTTTAGATTTCAAAGTAGGCAGTACTTTTGCTTCAAGTGGAAGATTAGATGAAAACTCGGGATTAGGTAGAGGATGCAAAAGTTCCCATAGTTTCACCATTTGGCTTAAAAGCTGATTGTGTTGATAGGTTTTTTTTGTTATTTAACAGCATGCCTTTTTTCCCATTTCAAAAAAAAAAATATATCTATTTTAATAGAATACATGGTGTGTTTAATAGGAGAAAAAAGTGAGAGAAAAGAATATTAAGAAGAAATAAAAGTAAGAGGAAAGAAAACTAAGAAGTGTGTTCTTTTCATGTGTTTAGCAGTGATGATGAATAATTAAAAGGAAAAAAATGTTTTTCTCTTACCCTTGTTTAGTAGAGTGGGAAAAAAAAAGTAATATTATTATTTTTACTATTATATCATTCATAATGTTAATAGATATTAATGTGAGAGATTAGATAGAGATTAATTGGTAAATTGATAATCTCATTTTTTTTCTCTTATTTTCTCCAGTAGCCTGGTGACGCGTGGATGAATCTCCCTCCAATGACCAGATGATACATGGCAGCATCAACGACGGGCACGTAACCATGATCACTCACAAATTTCTCACACGCAAAAATGGAAGCAAGATTTTAGGGACTGCGTCGTCCCTGAACACGTAACAAGACCCCTCGAAAGAAAAGCGGGATCTCATGGATCACGTCGTCCTAAGCACGAAACGAACTTGCTCTTTGAACCGCTATAAAAAGGCTCAAGGTATGCAAATCTTAACACAATTCAATTTCATTATGAACACCATCACTACTACTATCACAATCCTTTCCATTTTTTTTCTCAAAAACTTCGCACTAACCAAGGCATTTGAGAGTCTTCGGAGGCACCACCCCCTTCTCCCTCCGGCGACTCTTTAGTTCATTGCTCTCTTCCTGTGCAGACCTCAGGATTTCAGGTCTCCAACTCAGCAGTAGATTTTCAACATCAACATATGTCACTATTATTTCTTTTATGTTTTTTTTTTCCGATATAAGATTGTTCTTCTAGAATCTCCTCTTACTCACATAAGATATTCCCAATAAAAACATAAAATCTTCATTTCTATAGTCTTTTTTCCCCACCTTTGTGATTTAAAGAATTCATGGCACTCTAATGGACTTTTCCTAACCGATGAAGTTTTGAAGGATTATGATTTATACATGCAAGAGGAAAACATCAATCATATTTGTTTTCTTTCCTCACTTTTTTTTCTTCTATTAAACAAAGAAAAGTTCATTTTACACACTTCGATTTCTTCTTACTTTTCTCTCCTACTAAACACACCCTTAGTATTTACCAGGGATAGGTAGACCCAGAGAATGTCAAAGGGTGGTATTTCAATAATCAAATTTATTGCATGGGAGATTAAAAACATATCTTAAGCATGTAGGTATGCAAACATGGAGATCTTTGTTTAACATATTGTTTGTTGAGGTAATGAGTGAGAGAAGAAAGGCAAAAGTTCAACCTGGGCACCTAGGTAACATTGCTCCTTTCCAAAAGAAAAAGGTAAATGCTGAGCACTCAAGTAACAAAATGGTCAAGGTAGGCAACTATCTGCTTGCTTGTCTGGGAATTTTGATGGGACAACCCTTGTTGGATTTCCATCCATATATTGTTTGCCTCTGCTTAGTTCCTGATAAACTAAGCAAAGGTGAAAGATATAAAGCTAACAACTGAAAGCTAAGCTACCACATCTCTTTCAAAGAAAATCTAGTTGGTGAAGTGAACTTCTTTGTCCTTGCATGTTTGGATTCTTCTTTAGCAGAATCTTTTTTTTTTTGTGTATCAATTTATTTAGGGTGCAAAAATTATTTCAATTACTGAGACAATTTCCTCTCTTTCTAGATTTAATTAGAGTTAACTTGGGCAAATGAAACATATTATGGATGTATGATACATAAACCTCACATGGGTTTTGGCCCTACTCTGAGATTGAGTAGATTAAGGGCAGAGTAGATTAATAATGAAGGTGGCCTCTAGTGTAAAGTTGTGGTTGTTTTCTTCTGGTTTTTAATTTGGTATTAGGTTGTTTAGGTTGAGGCAGAGGAGAATGATTTAAGATTTAATGCAGAATAAAGGATAAGAAAAGAACAAAAAAGGGTTAGGACATGAGACATACAGACACACAATGGAATAACAAATGTAGGCGGAATGTATTATTCTCAACATAAGCATTTAGATGAAGCTCTATAACTCAAGAAGATAAGCAAATCCTAGCCATTCAGTCAAATATAGAGCTAAATCATGCATCACATAGATGCTTACAATTTCCTTTTTTATCTTTTGTTTCAATGATGTCTTTCCACTAGCTGGTCCGTTAAAGCTTACATCAAGAAATTGTAAAGCCCGCTGGACCAAAGGGTGCATGCTTATGGTCCTTTCTCTGCTCTTTAGGAGCATCCTATTATTTCAGTAAGATAATGGATTTATACCTATTTAGTTGACAAATTTTTAAGTTAAATTGACCAGATCTCTTAGAAAGTCAAATCCTACTTAATCTTTTGGTTTTAGAACAATTCTAATGCATTTCCTTAAATAATTTCTGGATAGAGTAGAGCCAAGACAGAAGCCCACTTCTTGAGTTTTCTACTGGGCACAGGTGGGTCTCTCCACTAACTTTCTGTTTTCTTTTCAGCAATACCCATCTCTCTATCTTATCTCCATACAATTCCCCTTGTCACAAGCTACTAAAACGTGCTTCGATATTCCATAGTTGCCTTGAGAGGGAAAGAGGGGCAAAAATGTATCCTTTTATCAAAACTGAGAAAAGGTGAAAAAAGTCGGGCTACTTTTTAAGGAAATTTGTGGTTGTAGCTTATTTACTGTTGATGCATCACTATTGTAAACTTTGTTTTTTAAAGTTTCAATCTGATTAGGTAGGCCTAGTACAATAAAAACTCCTTAAACTCCAAGCTTCTATTGTATTAGCAGTATAAGCCTATGTGATCTTATTCGAATTCCCTCTTGAATTCCTGTTCCATCCATTGTAACCTCTTGCGTTGTTGATACTGTTGAACTTGAGCTTCTCTTGCTCGTCTTTTAGTTCAACATGTAACCAAGCTCCACAAGTTCTGAAATGGATTCCGGTATCTGAGTATAATTCCAAATCAGTCTTGGTCATATGTTCTGAAATGGGCTGCATTCAAATGTCCCATTTAATGCTGTTTTTCATGATACTTACAGCTGTTGTTGCTGTTAAGCTTGGAGATGATTCCCCGGACTCCTACTGGCTTCTGAAAATTAAATCAGAAGTAGTCGATACAGCAGGAGTTCTTGACAACTGGTCTCCAAGAGCTCATATTTGCAGCTGGTATGGACTGATATGTTCACATGATCAAAACCGTGTTGTGGGCTTGAACCTGTCTAGCTCAGGACTATCAGGTTCTATCTCGCCCGAGTTCTGGCACCTCACTTTTCTTCAGATACTGGATTTGACCTCAAATTCCCTCACTGGTCTGATTCCTCCTGAGCTTGGGCAGCTTCAAAATCTAAGGATACTGCTCCTGTATTCGAATTCTCTCTCTGGTGAGATTCCTGCAGAGATAGGTCTTTTGAAGAAGTTGCAAGTGCTTAAAATAGGAGATAACATGTTAACAGGTGAAATTTTACCGGACATTGGTAACCTGACTGAGTTGAGAGTTCTAGGTCTTGCCTATTGCCAATTCAATGGAAGTATACCAGTTGAGATTGGCAACTTAAAGCATCTGGTATCTCTTGATTTGCAGAGGAACAGTCTCGGTGGCTTCATCCCAGAAGAGATTCAAAGCTGTAAAGGGCTTCAAAATTTCGCAGTATCCAATAACAAGCTGGAGGGAGATATCCCTTCTTCGATGGGATTGCTTAAATCACTGGAAATTTTGAACTTGGCTAACAACAGCATTTCTGGTTCAATTCCTATCCAGTTAAGCCATCTCTCCAATTTGAAGTACTTGAATTTGGCAGGGAATAGATTGAATGGAGAAATCTCTTCAGAGTTTAACCAGTTGGTCCATCTTGAGGTCCTTGACTTGTCAAAAAATAACTTCTCAGGAACCATAAACCTCCTCAACACCCAACTGAAGAATCTTCAAGCTCTTGTTCTGTCGGACAATGCTTTGACAGGTAGCATTCCTATCAAGTTCTGCCTCAGCAATTCAAATTTGCAGCAACTTTTTCTCGCTCGGAATGAGCTCTCTGGTGAGTTCCCCTTGGAGCTACTGAACTGCTCCTCACTTCAGCAATTAGACCTTTCGGATAATAGTTTTGAAGGAGAGTTACCACACAGGCTGGACAAACTTGAGAACCTTACAGATCTCCTCCTCAATAACAATAGCTTCACTGGAAGTCTACCTCCTGAAATTGGAAACATGACTAACATGGAAAATCTGTATCTGTTTGACAACATGATCACAGGTATACTTCCTATGGAAATTGGCAAGTTACAGAGGTTGAAGATGATCTACCTCTACGATAACCAGATGTCGGGAAAGATACCAAGAGAGTTAACAAACTGCTCAAGCTTAACGGAAATTGATTTCTTCGGGAACCATTTCACGGGGTCCATTCCTGCAACTTTTGGGAAGCTAAAAAATCTAGTTATCCTTCAATTGAGGCAGAACGAGTTGTCAGGTCCGATCCCCGCAAGTTTGGGGTACTGCAAAAGGCTACAGCAGTTGGCATTAGCTGATAACAAACTCTCAGGATCATTGCCACCCACGTTCAGATTTCTTTCGGAACTGAGCACAGTTACTCTTTACAACAATTCCTTTGAAGGTCCTCTTCCTGTATCTCTCTCCTTTCTCAAAAACCTCAAAATCATTAATTTTTCTCACAACAGATTCAGTGGCACAATCTTTCCTCTTACTGGTTCAAGTTCTCTGACTGCACTGGATTTAACAAACAACAGCTTCTCAGGTCCTATTCCTTCTAGACTAGCCATGTCAAGAAATTTAACCCGTCTTCGCCTTGCACATAATCATCTCACGGGTAACATCCCTTCTGAATTTGGCCAACTCACTGAACTAAATTTTCTTGATTTGTCTTCCAACAATTTCATGGGAGAACTGACACTTCAACTCTCTAACTGTAAAAAGCTTGAACATCTCTTACTTAACACGAACCAATTTACTGGCGAAATGCCTCCTTGGTTAGGGAGCTTTCAAGAACTTGGGGAGCTAGATCTCTCATCCAATAAATTCCATGGAAAACTTCCTGCAGAGCTTGGTAACTGTTCGAGATTACTTAAGCTTTCTCTCCATACCAATAATCTCTACGGTGGGATCCCAAGAGAGATAGGAAATCTCACTTCTCTCAATGTCCTCAATCTGCAAAGAAACAACCTCTCGTGCTCCATTCCCTCAACAATTCAGCAATGCAAGAAGCTCTACGAACTGAGACTCTCAGAGAATTTCTTAACAGGTTCAATACCGGATGAGCTAGGAAGGCTGACTGAACTACAAGTGATCCTGGATTTGAGCAAGAATCTTTTAACCGGTGAGATTCCCGCTTCTCTTGGAAATCTCATGAAGTTAGAGAGATTGAATCTCTCTTTCAATAAACTTCAAGGAGTACCCTTTTCACTTGGGAAGCTAACCAGCCTCCACATGCTGAACCTGTCAAATAATCATCTCCAGGGTCAACTTCCTTCTTCCTTTTCGGGATTCCCACTTAGCTGTTTCTCAGGTAATGACAAACTATGCGGCCCACCATTAGTATCTTGCAAAGAATTAGTGGGTCATGAGAAAAAGAAGCTGTCTAACACTGCAGTTGCAGGTATTATAGTAGTCATTGTCTTTACTTCCACAGTGATATGCTTAGTGATGCTTTATATCATGCTAAGAATGTGGTGTAATTGGAGAGAAGTTTCTATTTCGAACACGGTGGATAGTGGATCAAGTGAACAGAAGAGAGAGGAAGAGAGATGGGTCTATGGAGATGAGAAGAGGAAGAATGGTGAGTACAGGAGAGTGAATTCCATAATAGCCACGGTTCCTTCGAAAGATGAGCACATTTCTACAACATGGCCTTTTCAGCTCAAAATGGATACAAAAGCCATGGAGAACTCCTAAGGCCAAGAGACGTCGTTTTACTTCATTTGTTTTTCTCTCTTTCTGTGGAGGTTTATTGCTTCTGTAAAGTTTGTTTTCTCTGTTTACTTTCTGTTACTATTGCTTTTCAATATTGCTGTGTTACAGGGCTCTATGAATCTGTTCTTAAGCTCACAGAATTTTGAGTGTGTAGTTATCTTATGAGGCTAAAGAAAACATGCACTTAAGTTAGTTCCTCCTCTTTGTGATGGGATGTATTCAATTTACATGGAAAAGAACTCAAATGGAGGATTAAAGATTGAAAGCTAAAATAAATTATCATTTTTTTTTATTTTTACTTTTCCCTTTTTTTTCTCATCTTTACCAGTTTATTTTCTCATCCATTTTTCTCTTTTATCATTTCATTTTTCTCTTTCCTACAAAGCTCAATACTGTTCAAGACTGGTTCTCTTTTATCATTTCATTTTTCTCTTTCCTACAAAGCTCAATACTGTTCAAGACTGGTTTTTCAAGACAAGGCCATGAGAAATGAATATATTCAAGAAAAATAAATTAAAAATGACATTAAACATTTTCTGTTTACATTTAATAAAGAGAATTTATCTACTAGCTATCGTGTTCACAACATATATATAAATTTAGCATTTACGATCACATTTCACTTCAACAACTATGCTGAATACAAAGCATCACAGTCGTCGACTCAAGAAGTGTTTCCCGTCACAACTCCATGTTTTGCATCTTACCTGGTAAACTACCGGAATTACATCCTCAGCTTACCGTAGAATTGATATCCAAATTCTAAAAACCAAAGGAAACCATAAAATCAAAACCCAAAATTATCATAACAAAACTAAGATGAAAAATGATGTCTAAAATGACTGAGTAAAAGACATATCTAAAGCTTCTATTTGTACATATCACTTTTAACACATGAACGTGGAGTTAGTGCACCTAACTCATGGACTGCTTTTGTGAAAAAAAGAAAAGAAAAAAAAATGGAGTTAAAATGTACCAAGTACACTTACAAAAAACTATCATAAATTTGGATAAAATAAAAAAAATAAAGAAAAATAAAACAAAAAAAATACCAAGAAAAACAATTAAAAGAGATTGTTTTTGTTTTTGTTTTATTTATTTTTTTGTTTGTCTTTTACCCCGTTTCTAAAAGTATTTTAGATACACCTAACAAATTCAATTCTACTTTTTTTTAACGAAAAAAAACCCATAAGTTAAATACACTGTGTTAAAAGTGATATCTAAAATCCACAATCTTGCGTCAAATCTATGTATCTCACCTACTCATAACATACAAATCTTTACTTATGATTAAATCTTTGTGCAAACCTATCATGGCATAGATTCATAGGTTAAGAGATACAGACGTGACAAACGGTCTTGAAAAAGCATTAGATTTGTCAATTACTAGACATTTAAGTCACATCTTCCATTTTTTTTAATGGAGCATTTCATTGGATTTGTTATGATAATTTGGGTAATATGATTTTTATAATTTCATTTATTATTTGGGAGTGTGCAATGCCTTGAAATCCCTGAATTTATGTGTCTTCACAAAATCTGCATCCATATAAAATCACACGTTTAATAAAGGGAAAAAGATACTGGCTTAGACATTTATAGGGCGACAGAGCCCACTACTGGAAATTATTCCTACAAATAGAAAGGATCGTAGATCATTTTCTCAGCCCATTTACAGAGTGGGTCTTTAAATATAACCTAATCCTAAAGAGTTTTCTTATGCTGTATCAAAATTTGTCATATTTATTATTTAATTAATTAAATAAATAAATAAAATTTATTGTTAAATCATTAAAAAAATTAATTTTTGATTTTCATATATAAATAAATAGAGTATTTTTTTATAAGAATTAAATTCAATCCAAAACAATTGAAGAGATAAACTAAAATCCTTTTCTCTCAAAATCTAAACCCTTTGGTGAGAGCCGAACTTTGATTGAGATTTAAACAAATTTTAAAAAAAAAATTTACTTTGAAATGATTTAAACAAGTTTACAAAAAAAACATGGTTTGAATAATGCTTTAAGTTGATATTACATCAACTTTTCTTAATTTTTTTTACTTTAAAATATTAAAATTTAAAATTATGTAGAATTTAGCTTTAATTAATTATTTTGAATGTTATTAGAAAGTAATATATAATTATTTTAATTTTAAAATAAAAAATAACTTTAAATACTTAAAAAAATAAATATAAATACATATGGTAAATATTTTTTATTAGATCTAGACTATGTTTAGTGCCAAATTTAATCTAGTTTCTTAAATCTCAAAACAATCTTAAGTATTTAAATTAGATTAAATCTAGCACCAACAAAATCACCCTAGTCCGTTAGATAATTTCTTACCAAAAATATTCTACCGTTACTCTTAATCTGACGGTGAAAAGCTCTTCTCATCCAAAGGTATGGCAAACATTTTTAGTAAAAGGAGAAAATTTGAAGAATCATAAACTGTATGCTATCAAAATCTAAAGAGGTTGATGTTCATTTCCAAAGAATCACATCAACCTTTTAGAAGAAGCCAATTAAAGCACATTAAAATAGCACTTCAATTTTACCACTCAATTTGTGCAAAATATGGCCGCTCTGCGTACCAAGTGTCGCATGCGGATGGAAGTTTTCTGCACGTAAAACTGTTAAAAAGAAGAAAACATATACTTCTTTGTCTTATAATTTTAAAAATTTTCATTCATGACTGTAGATAAAAAGTTACTCAATATTATCAGAGTTTCAAGAGTGCCATATGCAAGAATTGCTTATCAAACAGACCTACAACTTAGTCATCAAAGCTCTAATATCAAAAACCATCTCCCAAAAATGGCAGATTTGTGATCTTATTACAGCCTTGTCAACCATACAAGTATAGAAAAAAATACTATAAAAGGATAAAAATATATTCTTGTAATCAAACTGCCCTATAACATATAAAAAAAGGAAGCAGAACAAGGAGAAGAAAGAAGAGCACGAAGAAAGAACGAGAAGAAGAAGAAGAAGAAGAGGCTGAGTAACGAAGCATATGCAAGGGCTCTATATAAAGCTGAATCTAGGGCAACATTTTTTGGGTGTTAGGGTTTAGGGCAGCGGGCAAGTCGGTGTCTTGAAAGCTGGTGTTTCGGGCAACTGAGCAAATATTATTAAACAATTGTGCAAGTTGCATTTCTTCTGAGTTGAGAGCTTTTATCTCTTCTGCAACTTGAAACGTTGTGAACAGTTGGTTCAATGACGTGTTTGATTTATATGGTCGTCCTAATTTAGGTACGTTGTTTATGTTCAAAGCTTAAACTAAAATAGTAGCGCATATCATTGATTTTGTTGGATTTGGTAGTAAATGTTATTATCGCATCTTTGATAACTCGGATCAAGTTTTATATTTTTTTTATGATAGGATTATTTAATTAAATAATTTATTTTTTTATGCGTAAAAAATCATGCATATTAAAGTTTAAGGTCTAAGATGTGTACGAGAAAAGAGAAAAAAAAAATTTTATTTTCATTCAAAAGTAAGATAAACTTTTGTATCATATATTTCTCATGGTACTGTGTTAATTTTTCTTAAAATGTGTCCACCAAAAACGATTAAAATCCGCACTAGCTTCTCAATTACCTAAAAAATAAAAAGTATTATTAACAAATGTGATGATTTAATACCTAATTTAGCTACATTATTGGTCAATGTAGCCATGAAAGCCTTTGCAGTAATCTCTTGTTATTCCTAATTTTTTGTTTACATTCTTTTATGGGTGTTCTTTGTTTTGAATTTTAGTAGGCAGACATGAACGCTTTTGCTTGTCACATGAACGCAATAATCTCTAAGCTTTAAAGGACTCTTTTGATCCCTTTTAGAGAGATCAATGTATAATTATTTCTTGCTCGCAGTCAGAGATTAATGGTTCTGGTGGTGATCCATTGCTGGTGACAAAGGAAACAGAAAAGAGAGAGATCGTAACTTTATTGACATTCTCAGACAATTAGAGGGATATTGAAGACTTTTCATTGGTCAACCCAAAATATAAGTTAATTAGATAAGTTTGTAATAAAACAAACTCTAAAAGTCCTTTAAAGAAAAAAATACAGGCTCCAACATGAAGGATCACACAAAATCATTCCTCTCTATCTCACTCTTGGCTTCTCAACTCTCACAAGAACAAGTTAAGACTAGTCATGAGAGAATTCTCATTAAAACCATACTCTTGATGTTTCCATAAGTCCACATTTTGAGATTAAAGGATACACATTTCACTCTTGTTCGCCTATTTCCAGTACAACAAGAAGAAACATCTTGAATCCACTTTTAAGGGTGGATTCGAGCCCAACGTGACTCAAGTTGAAAAGACCTCAAAAATACATTTTGAATGCACTTTTAAGGATGGATTCATGCCCAACCTAACCCAAAATTGAAGAGACTTCAAACTCAGCTTGTATGTAAAAAAATTTATTCAAACCAAGTTTTGAACGAAGTTAAAAATTAAATTTGAACTCAACTCGTAAGATGAAATTCAAACTTGAATTAACTCAAACTCGAACTCGACCGAGCTTTTTGAAATAAAATAAATGATTTTGGTATTTACATTTTTTAAATTAAATAAATAAATATTCTTTAATATATATTAAATAAATATATTATATATAATATTTATTAATTAAATCGAATTAGCTCACGAACCTAACAAGCAAAGTTTAACATTGCACCCCAAATCACAACTCAAACTCGATCTCATTTAAATCGAGTTTCAAACCACGCTCCACTCATTCAACACCTAACCTAACCTACCTTATTACTGAATGCCGACAGCGCTGATCCTCCACTAGTTTAAGTTGATTCCCATTTCTACACAACACCTCTAACCTCACCAAAATTTCTCCCCTGCTCCTCTGAATGGTAGGGACTGTTAAAGATGAAATGACCTGCCTACCCCTCAGCTGTACATATGGATCAGCAACGATGACGTACAGTTACAACAGATCATTGATTCGAAAATAAAATAATTGAATGAAAACAACAAAGCAAAAATCTACGTATTTACATCTTTTTCCTCTTTGATTACATCCAAGGACTTAATTTCGGCCAACAAACGATCATACTCATGTTGAACCTCTCCAAGCTCACTTCTAAGCTGTGCCACCTGAACAAATAATAGAGATTAATCCGATCAGTCCAGATAAAATCGTGTAAAAACATCGTGTTCTTTACTTAAACATGCATAACAAAAATTGTTGGTCACTATTTCTGAGAGAGGAAGCACTAAGACAGCAGACAGGGACGGCGCATTTCCAATTTATTTTGCATAAACTTTGTATTGAGACACCTTAGGAGCACACAAACGAAACTTATAGGAGTCGTCTCTTGCACTAATTTCCCCATGTTATCTGATCCGATCAGCGTGTAAAATACCCCCAAAATTTTCAAGGATTGAATACAAACAAGAAGGAAAATTGAGACCCCATCTAAAATGAGAAATAATTTTTATGGGTACGAAGATGAAGTACCTTGACGTAAAGTTCTTCACCTCTCTTCTCATATTCCAAGCATCTGAGTAAAACAAGTATAAAAGTGAATTTTTGTAAATAAGCCTTCGGATTCTTTAAAATTGTGGGTGCAAATGCAATCAGCCATCTGTTTATCTCTGGCATAGAAAACTTATTGCTACAAGCATTCAGAAGATAACAGTCAAAAAATAAGAAGTAGGTTTCCATAAATATGGCCAAAGCATTAATTTACAAGTCCAAATATTCACAGGAGCTTTTCAGACATGTAGTCAAACAAAAATGTAACCATCAAAAACTACATTCTACAAGTAGACTTACTTCGCACGAAGCTTCTTATTTTCTTGCATCAAGTTAACAGCTTCTTGATCTTTCAACTGATTTGCAGTGGTATTCAGAGGCTTCAAAAGATGCACAAAGTTAGCAATAGAATCTTCTGTAGGAAGATTCCAAGATCAAAATTTGAATAGGACTCCAGTATGCAAATGAATACCAAAAAGTATTCCTTTTGTCTCATATATTGGTCATCATTGTAACTCCAGTTTTTTTAAAGAAACATCAAGTAATGCACTCTCATGGTGTAAAAGTGCATTGTTTTCAAGCTTACTCTTAAATCACAACTTGCAATGAAAATAGAAACCAAAAAATAATAAGGGAAACTGAATAAATTAGCATATGCTATAACTTCTCAATGGTGAATTTTTTTATTTTGGGACATCCCCAAAATGGAAAGATGGACAAAAATATGGGTCAAAGGGAGTATATAACACTTTCGGGCAACGGCTCAGCTATTCTGCCTAAGAACATTGTGAAATTTGGCAAAGTGTGAAGGTAATAAGCAGAAAAGCACTGAAGGGAGATGACTTCACTTTTAGAGTAACCTTTAAAAACATAAAAAAAATCAAAATAAAATTTCATCTGGGATACCAAGATTAACACCACATTGATGATTCATGTAAGATATATCACGTGTTCAAGCTCCACAAGACAATTGAAACCAAAGCCGACATGCAAAAGGGATATAAGGCGATGGCCTGAAGAGCTATTTTTTATTGAGATGCAGGAGTACAGCTATACACCCACATAATATTTATGAGGAGATGCTTCAACGCCATAAGGTTTTAAGATGGAATAAATGAAGTGGTGGCAAAATCTACAGGTGACTTCAGATGAAATTTAACCCAACAAGTTCTCGACACAAACCAGCGACTTCAGATGAAATTTAACTTAACAAGTTTCCGACACAAACCTGTGATCCCAAATTGTGCCCAGCATCAACTATACTGGCTCCTTCCGCAGCCCGCCTTTTCAGCCTTCCAAGTACTGCCAAATCATCATGTTCTTTCCTCTTTGTACGTAATCCTGTCCCAACACAAGGCATCAATGCATCGAATTTTAGAAGTTGCTAAAAGTTCAGGTTTAACTTCTTCACACAGTTCCCTTGTTCTGTTTTACCTTGAGAGTTGAGTATTGATTGTTCTTCTCCTCCTACCAAGTGGTGGGAGAAATTAGCTGCTGGTTGTTGGAAGGCTAGAGCTGCAGTAGCTACTTTTGTGCCAACAGCATTAGGGGAGCTTTGTTGTTGCATACTGCTTTGTGGTGTACAATGAGATGAAACCTGTGGAGATATTTGCGGTCGAGGTTTCTTTTTTACCTGATGATACCCAATTAGTCCACAATGAAAATCCCTACCAAAATAGAGTAAAGTTGATCAGGTCGGGTATAAAAATATATGTTAAGAAAATATAACTACATCCTCTTCAATAGTTTTTTTGTTACATGTTATATTGGCGAGGAGGAGGATCGATCTCACATCTCCTATAAGGAGGACCCGAAGGTGACCAGTAGGCCAAGAGGCCCGGATCACCTTCATCAATAGTTTGATTCCATACTTTTAATAGATAAAATAATGAAACATTCCGAAAGTCCTCAGAATTATTTTAAGAAATTTTCAGAAAGAAAAAAATAGTAACACAGCACACTGAAAGATTAATAAATGGGCCAAAAATGCTTACCAGTATTCCCATGTCATTTCCTTCAAGCGACCTTCAAGCTTCTGAAAAAGGGAAGTTCTCTCGAAATCTTGTTTGTCATGAGTTGGTTCAACATAATTAGCTTCTAGAACACCTAAAAGAGTACAGGTAGACCATTTGGTATGCATTTACTTACACTTGAACGAAATTCACCAAACAAATGGTATTATGACTCAAATATAATTAGATGAGTGCTTTAGCAGCTTCTTACCAACTACTCCTCTACCCCTACTTCCTGAATAACTAACAACCTGCCAAAACGGCTGCAGAGAGAGGAGAAAAAAGAGTGGGGCAAGGTTAGGGGGAATGCAAAAGGTCAGCACAATCACTTGAAAACAAATGGTAGTAACATTTATGCTTTACAGAGTTAAGAAAAGAAACACATACAAAATATCTAATCAAACAATAATCAGCCTACTTGTAGAAATCCCATTTTAACATTTCCAAATGAAGAGTATATAAACATAACATGAAAATCAGACGGTCCAACTTATGGTACATATAATTCAGAACGAGTTTGGTGCATTTGGAGTTTATATGAGTAAATTATCTACTCTTGGTGCTAGTTTTAAAGCTTTATGAATTACCTGATCTCCAATTATTATCATCTTTGGTGACTATAATAGATATACCATTTTGTACAAACCCACCACTATACTAAAATACTATGAAATGATAAAAAATACTAAAATACTATGAACAACACATCAAACTGAATTTATTATCTTTAAAATTCAAATGCTGCTTTAAAAGGGGTGTTTCTTTTTTTTTTTTGTTATAATAAGTCTTAAAAGGGGTGCTGACATCCTGTCATTCTATAAATCGAATACCAAGTGATAGGTAAGGTACTCAACGTATAGATGATAGAAATTTTGACACAGGCACTCTCTTCAAAGATGCCTGACAGATGTAAAATGCTTTCCTTGTTGTCTATGAAACAATTAAATGAGGCATACAAGATTTTAAATCAAGCAAAGACATGAATTTCCACTTCAATCATAAATTTACTTCCGACATAATGCAATGGAACTACACGGAAGAATAAAATGGAACAAAATCAATTCTATTTATAACCAATGTGCTATCCCAACAAATAAGGTATTGATTTCAAAACAGAAAACAAAATACAGGAAATTCATATTGTGTTCACATTAAACAACTTTAACAAATCAAAAGCACCAAAGCAAATTGGACCCTTTCAAGAGAGTTACCAGTATTTTTTATGGGTTAACTAAGAGAAGTACCAATATTAGACGGTTCTTGTGGTATACACAGAAGCCATGGATATTAACTCGTGGAGCATCTTTCAAAAATCCAATTGTTGTTACCACTGTACCCTGCTCAATTAAACCAGAGAGAGCAATGTAAATGACAGCTAATGTATTATTACAGCATGAATTTGCAATTTACAAAGAAAACGTCGGAAATATAAGAAACCAGATAGGTATAACGTTTTCAAGAGACATGCAATAGAGTCCAAACACTTGAAGCCCATTTGGTGCTCCTAACAACTGACTTGTATAGATTACATAAGAAGTTGATTATATATGGAAGACGTATGGGTTTAGGCAATTCAGATGCAGACAACTAAAAAATTGAGATTTTATCATTCATATAATTAAGCATCTCTCAATGAAGATAAAGGCAGTAACCAATAACAGAAAAGTTTCCAACAACTATATACAACCTCCACACATCCACCACTTTGAGGTCTATACAGGATGAACTCTGGAAACTTGAGATCATCAGCAATATTATGATGCTCAACAACTTTCCCACGCAATATTATTCTGAAACTTTCGGGAACCCGCAAGTACAAGATGGACATGTATACCTGTGCAAAAGGCAAAGGCTAGACTTAACAAGACCTGCATAATTTTCATATACAAATGTATGTGTGTTCACGTGCCTCAGTGCTTGCATGTGCATGTGTACCAATGTGTGTGTAATTTCAGTAGAAAATCTCTATGAAAGGCTTACCCGGAGAGAATAATGAAAGCGGTTAGCAATGTGCTGTTCATTTACAGCTCTCCAACCAGGGATCTTCTGAACTTTTTTGGTATCAACGCAAATATCCTGCAACCACCAAGGAATTTCTTGGAAATGGTAGGATAACACTTATGGAGGGAAAAGAAAATTAATTAAGTACAAAAGAAATTCGAACCTCAGCATCTGAATCAAAATCTAACTCCACATTCCCATCCTCGTTGAACCATAAATTGTAGATAATAATTTTTGTGCCATGTGAACCAATGTCATCAAACTGCCATCAAATTGCATATACATATCAACATCAAATTGCATATACATATCAAGAAAAGCATGAAAAAAGATAACAACCTTAAAGACCATCAATCTAACAAAATATATAACAATCCAGTATTTTCCCAAGCAGCTTCTATTTCAGTCCATAACAATCTTACTTTAGATAGAAAAGCAGGAAAAGAACAAAAAGGGAGGAGAGAAATGCACGTCTTCATGTTAATTCAATCTAATATAGGAACAGCAGTAGAAAGAGAAACAAGAATCAGACAGTCATTTCGATTTAAAACACGAAAAAAGGGGGGCACTGCTGTTTTGAAGAAAAATAGCATGGAAGTTACAAACAATGTAGCAGAACGCATCATTATGAACCCAACAGATCGCTGCAGGGAAAACTAATCTGTAAGTAACCAAATGAACCCAGTACTGTGCACGTTAATATGATAAATATCTGAATAAGAAGCAACATACAGAATGAGGTAACTTGGCAAGCCAAAGGGGAAAATAGAAGGGGGGAAATGTATGGGCTTACTTGCTTCAAAAGCTCTGCTTCTGTGGAATATGGAGACCACTGCAAAAACATGGAAAGATTAGACCTAAAATGTTCTCTACTGTGCAATATTTCCAATGTGCCAGTTGATGTGTTAAACTCGTAATCCACCTGCAATTGACATACGATCTTAAGGTTATATAGGGCAGGAGGAAGCCTCAGAGAGAAAGAGAAAGAGATACTCGCCATAGGTACAACTATCCTGTCGTGGCCAGTTCGTGTCAAGAATGTATAAGAGAGGAGACCAATGCTTTGAGTCAATGTCCTGCTCATGGTATAAACTAATGAGCACACCAGAAGTGTGAACTGGGAGCAATCTTTTTTTATAATAAAAATAGTAATAACGGATCAAAAATATATACTTGTTCACAAAAAAGAAGGAAGGTAAAATAGCAGCAAGAATCAATGACAGATAATTAACAAATGCATGTTCAAATACATTTATGATTCTCAAGTAATGTTAATCACTTAGCAGCCATTTGGTTTTGGTACTCACTTCTCATAAACAAAGAGAAGAATGTCATCAGCATTTCTTTCTACTCTCTGATTTATCTGGAATAACAAACAGAACCTAAGAATCTGGACTCCCAGATGTTTCAATTCTTATTAAGAATTTGAAAATGAATCAGATATGAACATGGATGTTTCCCTCTTCCTCTAATCTTGTCTAATTTCCTACTAGGTACACATCTCCTAACAAAGTCTAAACCCATCCATGCAATTATCCCTTACGATCTTAATTCCATTACCGATTAATTACTATATTAGAAAAAAATAGACCCAACCTCAGGTTTTTTAAGTGACTTCTAGGCTTTTAAATCACATTTAGCAGAAAAGCTTAAAACTAATTTATCAACACAATGTCAGGATGGCTTGAGACGAATGGTATAACATTTTACCATTCCATCTGACTGACATTTAGTGGAAATTTATGGCATAAAGCAGATGCAATTCAATTTCAGAGAACTACATTAAATTTCACCTAAAATTAATAATCTGCCAAACTAGCACAAATCAGTTTCTAAATATAGTACGCGGACACAGGCAAAACTATTAAACATTAATTGTCAAATATATAAGGTACGACAAAATTACATTATTGAAATCAAACCTATTATCCTTGTGGCGGCTGAAGACAATAACATCTGCCCCGAGTCTCATTGAACTAGTCTTGAAGCCATTGCCATCTGAAAGGCCACAACTAATTCAATAATTATGGAAGGAGAGAACTATACAAATTTTCAGAAAAAAAAAATAAAATAAAATCAAACTAGATCCATACATTGTCCAATTGCTGATTTTGATTTCTTATCTGAAAATCCAAAACTCATACAACGCCTCATTGCTTCGGGGTCCATTCCACCACCATCATCTAGCAGCAAAGTATCGGATATTGGAAACACAGGAGTTAGATAACACTTCTTTTTTTCTTTTCTCTAAACAAATTTTATGAGAAAAAGACTTCAAATCACATTATAAAAAAAACAAAACAAAAATCTACTTTTTATGGTCTAAAATGAAAAATACCTTGAATTAGCAATGCTGGACTTTCATCCCTTGGATTTGAGATTTTATCTACAATGATAAAAGTGGCCCCATTTTGGATCTATCCAATTTAAAAAGTAGTATGTGAAGCACAAAACATATAAGTCATCATGGTGCAGCTAAAATCAAATTTTAACAATATTTTAACAGCACATAATTGACATTTAGCACATATGTCAACCTAAGCAATGGCAATAACAAAGTCCAGCAAGGTGATAAACATGCAACTGATTTAAAAGTCCAATCATTTGTAAGCACCAACATTTACTTTAGAATAGAAATCATATAAAGGGTGTAGTATATGGGTATTCATGTACTTTCTCATTATTATGTTATCTATAAATATGTTTGCTAACCTTAGGGTTGGTAGGCTATTCACTCTCATAAACAATAACATGGTATCACAGGACCTTATTAAATAAAGGAAAATCACAATCAGATGATCGCGTCATCTTCCGGTCTAGCGCCACCAGCAACCCACAAACCTAGGCCACCCCCACCACCCAATCACTTTTCCGACCACCCCACCCCTTTCCAGCCAAACCCAGGCTCTTTTCCGGCGGGGCTTTCTTTTTCTTTTCTCTCTAGCAAAAACTACTTCTATTTCCCAGACGAGTCAGTGTGTTTTTCTCCAGCATCGTCTCCAACCAGAGCACCCCTTGCCAAACTCGCCCTATTCCGGCAAGCCTAACCCCGTAGCCGACACATTCATCCGACACCTGTACAGTGGTTTATTCGCTTTGACCCAGTTAATGACTCGTTTCCTCAATTTTGACCCGGTTTGGTTCATGTCCAAATAGATCTGCTCTGACCCGTTTTCTGCCCCAACTTTTTAGATCCGTTGACCCGACCCGAATCAGTGAGGTAAAAAAAAACAGAATGTTGTCCGTTCTGGTCTCCATTATCTGTTTTTCTTTCTTGATGCTTCTATATTTCCTATGTTTGGTATTTATGTTTGTCGAGCCCATTTTTTGTTAAGTTGCTTGTGTTGTTGCTCTCAAGTATGGATTCTAAATCTGGCTTGGCTCTCCCCATTACTTCTCATAAATTGGATGGTACCAATCATGTTCAATGGGCTACCGCTGTTCGATTGTATATTACTGGTGAAGAAAAAGAAGCTCATCTTCTTAGAGATGCTCCTTTTGATGATCCGACGGATCAGAATGTTAGTAAGGTTTGGAGGGGTGATGATGCTAAATTGATAGGTTTATTGTGGAATTCTATGGAGCCACCTATTACCTCCGAACGTGCAAGAAAGTATGGGATTACTTATGGTTCTTCTATTCCATTCCAGTAATTTGACGCGAATGTATGACTTGTCTACTGAGTTCTTTGGAGCCAAAATGGGTACTAAGACTCTGCTTGAGTATTTCACTGATGTGCAACGGGTTTCCTAAAGTGTTACATTCTGTGATGCCTCTGTCTATTGATATTCAAGTTATGCACCAGCAGCGTGAGCAAATGGTAGTTCATAAGTTTTTTGGCGGGTTTGCCACCTGAGTTTGATTCTATTAAGTCTCTGGTTTTGTCTAGTTTCGAGCTTCCATCTCTCATTAAGACCTGCTCTTGCTTGTCACGGAGTCTCTCATCTCGTGACACCGACATTCCTGCTTCCAAATCTACTTTAGTCACTCAGGCTGGTCGTACTGATTCTGGTCGTGGTCGTGGTCGTGGTCGTGGTCGTGGTCGTGGTCGTGGTCGTGGTCGTGGTCGTCAGGATTTTAGTGCTCCTGGTGGTAGAGGAGGTCGTGGGCGACCTAAGTGTACTCATTGTCAGCGTGATGGTCATACTCGTGAGACGTGTTATCAATTGGTTGGTCATCGTTGCGCTCATTGTAATCGAGTTGGTCTTACTCGTGATACTTATTATAATTTGGTTAGGAAACCTCCTAGTGTGATTGAATCTCCTTCCACCTTTGCTCAGCCGCAGTTCTGAACTATTTTCGAGGATGTCTATGCTCGATTCTCTAGGTTCCTTCGCTTTGAGGTAGCTGAGGCATCTTCTTTTACTGCTTTCCTAGCCCATAAAGGCACTCCTACTATTTGTCTATCTTCTAGTTCCTCGTTTAGATCTTGGATTATCGATTCTGCTGCTATTGATCATGTATCACATACCATTGATGCCTTTTCTAGCTTTTCTCATAAGCTTCTTTACCCATTGTTACTCTTGATGATGGTTCCCAAACTATTGCTTGTGGAATAGGCATTGCTCAACTTGGTCGTTCTATGTCTTTGTCATCTGTTCTTTATCTCCCTCATTCTAAATTTAACTTATTATCTGTGAGTCAACTTACTAAATGTCTTAATTGTTTTGTAACATTTCTAACAGATTCTGTTGTGGTTTAGGATCTGACAACACAGAGGATGATTGGTGGAGGGCATGAATCCAATGGACTTTACCACTTTGATCCACTTTCTCAACCAGTAGCGTGTCCTGTTGCTGTGTCTCCTCTTCAACTTCACTATCGCCTTGGGCATCATCCTTGGAGTATTTGAAGCTCTTAGTTCCTAGTTTAAGTCTTGTTAAAGTTTTAGAATGCGCGTTTTGTCAATTGGGAAAACATCATCGTGTTTCATTTGCTTCCCATGTTCATAAAAAGGTCTCTCGTCCCTTTAAGTTAGTTCACTTACTTCACTCTTTGGGGCCCTAGTCGTGTGTCTTCTAATCTTGGTTTTAAGTATTTTTGTTAATTTTTTGGATGATTATTCTAGACTTACTTGGCTTTATTTAATGATTGATCATCTGAATTATTCTCCATCTTTTGTGCTTGTGCTGAAATCAAAACACAATTTAATTTACATGTTCGCATTCTTTGTAGTGACAATGCACATGAGTATTTTTCTGACCCATTTAACTCTTTCATGATGTAGTCCGACGTTATTCGCCAATCTTCTTGCTCTCACACCTCCTAAAAAAATGGGGCTGCTATGCGTAAGCATCGTCATCTATTGGATGTTGCTCGAACTCTCCTGTTTTATATGAATGTACCTAAGATGTTTTGGGGTGATGTTCTTGCTGCGTGCTATTTAATTAATTGTGTGCCTTCATCTGCTTTGACCGACAAGCCCCCTCACTTTGTGTTGTTTCCACACGATCACCCATTTCATTTGCCTCCACGTGTTTTTGGTTGTCTATTTGTTCATCTACTTGCTCCTGGTCTTGACAAACTTGCTCCTCGTTCCATCAAGTGTGTGTTTCTTGGCTATTCTCGTACGCAAAAATGATATCTATGTTACAATCCTTCCTTTAAGTGTTTCTTTGTTTGTGTCGATGTCACCTTATTTTAGTCCACACCGTTTTACTCTATTATTCAATGTCCGATTTGGCCGCTTCCTTGTCGTTTTCTCCTACTACCTCTTCTCAGTCAGATCCACCCTTGCCCACACTTCATGTCCCCCTGCCTCTTACCACATCCCTACCCCCGTAACCCCCGACCCCACCCGATCGCCATCTACACGTATATTCTCGTCGATAGAAACCTTCATGTCTCCTTCTCCTCCATCAGTGGTTCCTGTGTTGACCGATCCCGTATCTGCTGATACTTCCATCACTAAGGACAATCGTTTTGTGGCTCTTCGCAAAGGTAAACGCTCCTGCACTGCTCACCCTATTGCCTCTTATATTTCTTATGATCGCCTATCTCCTACCTATGCTTCATTTGTTGCCTCTGTGTCCACTACTTGTCTTCCAAAGTCTCTCACCGAAGCTTTGTCCCATTCTAGGTGGAAAGCAACTATGAAAGCTGAAATGGATGTCATAGCTCACACTGGAGTTGGTTCCTCCTGCTACATTTGTTGTGGGATGTCGTTGGGTATATGCTATCAAATTCCATCCTGATGGTACTATTGATCGGTTGAAGGCTCGGTTGATGGCCAAAGGCTATACTTAGGTTTATGGCATTAATTATTCATAGACTTTTTCCCCGGTGGCCAAACTTAACTCTGTTCGTGTGTTCCTTTCTTTGGCTACCACATTTGCTTGGCCTTTATACCACTTGATGTTAAAAATGCTTTTCTTCATGGTGATTTACACGAGGAGATGTTGCTCAGGGTGAGTCTGGGTTAGTATGTCAGGTGAAGAAATCTTCATATTGCTTGAAACAATCTCCTAGAGCTTAGTTTGACAGATTTAGTAAGGTGGTGATTGACTTTGGTCTAACTAGATGTGGAGTAGATCACTCTCTGTTTTAACGACATAGTGCAACAAGCAAGATTCTTTTGATTGCATATGTGGATGATATCGTAATCACAAGAGATGACAAAGAAGGTATTCAAGCTTTGAAACAGTTTCTTGGTAGCAAGTTTCAAACCAAGGATCTTGGACAATTAAGATACTTTCTAGGTATTGAGGTTGCTCGCTCTCGTCATGGTATTGCTTTGTGGATCTATTGAGCGATACAGAGATATTGAGATGCAAGCCCATAGATAAATCCTATAGATCCCAACACAAAACCTTCAATTGATAAGGGTGTGACCCAGAACAGTATAGACGTTTGGTTGGGAAATTAAATTACTTAACTGTTACTAAACTTGATATTGCCTTTGCTACGACAAGTGTGGTCAGTCAATTTCTTGATTCCCAACAGACCAGTCTATCAGAATCATGGTCATACTCATGGGAGTCGGATTAGATCTACATGTAACAATTTGGGTGCATATGTCACATATGCTCCAACTTGAGGAGAGTGTTAGTTAGAGTAGGGTATTCATGTACTTTCTCATTATTTTGTCATCTATAAATATGTCTCTAGGCTATTTACTCTCAAACAATAACAAAGAGAATATAGCTAAAATTAGGTTGTCAGATCTTTTGGCAATGAAACATGAGGATAAGCCTATAACTTTATATGCTTCCAACATTCCAGAGTGTAGTTAAAAAGGCTCATAATGCTAGACTATCCAAATTAGACTTTCTAAAATCAAAGTTACTTAACAAGTCTCATTCAAATCATTTGCAATAATAAACAGCAGCATAGTCACGCGTTCCAGCTTTAAAAGGAGCAAAACATTAAAAAGACAAATAAACAAGTCAAATTGGAATCACCTCATCTACAGCGTTGTCAAGCAGTTCTGCTATGGCTGCAAACAACAGCAAAAAAGTAAAGATTATTAATATTGCAGCTAATGGAATTCATCAGCCATAAACATTGAGAAGTGAAATAAAAGTACTACATTAGCTAAGCATACCACCAAAGGCCCACCTATGTGAAGTAGCATTTGAATGAAGGAACATAGGATGGACATGAAGATAATTTTTTCTATCTGTCATAAAAAAAGGGTCAAAGTACAATATACCAAATATACACACTCACTCTTCGATAAAAGGATTTAGGTGAATAACATGAGAATATGTGATGGTTCATCACAATCATCCAAGCAAGAAAACAGTAGACAATGAAAGTTTACAATAGGGATGCACAAAACTCCGAGCTTTTCCTTGTCCCAGAGCATGACCCTTAAGAAACAGTATATCTTTTTTTTATGAAAGTAATAAGAAACAGTAAAAGACAATTAACAATCGCATACTTTGAAGGGAAACCTTGGAACCAAGCCCGTCATCATAGTTCCCTGCTTTCCAGAATTGCCGACAAAGTGGTGCCGGACATATAGGCGATAAAGAAGAAATACCAGTATCATCCACCGGTGACTGCCCTTGCTCCAACATACTAGTGCTACTTTGACCCGTACAAGCATTTGAGCTCCTATTTTCTTCTGATTCTTGTCTTCTAAGTTGGGCTTGGGACATATGATCATGAGCTAGTTGGCTTTTATGGTACTCTTCTTGTTGCATTCCGCCCCTCACAAAACCTGGGGGCTCCAATTTAACAGCTTTCACATCCACCTCACCAACTTCACCATCCACCGGTGACTGCCCTTGCTCCAACATACTAGTGCTACTTTGACCCGTACAAGCATTTGAGCTCCTATTTTCTTCTGATTCTTGTATTCTAAGTCGGGCTTGGGACATATGATGGTGAGCTAGTTGGATTTTATGGTACTCTTCTTGTTGCATTCCGCCCCCCACAAAACCTGGTGGCTCCAATTTAACAGCTTTCACATCCACCTCACCAAGTTCATCATCACTACCCAAGTCCACAATGTCTGTACAATTCATCTTGCACACTGTAAAGAAGGTGAAAACAGACAACAATAAAATATGTTGAATAAAAAAAAGATAAACAGAGAAACAAAAATCCACAATGCCTGAACAGCCAAGCAAGACATAAAAAATATCAAAAAGCCAAGACATTAGTGCAGCACTAAATACTAAAGAATTATTTTCTTCTCTGAGAAAAATAATTAATTACTGAACAAAAGAAAGACAAGACAAAGAGGCATAAAAGGCCAAAGAGTAAGCATAAGACTAAAGAATGAACTTCTTTTCTTACTAATGCTCAAAATTTTGTTTTTTATGATAGAATTATCATTCTTTTAATTGTTTCCAAACTACTCATGTTTTAAAATAATTTTACCATATTTGAGAAAGAAATTCAGGTCATTACGAGTTGCCATTGATGAGGTAACCGCAAGTCATGCTTCCACCTCAAACTTATGTGATCCTTGGTACTCACTTCCAGAACTTTATCTAGTCTAAATAGACAGTAAAATGCAAATTGTGTATTGATATTCAAATTTCCTAATATAAAAACATTGGTACTTAAGGTGTCTGGTAGATTCGAAAGTAAAGAATGAGGGACAATTCGACCCAACACTCACTTCCACCTCAAAATTTTTGTCAAAAACAATAGCCAACATGAAATCATCACATCACTTAACTTATCAAAAAAATTATCCCATCAACGTAATTGTGAGCATTAACAGTTATATTAAATGGGTGTCAACAGTTCCAGTGTATGACAAGATCATTTCTCCAAAATATGATTAGGCATAATTTGATCACTAACGTTACATATAAAGAAACACTCCAGAGACATCTGATAGCCCAGGAAGACTGAGTAGCATGAATGAAACATTTTTAATGTAGCTTAGGGGGCTTTAGGTCAAACCACATAGTGGTAGGATGGGATTGGATATCATAGGTTCAAATCTTACCAAGTAAGAAATACAATAAAAGTAAAAGCCCTAGTTATGTAGGAGAGATTTGAGTAACCTATCTGCATGCCGTTATGCTGGGCTAAAAGGTGTGGAAATTCAGTATTTTAGGATTAGGGAAGTGAAGAGGAAGGGCTCCAAGGTTACAGAAGAATTTTGGATTGAATAGGTTGAGATTTGATTAGAAAAATAAAGCTGGGATCGAAGAACAAGTTGCTGGATATCTGCTGCCAGCAACAAAGTTTTAGCTTTTGGTTGAATTTTAGATGAGAAAAGGCTAAAAAAATAAGTATGAATATAGGGGTTGTCATGGTGTAACGATAGAGGAAGTTTGGAAATAATCAAGTGGCTTAAAATGGAAGTCAGGACTCTTATCATTTTGCTGTGATTAGTAACCAGAGCATGGTAGCAAGAGAGACGAGAATAAAAGAGAAAGCGCACACTGCTCCATGCCAAAATAATCAAAATGACTCATTATTTTTTGTTGGTAAAACACAAACACATCACCCAAACCAGAGGCCCTTAAGACCCAGGGCCTCAGCCTTAACCATTGAGCCAAGGCATCCTCGGCCAAAATAACTCATTGCAGTTCCATTAACCAAAAACGGAGATATAACAATAATATGTATTTATAAGTAACCAAAAAATAACAACTATAACACTTAAACGCTAAGTTGAAACCAATAGAAACACACACAAGACCCTAAGCAAGTCACTACTCACTACTCCACATCTTACATATGTATGTCTACATTGTGCATAACTAAAACTATTAAAGCTCCTCGTCAATGGAAAATATTTTACAAGAAACTTTTTTGCATATTTTTCAATGTATCGTGCAACATAGGAAATAAATAAACAAAAAATATTTCCCTAGTCCATACAAAATCACACCTAAATTTCAAAACATGACTTGGGATCAATTTCTTGGATGAGTTTACGCCTACTTCATTCACCCCTGATGTTCAACACCTAAATTGTCGATCAACATGAACCGTTGTGGCATTGTCATTTCCAATTACCACCTCCAATTGCCTATCATCATCTATAACCAAGATCACCAATTATACCTCCTACAGTTCTACTGCTGCTACTGCATATCATCTCTTTCCATCAACAACCAATATCAATAGCCTCATCATCGGATAACATTAGAAAATATATTGCACTTTTCATGCGTGCTAAACATTGAAAAACATACCAAAAAAATAGGGAGAATGGAAGTAACATCTTCCTTTAAAGCAAACAGAATTTAGGACACTATCCTCTCAACTTATCTTCAGTCATTGCTACTCCTAATTTTCACAAATGAACTGATTTTTTATTCTGTGTTTTCTTATATTGCTAAAAATCCATCCAACATTTTCATCTTGAATACAACCATATTTTTACATGTTGTTTCCTTAGAGCCTAGCATTTAGCATCATAAAGCACAATTAACCTTAAAGACGCAAGAGTTTGACGAGTGGTCCAATGGTAAATGCATTGGTGCAAAATAGGTCCCAAGTTGGCATGACAACCATGCGACTTCAGCAAGTCTTGGTCACGTGGCTCGGGAGTGTTGAACTTCCCTCCATCACCGAGACATAATCTCTAGTGTTGTGTGCATCTTCTCGTGACAGCACTCAAAGTGATAGTGGTCATGTTGTTGATAAATCTGCAGTGCACCAAACTTGGCAAGGTAGTCGAGATGATCACAATAGTAATAGTGGTAGAGGACGTGGTGGTCGTGATCCTAGTATTCGTGGTGGTAGAGGGGGATGTGGTGATTGTGGTTCCCTGTGTAGATGCGCCATCATGATGGTAGGCTCTTCAAGTTGCTAATGTTGCAACATCTTATCAAGATGAGTATGCCCCTTCCTTTGTTCTTTTTTTTATAAGTGAAATGTATTAAAGAAAAGACACACCAAGGCGGTGCAACCCATTTACAAGGCTATCTAAAGGAGAGAAACTCCACAAAATCTACAAATTCAAACTCATTACCAAAAGATTTCCCTTTGACCTAAAAATAAAGGCCATTGAACTAACTTTCTCTAATTACATCAATAGATCTCCCAATGCCTTCAAAGGATCTACGATTTCTCTCAATCCAAACAATCCATAAAATAGAAAGAGGGATCAAATAGTAAGCTTTCTTGAGATTTTTAGGGCCTGGAACCCACTCCAAGCCCTTACTTCATCAAGCACCGATATGGCCCACACCCAAGAAACCCCCAAAACTTTATAAGCCATTTCCACACTCCTAAACCATAAGCCCCCCCCCCAACCCAACCCAACCCACTTTTCTTAGACGTCCACTCGCAAGAATCCGTTCCAAACTTAGCTTCTACCACTTTCCTCCAAAAATGATCCCTTTCCACCAAAAATGATCCATTTCCACAATAAATCTCCATAACCATTTCCCGAACAAAGCTTTATTGAACAAGATAAGGAATATAATACCTAGTCCCCCTCTAATATACATTGCTTAACCACTCCCCATTTCGCCAAGTGAAATTTGTGTTCCTCCCCTATATTTCCTCAAAGGAATCTTCTTTGAATACCCTCCAACCTTTTAGCTACAATACTATGGATAGGAAATAATGACATAAAATAGATAGGGAGACTAGACAAAGAGCTTTTAATGAGAGTGAGTCTTCCTCCTTTAGAGATAAGAAGATTCTACCAACCGGCTAACCATTTTTCAAATCTCTCCACAGTGGGATTCCACACTCCTGAATCTTTAAATTTGGCACCAAGAGGGAGACCGAGATTAGTGATAGGAAGTGACCCTCCTCGCACCCCAATAAACTAGCCAAAAAACGACCATAATGTTCTCACCAAGAGGAATCAAATCACTCTTGCTAAGATTGACTTTGAGCCGCGAGACCGCCTCAAAGCAGAGAACAACACACCAAAGATGCAATATTTGATGAGCTTCAGCCCCACAAAAAAATAATCGTATCATCGCCAAAGAGAAGATGAGACACACTTACACTTTTTCTTCTCTTCCCACCGTAAAGTCACTTAAGAGTCCTCCCTCAACCGCTTTCACCAACATTTTGCCCAAAACCTCCATAACCAAAGTGAACAAAAAAGGAGATAACGGGTCCCTTTGTCTCAAACCATGCGAGGCTTTAAAACAACCGGAGGGGCATCCATTAACAAGGATCAAAAAAGACGCCGAAGATATGCATTTATAAATCAACTTGCACCACTTGTCCCCAAAACCCATCCTTTTCAAAAGGTAAATCACAAAGTTTCAATTTACATTATCAAAGGCTTTCTCCATATCAAGCTCACAAATAACCCCTCCCCCTCCATCTTTTAGATGGAAATCCACAACTTTGTTAGCAATCAAGGCGGCATCCAAAATTTATTTTCCCTCTACAAAAGCATTTTGGAAATAACTCACCACTTTAGAGATCACTTTTTTTAATCGACAAGTGAGGGCCTTCGAAAGAAGTTTATAAGCCATTCCTCTGCAGAATTCTAGAACTATATCAAGGGATGAGTATTCTCACTTCCTTCAATATGACGCCGCTTAATAGGCATTTATTTCGTTTGTTCCTCTAGCCTAGTAAGGTTACCCATTGTTTGTCACATCTAATTCTTCTACTTTTATCAACTCTGCAACCATTGATCATGTGTCAGATACCGATTTTAATCAGTATTCATCATTACCTAATGTCACTCCTGTTGATGGCTCTAAAACTAGTGTTAATGGGATAAGCACTATGCACCCTTTGTCATTTGTTCTTTACGTTCTTTGTTATCAATATAATTTAATGTTTGGTAGCCAACTTACTAAGCATCTTAACTTTTATTACCTTCCTTCTTTATTATGTTTTTATTCGAGATTTGAAGGCAAGGAAAATGATTGGTGGAGGGCATGAATCTAATAGTTTTTACTACTTCGACCTTGCTCCATCACCAAATGCATGTCTCTCCCCCATCACTAGGCATGTCCAATTGTTGCTTCTCCTTTTCAAATTCACTGTCGCCTTGGTAATCCATCCTTAGAGAATCTGAAGAAACTAGTTCTTAGCTTGAGTCTTGTAAGTTAAGAAAGCATCAGCGAGTGCCAAGTCCCTTAATGTTAGTGCATTCTGGGTCCAAGTCGTGTTTCTTCAAAACTCGATTTTCGATATTTTGCTATCCTTGATGAAGATTATTCCACTCACTTGACTTTATTTAATGAAAGAACATTCTAAGTTGTGTTATGCTATCCGTGCCTTTTGTGTTGAGATAAAAAAAAACTCAATTTACATTACCTATTCGAATTCTTCGTAGAGATAATGCCCGTGAATATTTTTGTGACCCCTTTAGCACCTTCATGACTAACTCTGGCATTACCCATCAATCATCTTGCTCACATTTCCCACCAATCATCATCTTCTAGAAGTTACTCGCATTCTTTTATTGGAAATGAATATGGTTTTAGGAAACGTTGATCTCGCTGCTTGTAACTTTAATTAACTATATGCCATCCACTTTCTGATCTTTTTCCTTGGCCCCTCGTATCTTTGGTCTGTTTGTTTTATTCATCAACAAACTCCCAAGTGTTAACAAGCTAGATCAAAGTGTTACTAAGTTTCTTATCTTTGGCTATCCTTGTAGAAGGATTATCGATGTTATATGTCGTCATTAAATCGCTTCTTTGTTTGTGTTGATGTCACTTTCTTTAAATCCACTCCATTTTATTTCGAGTCTCATTTTGTGTATGATCTTGATGCTTCCTTTTCCTGTTCTTTTGCCCACTCCAGTGTCTCTTTCACAATTTGTTTGTTCCCCCACTACAAGTTTACACATGTTGTCCAAGATCAGATAGCGTTCCTTCAACTTTGTTGCTTCACCGATTGTTCCCCGTCCACAGATCCAGCTTTGCCGCCTCTTCCTCCACAGAGGATGATCTTCTCATTGCTCTACAAAAGATTATGCGTTCATGTACCGCGCATCTTATTTCTAATTTGTTTCTTATGATCACTTATCTCTTCCTAAACTTCGTTTATTACCTCTGTATCTCCTATTCCTATTCCTAAGTCTATTACAGAAGTCATATCTCATTCTAATGGACAATGAAATGAATGCCTCGAGTCACAATGATACATAAGAACATAGTAATCAAAAGTGGAAGGCGCACTATTGCACAAAGGGTACTTGGAACCTAGGCACAAAGCGCAAGGCACGTGCGCCTAACAAAGGTAAGGCGCACATTTACCAAAAATTGTGTATAAAATGCTTATAATTCACATGAAACAAACTATATTAAGAAACATCATGGATTTTCGATTCGTAAACAACTTGACACTAAAAATTCAATAAGAGACTATGAATACCACAATGAAAATACCAACCACCAAGTACCAAGCATAGTTCAAACTTCAAAACAAACACACAAGACACTACTCAATTATGTTCTCAATCTACTGCTAATCTAATTGTCCTCATCATCAAGCAAGAAAACAAAGAAAGTGACATGAAAAAAAATACTCCAAGCAATTTGTGAAGAAGAAAACGGAGAAAGGGAGGACAACCCACCGGCCATCGCACATCAATTTTTCTTTTAAAAAAAGCTTGAACATTTGGTGAAGAAGAAAACAGAGAGAGGAAGGATGGCGAGAGAAATATAAAATTAAGAGGGATGACTTAAGGGTGGAGAAGCTAGAAGGAGAAAAAGAAGTAGAAAGAGAGAGAAAGAGAGAGAGAGGAAGAGGAGTAGAGAATGAGAGAGAGCTACTTTGAGAGATGAAGATATGATCTTGTTGTTGTTGATTTGTGAGAGAGAGAGAGAGAGTTGCTTTTCAATTCCATTAGTTTCTTACTTTCTAGGTTTCCCTCGACTAAATTGACCATTGCGAGACTTGGGTCAACACATATGATTTAAAACTTTGTCTACGTTGGATCTATTAGAGATCATTGGTACAATACCCTTAACTTTTGGTTTTGAGGGAACTTCTTTTTAAATATTGATGAGCTTCTAGATTTTGTTGATTTGCTCCATTGTAAATTGCTTTTGGCTTTGAGTTGCACCATCTTGGTGCTTTTTAATAAACTTTCACTTATAAAAAAAAAGTACATAATCAATGGCTGAAAACAGATCATGCAAAAAATAGACCTTGACATGCACCATGGGTGCTTTTTATGGGCTTTGTGCCTCGCCCAAGGTCGCCTCGCCTGAGGTACCCTGAGGTGCTAAGCTTGGGATGCGCCTCGCACCTAGGCGCCACTTTTGATAACTATGTATTTCACTTCCCTTTCACTCTTCAACCAAACAAGGGAAGGTAGTTTCACCTTCTTTCCCCTCTTATCCTCCTATTAAAACATCCAAACAAAAGGATGATATGTAAGCCATCTTTACTTTCTATTAAAAATCATTACCCTCCAAGCTCCAAAACATTTTGTTAAGCTCCAAGTAAATGCATCATCCAATAGCACCTTAAACCAATTTGCCCACAGGCCACAGGTCCACCCATAGTGTAAGTACAACCAAGCAACCACTCAAAAGCAGCAGAACACTCAAACATAATAACTACATTTTAAAAATTAAAAAAAAAAAGACGACGAAAGAAATCAATCTTATTACAAACCATAATGCCAAGAAAAAAGAACAGTGAATTCATGAAAGTACCCTGCAGCCAGTCTGCACTGACCTACTTATACACTTCAAGAGAGAGAGAGAGAGCCCAAAAATTAACATACGCAAAAAAAACCAGGAGAGAAAAGACAAAGCACAGAGAATATTATATAAAAAAATGCACAAGAGAAATACCGGAGAACGCAGGCCTTTACCTCCTGAAGAGCGGGTTCCAGTTATATCTCCTCTACTTTTGGTAATAGGATCTCAAGGAGACCCAACTGTACCTGAACTACAAAAGAAATAACAATTCACAAAACAGATCTTATGAACATGCACAAAATTGCAAGAAATGTTTTTAAACCCACTTAAAATCTACAAGAGACAAAAGAAGATCTCTTGTGCTCTATTCTTTTTTCTCCTCTTTCTCATAGATGGGGGGACAAATTTGTTGAAACCTATTTCCCCAAACTCTAAACTCCAAATTCAAAGGGGTAAAGAAGAAAATAATTCAATAAAAGATCCCGAAAAAAGAAGCAAAGGGTGTTCTGTGAATTTTAAGACCTAAAAGCAAAAACTCTCTCATAAATGGAAGTGACACCTGTGCGGCAAGATATAATAGCTGTCAAATCAAAACGTGAGTAAAGTTAGGCTCGGCTAGTATAACTTAGGTTCGGGAATCTCGAAATCTGTACTCAGAGGTTTGGAATACTTTGTCGTTTGTGGTTTGTACAAACCTATGTGCTTTGAGTGCGTAATTTTCGTTCTGGCATTCAGGTTCGGGAGAAATTCTTTGCTTTCGTAGGGTTTTATTGTGCTATAAAAAATGTAGGATATTCATAACAACATGGATATTCATTGATTGGTTTCGTGCAGTGTTTTCAGAGGCGAAGGCGTTGGGCGAGGCGTTTTGCCTCAATGAGGCGAGGCGTAAGCCCCGAGGCGTTGGGGCGTAAGTCTTTTGAAACGTTGGAGCGTTTTGAATAAAATAATATTAATTAAATTATAAAAATATTAAATAATAAAAATTAATTAATTATCAATAAAGTTTACTAACTTAAGACTTATAAATGAATATTTATCAAAATATTTCAGAAACACACGTTAACATCACAAACACAATGTTAAGTGGTTGTTATTTACACACTTACAATAATATAACAAATTTACATACATCTCATCTTTCATCAATAAATCATAAATCACACTCCAAAAACCAAATTCTAATTTTCAAATTAACCAATCTATTCATCACAAGATACAAACACGTTCCAAATTCCAATAAGTATAAAAATAACACAATATTAAATGTCAAATGTTTATTGATTAGTGTTTACACATTTATATTGATATAACAAATTCAATATATATAAATCTATTAAAAGTAACAAATTAGATAGCATAGATAATGTAAACCTAATGATGTTATAAAATGATATTAATAAAATATATAATATATAATATGAAGCATATTTAATGAATTTGCTCGGTGAAAATAAAAGATAAAAAAATAAAAGAAACAGTGGAAAGTAGAAACAAAGGAGACAAAAAAACAAAAAACAAAAAAAAAACAAACAAACAAGAAGAAGAAGAAGGCGGCAACAGCTGAAAAAAAAAGAAAAAAAAAAGAAGAATTCAAAAGGCAGCAGCGGAAAGGACGGGAGGGGAAAAAAAAAAAAAGCAAAACATGAACTTCACGCATGGCCAGGGCTCGAAACCAGGTCAGAAACATGGCCAAGTATGATTCTACCATTAGACCATTAGTGTGTTTTAGTTGATCTATGACTAACAAATATATATATTATATATAGAAGGTCTGATTTTTTTTGTTGCATTGGGCGCCCGCCCAGACGCCCGGGGCGTAAAAGGCGTACGCCCCGGGTCTGGGCGAACGCCCCGACCCGAAAAACGCACGCCCAACGACACTTTCGCCCCAACTTTCACGCCTCGGGGCTTTTTAGCCCCGTTTCGCCCCTGGGCGCGCCCGGGGCGCGCCCAGACTTCGTTTTTTAAAACACTGGTTTCGTGTGGTGTTTGATTTATTATAATTATATGATTTCCAATATTTTTTTTGCCTTCTAGTACTGTATTTCTTTTTAATTTTTAGGGTATAAAACTACTTTTCTCCTGGGCTGACTAATGGTGCTTCATGATCTGTATTATGTGATTATTTGGTATTCAATTCTAGGTTAAGTTATAATTCAGATAATACCTAGCAATTAATTCAGGTCTCACTTAGTTTTTAATTCAAAAAGATTAATGAAGCAATTCTCATGTGAATCCATTTGTCATCTAGATTCTTGGATTTCTATCATTCATTTTCTCAGTGAAACAATGACTTGTCTATTTCATTTCTGCAATTAACATTTATAATTTTGGTTAAGCAATCCACTTCTATCTGCTCGGTCCCACTTTTGGTGACATGTCAATTTTTTACTATCTCGATTTAAATTTATAGATTTCGATTCGAATCAATCAAAAATTTCTTTAGTAAAAATGATTGGTGTTCACTATTCTTCACGGCTTAAGTTACGGTTTTAAACTTTAATTTTTGTGAATTTAATAATTTTAATCTATGGTAGGTTAAAAAACTATTTGGTAGAATTCATTGAAATAGTTTATACTTTTTTTATAAGATCTCTGAGTTTTCACACATGTGCCTAATGCATTCATAATTTCCATTAATTTAAACGACATCAAGTTTTAAATGGACAAGTGAACAATTCAAAAATAATAGCGTGAACAGAATGACTCAATTTGATGAAACCATGTTTCACGAAGTCAAATATATACAAATTAAAAATTGAGAGACAAAATAAATACATGTGTGAAACCTCAAAAGTTTTGTCTTTTTACTGGAAAGCAAAAATTCAATCATTCTTAACAACAACTTCCACAAAAGAAAATGATTTGAAGATGAAAAATAAGAAAAATTTGTCTTTATTTGTAAGGAAACTAAAAAATATACATGGCCGATGACTTTTAATTTGAGAGTAGAGAGGCATTCGACAAATAACAAGTAATAAAAAGTTAAAGGTTAAAAGAAAATAGATACTCTTCTAAAGATAAGAACCAAATTTAAATCTTCAAAGATCGTTTTTCACATTTAATGAAAGAAACATGCTAATTGATCATGTTTGGATGGGTGTAAAAACTTCAAAATCCTACAGAAAATGTAAAAGACTATTTGATCAAATTTCAACTTCAATCTCTAATTACCAACTACTATGGTGTTTTTTATGTATATTTTAAACATTAAATAATAAATTTGATTAATCTTATATACTCATATTTTAAATTTAAACTCAAATAGATAATGGGGGTTGGATATCATACATTTATTTGAGAGTTTTTTTTAACATAAATGGTAAATACTCTCCAAACCCCCATTTTTAATAACCTCCAATTTGAGGAGTATGTGAGGAGAGGGGATTGGGGGTTATTATTATATTTTGGTAATTTTAATTTTACTATTTCTCTAATAATTTAAACTTTATAAGAAAGTGTATGGTTATAATATTACAGTAACAATTTATCCATTCTCCCATTACTTTTTTTAACATCCAAACGAGGGTAAGGTAACCACCCTCCCCTCTCTTTAAATAACGTCATTTTCTTTCCCTCCAAACTCTCGTTGTAAGCTTTACATTTTTCTTTTATGTTCTTAGGGATTTCAAAATGCTATAGTATTGTAATGTAAATATAGATAAACATGATGCATTAAAATGTGATAAGGATTTAAAAGTTAGGGGAAAATTGCAGGAAATTAAGGGTATTGTGCCGGTTAAAATAACTTTATTTTAATATATTGTATAGATGTCTTCTTTTTATTGGCACAAACTTTATTTTAATATATCCTGTTCTAATGCCATATGGAGTTCATTAGCTGTATCATTAGCCTTTTCCATTGGTATCGTGTTTACTTCACATATTTTTGCCTACAATGTCTCCTTATAGAACTCCTATCCAATTTTGATTTTGTTTTTTTTTCTTAAAAACTGATTCTTTACACGGATCTAAATAAAGAAAACAATCAAGTAAGAGTAATTTGGTCAAACAATAAAAAAAAAAATTATAATAATAATATTTTCGATCGAGAACACAAACAGATGATCAGTGATAATTTATGTTTATATAGTGAAAATAGTGTAAATATCCTTATCATCGAAGAATAATTTAGAAATGCATATATTGAAACTGATTCTGAAATCAAAATTTACAAAACCAAACTTCTGATTTTGAGCTCATATCAACTTTTTTAAAGATGCTTTTAAGTTTTGATTCATAAAAAATTACTTCACATTTATATGTAGTTGCCTATAGAAATTGTTTAAGAAATTCGGTCTAGAAAGAAATGTGACATGGGGAGGACAATCGAAGAAGTTAATTACTTTAAATTATCTACTCCTAATTGGGAAATGTTTTTTTTGTCCTTAGGGTAATATATGAATTTTATCAAATTGATCTCTTTAACTCCAATGAAAACCAACTAAGATTCTTTAATTTTGTAATAGTATCATAAGTGATGCTATTAACACTACAAAAATTGTTATTAACACTCCTATGTTTTATAATAATATCCCCAATTATATTGTATTTTTAAAAGAATATAATTTCAATTAAAGATATTATTGTAAGTTAAACAAATAAAAGAAGTGTCAATAACAATCATTGGAGTACTAATAAGATCACCCTAATACCATTTATCATGCTAAAAAGTGGTGAGTTTTCATTGTTTTGATTTCTCTTAAAGACAAACATTCAGGTATACATTTATATATATACATATATAATTATAGGGAGAAGATCCTCTCCAATAACTTGAGAATTTTTTTTTTCTAAATGCATAATTTGATGAATGTCAAGTCAATACTAAGGATGATGTGACATTCATCTAATGATACACTTAAAAAAAAATTTCTTCAAGTTATTAAAGATCCTAATCCATAATTTGTTCTTGTGCATCACGGCTTTGAAAGATTCATTGCATTTTAAAAGATTGCGTAAACATTGTCCTAAATGGTTGCGTGGTTTCTCATTTCTTTCGCCAAGCCAACAGTCTTCTTAAGGCTATTACTCTTGCTTGTAATCAGGATAGAATGCAAGAAATTTTTTTAATCCTCCTTAGTAGGTTGTGATTTGTGGTAAGGGTTAAGGTTTTCTATCATTCTCTTTGTATTTTGGTGATGCATTCATTAATGATGTCGTTTGGAAACTCTCTTCATCAATATATTTTTCTCTTTTTTCTTTTTTAAAAAAAAATTGATATCCGTACTTGGGTGGTACAATTGGTGCTCCCAATTTTGTTTATGGCACTCTTTTTTTCTTCTTTTCTTCCCCTTAATGTTGTAAGCGATAATACTGTATTTATCTTTTTTTTTTATAATTTTATTTGCCAAGATATGACTTTGGATAAGAATCAAATTTATTTCCAAATGATTTTTTTTATCTTAATGTTAATATTTGTGAAATCTATATGAACGGATCATGATTTTTTTCATTTAAATTTATTTTTTTTTTAATTCAATACTGAAATTAATGTTCAAATCATCTAAAATGACAGTTAATACAATTACTCGATGATCGTAAAATCACTAGGTAATTTTCAATAAAATTGGGATGGAATTGATGTCGATCAAGCAGCCGACGGAGGATAGACAAGAGTCATTGAACAAGATAGCGGCTGCACAAGTAGGAGGAAAGTCTCATCGGAAAAGTCAAAAGAGGCAGCGTTAGGGCTGCTGGTTGCACAGGGAAAGGCAGAGAAGAATTTTTTTTTTCTTTGCTGGGACTGTTTTTGACAGAGGTGTTTAAACATTTAACACTAGTGTTACTTGGGGCATAAAAGGAAATTTTAAATTCCTTATTCTTTGTTTCTAGTTAGTAATGTGTACTACTTATTTCTCTTCAAATAAAGAGAAAGTTATAGAATGAAATGCTTATTTTATTTCCCTTATTTTTTTCTTTTTTTTTTAATTAACTGATCTTAATGTTATTATATTATATATTATCATCCTATTTTATTCATTATAGTAGTTCCTTAAAATTATTATTATAAATATCACCACAAGAAAATTTGTAATTTACACTCCCAATTTCTCATTTAAAATTTCCACAATAATAACCATGCATATGTATAAACAAATGAAGATGGTATAATGATAATGTATGATAACAGCATATGAAAATATTAAAATGTCCTCATATAACAAATGTAAGTTTCACGGTCCCAACATCATCAAAAACTTTCAAAGTTAAAAAAAAATTAATTTTGATTTTATTAAATTATCGCTTTACCCTTTATTTTATTTTAAGAAATTTGAATTTGTTATGATATTTTGATAACATATTCTTCAACTTCACCTGGACCAAACGAAAAGAAATCCGAATTGGAGAGGATCCTGATACTAACATGAACATGAAAGATGCTCGGTCAGCTGTTGTTGATCTGAGTAATAATATTTTCAGTTGCATAATTTTTACTTGGATTATTATAGAATGGTGGTTGCGTCTTGTTTTTCTTGCAGATTTGTGTTTTATATTCCCAGAGTTGTTTGGTTTGGAAGATTTTCTTTTGGAAATTAACTCACTTTGGTCATTTGTTTGACAGAATAATTATCTAACAAGAAACGATTCTTGTTAATCCTTGTTCGTTTTGTTTCATTTGTTTTATTTTTATGAATAATTGTAAGTATTTTCATGGGAGAATGTGCATGCTTTTGTACACTAATTTTTGCATCCTATCGCCCATTAAGTGTTACGGTACAGGCAACTAAGCATAATACAAGAGCAAACTACTTCCAGAAGCACAAGCAATCAAGTTTGTAGTCGGATGCCATGCCAGTTTTAGCAGCTTAGAGCTCAGGTTACAGGAAAATTCATTACCACTTGTGCTTGAATTTTCATGCCCTACATTATCAGAGTAAAGAGCAGATAAATATTAACCTGAGACTGAACTGAAATAAGATCAAAATGTAAGTAGAGAAGCCAGAAAAAGAAAATAATCACAGAACTCTTACCTTGTCGGTAAAATCCGCGTGTTAGGTTGCTTAAGGACGACCTTCTCATCCTTGGAGGAGCTTGGAGAAGTGGTTTCCTGTATACAATTTTTCATAAAAAGTGAAAGTCCAGTTTAATTCACAAATATAATGGGTTGGGGTAAGGCATCCAGTGGACATCATAATACTATTGCTATGAACCAAATGATAAATCATTAATTAGTAAAGATCTTCCAACTTTCCAGTATTGTTGTAATCACTAGATCCTGAAGTGTCTATTCATAACCAACACGTTTTTATGCTGTGATACTACCATTTCATTTAAAAAAATGTTTCTCTATCTACCAGTTGCATATTCTTGCGGCAATCATTGTGATCAGGCACATATTAGGAAAAACTATTGTAGATGACCTGCATAACTGAGGATTCTGATAATCCATCCCCGTAGACTAGTACTTTCGTGAAATAGCATGTGGAAGCAATCCCCATAACAAAAGCCTGACCACTTCTGAAACGTCTCTCCTAGGAAGTGGGGAGTAGCGGGTGTCTGAAGTTCAGAACATGGAAAAATTTTGTAGGGAAGGGGGTAACAAGAGAACAATAAGCCTCTATCTGGCACTCAGGGAAGAATACGAAAGGAAAATAAAAACAAAACGTCCTTAAGAAAGAAAGCCATTGTTCAGCATTTCTAAGCATTTCCTTTCCTTTCCCCTATATTTTCTGACTTCACAACAATCCAACTCCAATGTGCCCCACTGCAAGTTTTTAACACGGGATCTTATGGTTTAGGGACCAGATACTATAGAGACAAGGACAAAAACTAACCTGTTCGGAGTTTTGCTTGCTTTTATTGTGATCCCTTCTTCACCCCCACCACCATAAGAGAAGATCCGTAAAAGATTGCTGTGAAAATAAGGGAGAATACTATCATTACAACTGCAATACAAGCCAAACACCAGAAATGATAATTGCATTTCCACTGACTTCTATGCAACTGCAATTTTGAGTCAAAACTCAAAAGACAAACCTGTAAGATCCAGTTGCAAAATGCAGTCCATCCCTGCTGAGGCAGCACTCAAATTTATCAAATATGGAGTCGTTATTATACAAATCACATAACTGCACAACACATAATTAGCTGTCAGCCGTAGGGATACATGAGTACAACTTGCACTTTATGAATTTGTCAATATAGAAATTCTCTTAGTACAAACTAACAAAATGGAACTCTCAGCTTGATTAAGAGGGACATCACTTATTTCTAGACAAGGGAAGTAATGATGACGCCGATAACCATTCCTTCATAAACTAAATTCTAGGATTAGTTAACAGCATTTCAATATGGAATGGTTTTCTTCAAGTTCTTTCAATCCTATTATCTTTGACTTTCAGGATGCCTCTTTCCAGAAAAGAAAAAGAGACTGATCTGCTTTCAGTTTGAAAAGGTTGCTCATTTGAAACTCTTTGTAGGATCTATGCAACAACAAATACCCAATTATTTTTTTTAATGTTTGTGCAGTGTCGGCTTCCAAGACCATAAAAAATCCCAAGTTTATGTTTACTTCCTGGTTGTTAGATCAGTATTGTAGAGATTGAACACCACAGAAAATGTTCATGATGACACTTTTTTCATAAAAAGAAGAAGAATAAAACTCAAATTGATCAATAACTGATAACTTCTGTCGAGAGGAATAGCTATAGAACTATTTCAGCACTTTATAGAGTCGTGAAGTTCAAACACTAGATTTGATTAAAAAAATTAGCCAATCGACCTGTCAGAAGCAAACCAGCAACCTAGAGGATCAGTCCTCTGCTCTGTCCACTGAGCTATGGTCAACTTTTAAAAGAACATCCAACCTTTACCAATTCAATCAAGTGAATGACAACATGTAAATAAACACAGAATACAACAGAAAAGGAACACCATAACTGTCTTCCAAGGTTAAAAGAGGAAAAACATAAAAGGAAGGCCTCAGCTCTAATTATTGCCAAACCGAATGTCCCTTGATACCCTGGGGTTTGCTTCCTAATATAGCTGATAATTTAAAGGATGAATAATGAAGGCTAAAGAATGACTGTGATGATGATGATTAAAATTGAGAATTTAATTCATATCAGTAGTAAAGATAAGTTCACACAACACTCGCTGTAATCAAAATTAACTTCCAAGAAAAATTTCGTTATCAGTTGAGAATCATAATGTTATACTCTTACCTTAGGGCGCAGGTTCTCATGAATCTTAAATATTGCAACAGGCGAAGAATCCATATGCATATCCCAGAGCTGAAACAAGAAATTACAACTCAGTTATTATAAAACATCAGGAGATGCTTTTGCCATCCAATATGTGATGAAAAGTGATGGGTGTTTATGATACACACAAAGACAATTCAGTCCACTAAAATACAAAGCTATGTGGCTCAAGTACAGATAGGAGGAGCAAATACAACACTCTTCAACTGGTAGCTAGGATGTGCTTACTCGTCTTTTCCCAAAAAGAAAGCCTTAAAGCTACAATAAGAAGTCAGAAACACGATGTGACAAAAACTTTTTGTTCAACTGTCGAGGTCATCGAACTAACCACATTATACCTAGATACTGTGAGATAAGGTCTATTTCACTAGATCTAAATGATGAAAAAAAGGAAAAAGAAAAACGTGCCATCATGAACTCAATTATGGCAAACTTTATTCATCTCATCTCCTTGATATGTGGAGTGGAGCACCAATAGAAAGAATAATAATTTTAGACGAAACATATTTCAAATTCATGCTCAATTCCAGAACAGAACACCTTTAGGTTCATGTAATCACGACTTAGAATGTGCCGCCCATCATTTGCAAACTTTAAATCAGAGATGGATGCAATGATCTCTGTAAAAAAAGATTTTGAGCCACGGTCTGCATCTTGTAATCTGTATGATAGAAAAATTGGAAATGACGAGCAAACTTCAGATAGATAGTAGTAGTACATTTATTAAATGAAACAGAAAAATAAGCCACAACTCACACTCTTGCACTGAAATCACATAATGCTGACCGTCGCAAATCAACTAGACGAATAAAACCTCTTGAGGTGCTGTATGCAAGTAGATTACAGCGAATTGGATGGAATTCAGCTGATGTTATGACCTCTGAATAAAAATTTAAGAGAGGAATTAGCATAAAAGGTACTCCATATATAGCCAGTTTCAAGCCAGGATAACAGGTTTTTATTATGATTCAAAAAAGCATAAATAGTATAATAAACCTGTTTACAATTCGTTTAGCTACTCCACAACAAAAGTTATTGAGAAAACGCAAAAATCCATAAAATGAAAATTTTAATGTGATTGAAGCAATCATATTTTCTCTTAAATTTTAATACCATTCTATTCCTTGTAATCCTAGTCCACTTGAATCACGCCCGTGAATCAACCGGGTTAATCCTATCCTAGATGCTTTATACATACTGTGGGTAGCACATTGTGCATTGTATCATAGAAACTCTTAAACTATACAAAGAACTGAAAATGATGTCTGTAAGGACACAACACATAAAAATATATCAACTAATATTACCCTCTACCAAGAAATTGGAACTTCACTTTTTTCCAGTTACCAAAGAAAAAAAACCCACTTAATCTAATCTACCACTTCAACAAATCATATAATACGTTGATTAATGTCCTTACACAAACTCAAAACATCTGGAGATGAGATCTCTTGGCATGGATCAAATTTAAGGAAATAGGTTGGTTGGCGTTCTTATTTCTTGTGGTCAGTCTAACATCCTGAAGAAGTAACTTTTAATGCTATCCAATCCTGAAAATTAGAGCTGCAATCTCCAATACCACAGCTGATAGACAATCCAAATTTTACTCAAAATGCAATTCTGTAGAACAAAGTGCATCCGAATCCATTTTGCTTACCTTAAACATCCTCATGTGAATTTTGACATCACATTGAAACAACAAAGGTTTGTGAGGAAAGAAACAAAAAGGGAAAAACAAGTAATCTACTTCTTCCTAGAGCTCACTGATTTTTTTGGTAAGCAAAAATTTTATTAAAAAGCACTAAGAGGGTGCACCACAAAGCCAAAGGCTATTTACAATGCAGAAAATCTACAAAATCTAAGAGATCATCATTATTTACAAATAATTTTCCTCTAACCCAAAAATTAAGAGTATTGAACCATCTTTTTTTTTTTTGATAAGATTGAACCATCTCTTATAGTTGCAATTAGACTTTCAATACCATCGAAGGCCCTCCGATTTCTCTCACTCCACACTATCCACCAAATCGAGTGTGGAATTAAAACTAAAGCTTTTTGACCTCCTTGGAAGCCCTTACACCTAGAGCTCACTGATTCATTAGCTTAATTTACACTGCTCCATTCTTACAATGTTCTTTTGTTAGGTCTTTCATATTTAACCATCCATTCTTTCCCAACTCTCATTGTGAATAATATGCAGAATATGGGAACAAGTAGATGATCTTACAATAGGGCAGCGTGAAAGACAATCACATGATGTGACAGAGATGGCAATTTATTTATTTTAGCAAAGCCACCGGGGGTTAGGCAAGACCCCTACCCATTTATTAAAATAAAACATGGTAATACAATTAAGAGGGGGGGCTTAAACCAAAACCCCTCTAGGATGGAAAGACTTACCTGTAAGATCCTCCATATCTGATGGCTTCATGTCAATTATATTGAAAGACTGGCTACTGATCTCAAGGTTCCACAAGTTTATTCTGAGGTCATCTGCCGATATGAACGTCTCACCGTCACTGTACAGAGATTATGAAACCAAATTATCACTCAGATAGTCAGATGCAGCAAAACGTTTTTATGTTTTCTTTTATTTTCTTTTTGTTTTGATAAAAAGAACATTTTTATGTTTTCAAATCTACCATTCACTAAAAGTCATGCTGTTTTACACTTCATGACAAATTATAAGCTAGAAAAGGAATCGAAGTACAAGAAAAAAATATCAATAACAACTTTTACCTATTATTTGAAATTGAGTTGATATTAAAATCATGAGCATGAGCATACACCTTTCGACATTTTGCACGAGCAGTGTCTTCAGTATTAGCAATCTAGTTACATGAAAAACTAGTGAACTTCTTGCATAATGAGCAAAACTCATAAAGTCAAAAACAATTGTTAATGTGAAGAAAATCTTTATTAAAAGTACCTACTTTGGTATGAACTTCTTGAGATGGTGTCATGTTTCTGTCCATCTTCTCTGTCCATTCTGGATGAAAACCATTTGAAAAAGATTGTGAATCTTGCCCACTGACAAAACTCCTTTCAGCCAAAAGAGCATTTTCTGAACATACAAATGGATGAGGGTCTATCTCTTTTACTTTCTTCATCTTCTGATCCTTAACCTGGAATCAGTTGAAAAAGATTAGGACTGACATAGCTGTCCTGGCACAGAGATAAGTGTGTCCAAAAAGGTAGAAATAGTGTTACATTGGATGACCCCAGAAAAGGTTAAAAAGAAAGACAGAATTCAAATTTGTAAAAAAATTCTTACAAATTTCATTAATTTTTTTATACATAAAATTTCATAAATATACGAGGCACCAAGGTGGTGCCTCCCATTGACAAGAACTATCTACAAGATAGTGATTCTATGAACTCTATAAATTGTAAATCATTTACAAAAGAATTTCCCTCGACCTAAAACATAAGTAAATTAAACCACCCCTCTTTGATAGACCACAATTGATTTTTCAACTCCTTCAAAAGCTCTCTTATTTCATTCCATCCAAACCACTCACATGATGGAAAGGGGGATTAAGAATTAAATGAATAATGACACACAACTTCTGTTGGAATTCACTTATAGGAATTCCTGTTTGAATTGATACAACTATGGAAACGTTAATGATGTTTCTCTATTATTAGTAAAAAGCATATTAACATACGCACCAAGAGTGTGCAACCCATTTACAAAAAGACTATCTACAAGATAGTAAAAAGTAACATATTAATGATGTTACTGATCAATTCCTCTGCCTCTCTTTTCTTTGCGTTCAAGACCACCCATTCCTCTCTTTCCAAGTCACTCTAAGAATCAAAATAAATCGATTAGCTTTCTAAATAATTTGCTGCTTGAAACTCCAAGTGTGGAATACTGGCTTTCCACCACACCAAACCATCAAAAAGAACAGTAAAATGCCCCCGAGCCTAGCAAAAAGAAGTCCAGTGAAAAAGTATATGGTTTGACTCCACCCGAGTTTTTTAAAAACTAGAACAATTAGGCATCTTCCTGATTCTAAAGTTAAATCATTGACAATTAAATTCTTATCAATTGTCACTAGCCACATAGAGAAATCTCTTTCAAAGAAAAAAAGATTTCTCCATAATAATTTGAGGGAAGAAGCCCTCCCAGTATCCACCATAAAAGTGAACTCAGATATAGTAAAAGTTAATAATCATCTTCTATTGCTCTCCCTTCCATCTTTAATCCATAACAGAAGGGGGCAAATCAGAAGATTCGAGCTTCTTTACATAAGGTTCCTCGATAAGAATAAATTCCAAGATCGGTTCACTAAGATCTTGCTAAATACTAGGAAAGCTTCATAATTTCCTCCTAGCTACAGTGCACAAGTTGAGAAATCTGTCTGAAGGCCTCTGCATGCAAAAAGATCCCACAATAACTTCATCCTTGATTTCTTTATCCACTTATTGAAAGAGTCCAATCTTTCAATATCCCTTCATAAAGTCCACAGCATTTGAAGTCACTTGATAACTCTCCCACTTGTACTGATCTTCGTCTTGGCAGCTGCTGCCACTTTTATAGATATCCTGTCAGTCTCCTCATCAGATTACCAAAGCCACTCATTTTGATTTTTCAAATAGCATAACTCATATCTTGACTGTAAAATTGATTGTGAGAGCGCGAGAAATTTCCACCACCAGTGCCTCCTATTAAGAATAACTATAAGATTGGTGGTATGGTAACTTTCCATCAATTAATCACCACCCGTGCCTCCTATCAAGAATAACCATAAGATTGGTGGTATGGTAACCTTCCACCAATTAATTCAAACACCATTTGGTTTCAATAAAACAACGAATTTTCTCCATCATAAGTTCATAACCACTAAATTCCTCATACTTCTTCACTCCCAGTGTAATCTTCAGTTTTGTCATCTATAAATGCTCCTCCATTTCGGTTGCCAAATTTTTTTGAAGGGTCAACTATCTGTGTGATGACAAAATAACCCATAAAAGCATGGCATTGACACTATCCCAAGTTTTCAATTCTTTTAATGGTAACACTCGATAGTGGGGTTTTCAGGGTAAAGTTCAATTCTTTGAAATTGTGCGTAATAAAGTAGTGTACTTTGGCCACAAATAAAAAATAACTGATTATAGTCATTGTCCAAGAAAATCCTTACCTTCCACAATTTAATCGTCTTATCATTTGTTGAAAGCATAAGCAGGGATTCATTTGGTGTTGCACACCATCTTACTGTGTTGATTTTCTCTTCAATCTCTAAACTCTTCAAGTAATCAAACTATAGGAAAGGTAATACCATAAAGTTCTACAATCCGTGCAGAAAACAAAAATATATGGAATACTTCATTGAAAACAGGAAATGAATGCAGCTTAGATGCCACATTATCGAATATAGTGCTCAAAACATACCTCAGGCTCATGGCTCTGAAATTCGGTCTTGTATTGATATTCAGGATGCTGAATAGGGGTAAAATCTAATTGCTCCAACTCATATCTAGAATGTTTCTGATTTGGAGTCTAAGAAGCCAATAATCAAGGGTAAAAAGATCATAAAGCTGCCAGCCTAAACAGAAGATAGCCCGAAATGATTTTAAAGGATATCTCAATAATTTAAGAGCTAAACATATCTAACAGAAATCAGATTTGTCAAGAAGGTTCTCACATCTTTCCCATCCTTCCTTTCAAATATCACAACACGGCCACCTCGATCTCCAACAGCTAGGTAATCACCACTCTTCTCGAACTCAATTGCGGACACAAAATCGACTGACAGGACACCCAAAATTCATGATGTCAACAAACTACTATAATCACCAAACAAATTCATCGTTACTAAATGGTAAATCAAGATAATGATTAATAATAGCTAAACGGAAAAAAAAAATCCTCTAATTAGTTTCCTAGAAAACAAAACCAAAAAAACCCAGCTAAACTAGACTGTTGCATACACTAGTTAGACAGGAGCGTTCACCTATTTTTTTCAGTAGAAATCTCAAATATTAAACCTCTTCAGCTTTTTCATTCATTAAATCTTCTTGGCAATCAAAACAAAACCCCATAAACGAAATTTCATCAAAACTAAGCCAAATACCACCGAAGGAAAAATTCTGAGCTTTTATATGCTCCAAAAGCACTGACCAAGAACATAAACATTTTCAGGATTTAAAACTTCTTTACTCACTTAGTAAACAAAGCAATACAACACTAAAAAAAAGAAGAGACGTGAAAACAGAAAAAAAAATGAGGAAATTACAACAAACCAAATTCTCAATAGAGATGAAGAACTGTATATACATATATACTCAGTATACTCAGCAGGGAGAGAAGAGAAAGAAACCCTAACCGTCTTGAACGTCTTCGCCGGGGCATCTTTCGCCGAAGACCTGAGAGAACTTCCACTCGAGAGGAGAGGACGATCCTTGCGAGTTCAAAGTCATGGCTGCTTCTCGGAATACGACGTCGTTTGTCGTTTTTGTCCTCATGAACCCGCCGTCTTCCTCAGGGAATTCGCCAACTTGCAAGTCAAATAGAAATCAATTTTCTCAGATGGTTGTCAGGTTGTGATTCTCAATAGACCCGAGCTTTTTGATTCCATTATCCGCTCGAATTTCAAGGGAAATGCTCTCCAGATAGATTTTGTCCGGCTTCTCTGTCGTGGGCTTATATGATATTTTTGGGGTTTAAAAACGAGGCCTAGTAACATTTTTGCCCACTGCCAAGGGGTTTGGTTTATGGGCTCGCTTTAACGGGTAAATTGCATTTAACGTCCTTAATGCTTACATTTAGCTTCGATTACATCCTTTACATTCAAGAAAGCACAAGCGGCCCTTAAACGTTAGAGTCCCTAATCAATTAACATCTTTAACTAATAAACTTAACAGAATAATCAGCTTGGATTTGATGTGAAATTCTCATTTAATCACGTTACCTTATATAGAGGTGGTAATGGGCCGTGCCGGTCGGTACGGTTTGAAACAAATTTGACACGACTTGGCACAACTCACACATACATGAGTCGTACCGTGTTTGGCACGGTATTATTTTTCGTGTTGTGCTGGGTTTAGTTTTTGAAAACTACGGCATGGCATGGCACGGCACGAAAAAAAAACATGGCCCGACTCGAGGCACACGGCACAAGGCACTACCATAACATTTAATAAATTCAAAATTGCATATAATTTTATGCCATTAGAATAATGAGTCAAGAAGAATTAGATAATGATAAATTTGATATTTTAGAATGGTGGAAAAAAAAATGAAAAATTATTACCTTATTCTTAAACAATAGCACGTGATCTACTAATTCATAAATTAAGTAAGTTCACATAAAATTACACATCAATATAAATTAAATCAAACATATACAAATATTTAAACACAAAAAGTGTCCTTTGTAAATTTTTAATTTAAATATTTAAGTTATAATTGCTTGATTTTAATATGATAATATTTGATTTAATGAACTAAAACGCTAAGAGAAAATTATATAATATTCTTTTTTTTAATCCATCGAATGAAACTTAACTACATAGCTTAATTAAACAGCTCAATATTCAATTTTTAAAATCGTTTGTTTAGGAATTGGATAATTTTACTTTTTATTTATTTAAATGTCAAAAGGTTATAAAAATTATTTTTTTTAATTATTGATAATATTTTATGTGTTTCTAATTTTAAAAAATTTTAAATTGTTTTTTCATATTTCACCTATTTGTAAGTCATTTTATCTTTTTATTTTATTTTATATGTTTTTGTAAGTTATTTATTTAGAAGATTTTTGAAAGTTTTAAGTTATTTGTAATATTTAGCTTCATCAAATAATCGTTTTTCTATACAATTATAAGTATTCAATTCAATATATATATATATATATATATATTGAATTGAATACTTATAATTGTATAGAAAAACGATTATTTGATGAAGCTAAATATTACAAATAACTATATATATATATATATATTATTTTAAACAAAAAAGTAAAAAAAATCAATATATACTTATAAGGCCGCTTTGGGCCGTGCCGGACCGAAATTTTTTAAAACACGGCACGACACGAAAGAGAGAGAGACACGACACGACACGAAAGCACAATGAGCCGTCTTATGTGGGCCAAGGGCTGACACGACACGGCCACTACCACCCCCAACCTCACATGGTTTTCTGTTCTTAGGCCATTTTAACAGTGCCACCCCTTAAAGCAACATAAACAACTATATTACAGAAGCACTTTGAGAAGAAAACGAACTCATATTTTCAGCAATGATTCTCTATTCTGTCATGGAAAAAGATTGAGTTACTCAACAGTATTTATATCCGTTCGGTTGGCTAATTCTGTCCATGATCATGATTAACTATTTTAACTATGGAATCATCAAAACATCAGTATATGAAAAGAGCATTGCTTAAAGAAGAAAAAATGAACAAACTGAATTTTTTATTAACTGTACATGTGACTGTGTGTCAATAAGTGGGAAAATATAAAAATAACCCCACAAAAACAAAGGTTGAGGGAAAAAAAAACTACTTGAATCTTTCCCCTCTACATCTCAATGGGAAAATAAATACCCATAAGCCCTCTACATGCTTATGTGCAAAAAAATTCTCCCTTTCCATCCTACGGTACCTCACCATAATTAAAAACCTCACCTCAAGGAGTTTCTCTACTAATATATTTGTACCTGATGCCTGATGGAATTACTTGGGAGGCAGATCCCATTACATGCATTGCTTGAATTTACAGCAAAAGGAGGAATCCGTCCTAGGAGGGACTCGCGTCTGATTAGCTAGTTGGTGAGGCAGTGTGGTGTTTCTCCAAAACAATGGAGAAAACTAGATGAGATTACCTCGGCTCAGATCCTTCAATCATTTGATGATCATTCGATTCTTCACTAGCAATAATAGAGGACTTTGGGAGGGGGGGGGGGGTAAGTATCAGAAACTTGAGCTGATTTTTGCTCATTTAAGTCTGAACATTCCATAATACTAGAAGTTTTGGTAGTGTCATCTGGACTTAACACACTAACATTCCAGAATGGAGGTTGTTTTGGAGAAGGAACTTTACAATCTTGATCTGTTAGCATCTGAACTACTTCTGACATAGATGGCCTTAGTTCAACTGAAGTTTGTGTGCATAAAAGCCCGATCTGAAGCACTTTTGATGCCTCTTTCTCGTCAAATCTACCTTTCAATCCAGGATCAATAGGTTGAGTAAAAGTGTTTGCCTTGTAATGCTTCCAAACCTGATTGCAAAAACACAAGAAAACCAAGTAATTAGGCATGTAACGTTAGACAGGTCTTGTTGGTGCCAAAACATAGGAAAAAAAACCATCATGATTAGACGCCGGCTTGAGGAAGGACATAATTGAAAACATTCTCAAGGGAAACCAAAAAAATTTCCTCTCTTGAATTAAACAAACCTTGTTTTCTAATGAGCATTTTAAATTCCTTTTCAGTCATGCACAATGTTATTGCATATATATACTTGCTGAGACCATGTAAATACAATAGCAAGCTTCAATGAAAAAGAATGCTGTCCTGATAGAGGTCTTAGAATCTAATTTGAGAAATTCTTAAGCATCTAACACTATTGTAAGAACTTTAAAAAAATATGTTATGGTAGTGATCGAAAAAGAGAATATGAATCTTACAGGATACAAAATTGAGCTAGATCCATGTGAAAAAACACTGTTCTTCCTACCGGTTGCTATCTCAAGAACTAGCACTCCAAAAGCATAAATATCTGCCTTCTCTGTGAGTTGCCCTCGAACAAGATATTCAGGAGCCATATATCCCCTGCAACCCAGAGTCACTATTTAGAAGGGGGAAAATTATCCACTCAAAAGATTTACAGTCAATACTTAGAAATCAGAATGTTGATCTTAACTGAGATGCCATTCTCAATGGTTTTGGCATTTCAACTGAAATCATCACTCAGTATAAACCTTTAATTTTTGTTACTTTGAGAGTTATTTATCCTTTTGATTGGTACATAAGAAATTAGAATAATGAAGAAGCTCTACTGTAAACAAGTTAAGAATATTATTAAGACCAAAAGTAAGACATACGACTGACAGGAGATCAGTTTTCTTACAGTGTTCCTGCAATTCCAGTGCTAAGATGAGTTTTTTCTGGACCAACACAGCGCACAAGTCCAAAATCAGCAATCTTCGGAGCAAGCTTTTCATCAAGGAGAATGTTGCTGGTTTTTATGTCTCTGTGGATAATTTTTACTCCAGAACCCCATGAAGATATGCTAACCCCTCGGCTGTTCCACTGATAATATTGAACCGCTGTTGCCAGCTTAAAATATGGATTGTGTTCTTCACTGCATGAATTAAAGTTCTTAATTACCATAAATATTCTTTGATGAAAAACATTGTGCCATCGCTATTCTGTATGTTATCCATTATTTCAAGTTAAACTTAAATAAGCAAATAAAGATTTTAATATGAGTATCCATAATTACTTGAAATAATGGAGAAATTAGAACCAGGTAGATAAAGAAATCTACATTTATTATTAGTAAATATGATGGTACACTCTAATTAAGGTGGGTCATTTACCAAAAAGGATTTGATCAAGGCTTCTATTGGGCACGTATTCATAGACTAAAAGACTCTCTGGGCCTACAATGCTGCAACCCGAGAGCCTTACAAGGTTTCCACCGATCAAGTTCACTTCATTGAAGAACTGGTCCGCCTATTGCCGTGTATTGAAGAACAATTTTTAACTGCTACGATTTTACCATTAGGGAGGATCCCCTTGAATACAGAACCAGCTCCTCCTTGGACTAATTTCCTTGTATTATCGAAAAATTCGGTTGCCTTCTCAAGTGTTTCATACTTGAAATTCAAACTGTGTTTGCTCCCATAACGCCCTGACAAGAAGCAGTAAGAGGATGTGACGTTAGAACACGGTTGAACTAAGATTGAAAAGTTAGTAGGTCAATTGTTTGAAAAGTAACATTACCTTCTTCATCTTTGATAATCTCTTGTAGCCCACGTAAGCACCAAAACCAATAAACAAAGCCACTGCAACTCCCGCAAAAAAATTCTATGGCCAGTTTATGATTGAAACCTACAGGAAAAAAAGGGTTTTTTAACTGGTTATATAAGAAGAAGATGAAATGAAGTAAAAGTGAAACCAAGTAAAGATAGAATATAAGCACCAATAATTCATTTCTAGTTCACTGCCACATTCATCAAGAATAAACCATAACAAACTGAATCTTAATCATCTCTAAAAATCAGATTTTCAAATCGATCCACCCCTTCACCCCAAAAATAAAAAGTAAACCACAAATGAAACATAATTCTGAGTTCATCAAAGAACAGGGAATTTTTTTAAAAAAATTTGTTATGTTACATTAATCTAAAAATAAATGGTAAGAGGATAAGTCCAAATCCCCTGCCCACAACAGAAGAGTACTAGATACCAAAAGCTGTATTTTCTCTCGGATTAAAAACTAAATTACAAACACTGATGAGGAACTTTGTAGCCCTAAAAACCCCAACATACAAAATCCGAAATTTAAACACTTGAGTAGATCCTAGCTAGCAAATCCAAAGAAGAACAATAATTTCCAGTTAACCAAAAAGAGATAGAAAATCAACCATACAACATCAATTAAGACTACCCATTCAACCAAAACAAAATCCTAAAACTTGAAGAAGCCAAAAAACAAGAAAAAGATTAAATATTGAATTAATTCTTACCTTTACCAGGCACACTTTTCGCTCCATCATTAAAGAACTTTTCTGTCGAATATCTTATACAACAGCCACTAAACAAAGCTCTGCCTTCTGTCTTTGCCCCACAAGTCCTCAAGCCTGAACTTGCATTCCCCAAGCACTCTCTGCACTCATTCCCATCTAGTGTCTGCCAACACTGCGCCAATGCATAAACAGAAACCACTCCTTTAACCTCTTCTACCCCAAATCCTCCGTTTTCCTCTGCCTTGTGAGCCACGTGAATCAACACTTGGTCAAGCTTACTCTGAAAATCCTTATACATGTAAGTCTCCAATTTAGAACCCGTCTGCGAGCTGCTACGTTTAATTTGATCATAGCTCGGGGCAATGTATTCCCTGAAGATTTCATAGTAATCGTAACGAAGAAAACAGCCGTCAAGATAAATTCGACCAGAATCAGCCATGAGGCAATGTGTGAGCTTTCTTCTGCATTCGCTGAAACATTGGAGGCACTCGGATTCGGAGAGATCTTCATGGCATTGAGATAAGCTGTAGATTGGGGGATAATGGGTGGAAACGAAAGAGATTCCATAAAACTGATTATTGGAGACATCTTCATTGATAGCTGCCATGACTTTGATGAAACTGGGGACTAAGTCTGTGTTGGCGGATTGCTTGTTGGTTCCGCAAACAAAGAGAGCTTCGGAGATTCGAGTATCAGAAAGAGAGGGAGACACCAAAATGGAGAATACGAGGAACACCCATATGATATTTCGAGGAATTGATACTGAAAATAGCATCGAAGTCAAAAGAGGTTGCTTTGTTTCCTTTGTTCCCTACGTAGGATTTCCTGTTGGTTCCGACAAGACGAGTTCGGATGAGTTGAGGATCAAAAAGAGAGGAACAGCACGAATTGGAGAATATGAGGAACACCCATATGAGATTTCGAGGAATTAAGACTGAGAATAGCATCGAATTCAAAGGGGGGATTGATCTGCTTTCCTCTGTTTCTGATTTGAAAGGAAAGAGAGAAAATTGATGTTTGTACTAAATGTAGGCTTTTCTCTTCCTCTTCTTCATCTTCCTCCTCTTTTCTCTCTCTCTAGTTATGGGAGGAATTGGAGAGGGAGAGAGAATTAACTAACTCCCATGGGGTATGGACTGCTGCTCTGCAAATTGTTTTCTTTTTCTTGCCAGCATAATTGAAGGGTTTTTTTTTCTGGTTTTAGTTGTTTGCTTTGCCGGGAGAAACAAAAAGGGGTAGATGATACGGTTTTGGTTCTTTTTTACTTTATTTAGGCAATTGTGACTTGCAGATCACAATCCATTATCTGCCATATAAGATCATTTATTATGTTTGGCTCTTAGTGAGAAAATGAGTTCATGAGTTGGTTAAGAGCTCAATTTGTCGCAGCCTTGTATTTGATGAGTGCATTTGGTGCCAAAGTGGGACTTTTCTTTGATACTTTACAAGATGCAAGAGCTTTCCATGTAGATACATCCACGCTGATACAGTGATACTCTGTGCATTGTATTTTTTTTCGTCCATTATTTCCTTCTCTTTTTTTTGTGGATGCTACAAATTTAAGGAGGGTAAAAGAATTCTATTTGGTTATGTACATTGATATTAAGAGACATGCAGCATTGTGTTAGCTAAATTATGGATTTCTTACAGGGAGCGCCAACGTTAAATGTCCTCAAATAGGTAAAACAGGATTAATGGTCTAAGGCAAAGCCTTTGATATTCTTTTATGCTAATGTACAAAATAACAGAATGTTTGAAGAATCCATAGCAGAACGATGGCCGGATATTTTTAGGCTTCTCTAATGTCTTGAAGAACTTGATGGTAGGTTTATGATGGAGACATTTGGGGATTTAGGATAAATTCAATTGTAGAAAATTCTCTAATTTTTTTCTAAGAAGGAATTTTGAAAGTATTTTTTCAAAACGTTTTGTAAACTACAAAGAATTTTCTACAATTGAATGTCTTCTTATGCTCTCTATGACTTTCTGGTTGTACTTTTTTAGGGTAATAAGATAATTGAGTTTTTGATTTTACTAAACAATTTGTTCTATCCACATGTACTGATTAAAATTCAAAATAAATTTTATTTGCGTCGTCCAAAAGAAATGAACTGTATTCATATTAATATTGTAACTATTATGGCCATAAATGACAAAAGGTATATTATTGCGTGTGGCATGCTAATCTTTTTACCATCCTACCACTTATGAAATTATGAAAGTCTATTAGTAATTATGTAAAAATTAAATAATATTATCAGTGTCAAATTTCTTTTTTTTTATTTTTAAATTTAGTGGTTTCCAATAAAATAAAATGTGACACACAATATGTCAGGTCACGGTTTCATTGTTACCGTCAAGGAAGCAATCCCGTGGGATCAATTCACCTACCAAAAATTGATGTACATTTTGGCAAGCTGGATCAAGTGTTTTGTACATCTATAAAAAGTCGTGTTATGCTTTGGATGTTACATAATTTTTGCAAATAATTGGAGAACTTTAAGTTTGGATCAGGTTGCTGATGCATTATGGATGCTAAGTTGGTGATAAAGAAGCTCAAGATACTATCTCCAAATATCGAAAAATTATTGTTTAGCTTTGATTCATGAAAAATATATGATACAATGTTTTTCATCATGAAATTAAAAAAAAAATTTATCTCTTCTAATATAACATAATGATAAAAAATATATTTATGTTATATATTTTTTTATAGACCAGTGCTAAACAAAAAGTTCCTCTAACATATTAATCTACAATGTGTAAGACAAAGTGGCAATAGATCGTATTGGCACAGCCCACACTGCCACGTGGCATGCCGTGCTTGGTACGGTCCAAATGGATGAGCCGTGCTAGGACTAACTTTTGAAGTCTATGGCACGACACGAAAAAAGGCATTACACTATACGAAACACGAATCATAACATTTAATGAAATTCAAAATCACAGACAATTTGATGCCACTATAATGATAACCAAGAAGAATTAGATGGTGATAAATTTAATATTTTAATATTGTGAAAGAAAAATGAACATTATTACCATATTCTTAGCATAATAACACTTGATCTGCTAATTGTTCTACTGTCTACCATGGCATCGGAACAAGCTTTTAGTGTACATTCTAAAATTTTGGATGAATTGCGATCAAAACTATTACCAAAAATGTTACAAATGCTAGTATGCACAAGGGTTGGCTAGAAGTAAAAGGCTGTACAAGCCATATATTAAAGAAAGATCAATATAGCAGATCGAGTGACGATTGAAGAGCTCAAGAATGAAGAAAAGTTTGTAACTCCTTCTCCACAAGAGTATAAACGGTGAAAAGCTAAATAATAATAATAATAATAATAATATTTTTTACCTTTCTAATTTTTAAAATTTCTAAGTTATTTTTTATATTTCAATCATTTGTAAATTAATTCATTTTCTTTGTTTATTTTATATGTTATTGTTTTTATAAGTTATTTATTTGGAAAGTATTTGAAACTTGTAATTTTTAAGTTATTAGTTTTTGTTGTTGTTTTTGTTCAATTTCTAAGTTATTTATGTTATTTAACTTTATCGATAAAATTATTGTTTTTTTATACCATTATAAGCATTCAATTCGATATTTACAATTTCTTTTTATTATTTTCAACAAAAAAATCAATATATACATATAAAGTTTATGAACTGCACAGTATGACCCAATAACCATGCAGGTTTTGGACCATGTCGGGCATACATTCTGAAAAAACTGACACGATACAAAAAACACGATGGACCGATTTATGTGAGTTGTTGGTTGACACAACCCAGCCCGGCCCATTATCACCCATATCTAGAGTTGAAGGATGGCGATTGCTTTTAAGAAAATAAATATTAACCTAAAAAGTTCTAGCCTCAGCGATCGACACAGCCTTTCATTTGCAAAATATAACACAAGTTTCTACGTTATGAAACAGTAATAATTTTATGTACGCAATTAACACTGGAAACCTCAAAATGCTAATAAAAGAAAAAGGAGAGTTATTTTGAGGTATAACGAATAGTTTGAAGAGAAAAATCAAAAGAATTTTGAGGCCTTAAATTGAGATCTTGACACAAGATTACTGCCTTTGAAGTACGACGTGCGAAGGGCAATATCTCATCAACCTGTTATTATTGACTTCCAATGATAAATTTGTATTTCACCCTAACTTTTTTTGGCCGGTTGTTTAATCACATCACAAATTGTGACTCAAAAGGATATTCAACGGATCATGAGAGAACAAATCACACAAATCTCAAATCACAAATAGACCAACGGTCTCAATCAGTTTGGAGTTTCAAACACCACACATCCATCAATGGACCTCACTTCGTGACTCGAAAAAATATAGAATTGAACACTACAAATCACATACATATAATACAATCTTTCTCATTGTAAGATCAATGTTGGACATAGATCATTTACATAGATAAAAGAGGAACTAATGTTTAATTTATTTTTGTACCTTTTGCAGTTCACAAGGGGAAAGAATCAAGTACAAGGATCCATGAGTTCATCAATGAAAATCCACGAATTTCCTTCAAACTCGCTCCCAACTTGCAAAACTAGTGGATTTAGAAATCCACGACCTTAGATAGGCAGATTAAGGCACTTCGATTATTACCAGTTTTTTTGCCATAGGTCTTTTCTTTTCTTTTTTCACTCTCTACCAAGCATAGATACGAGAAAGGTCTCTTCTTTCTATCCTTTAAAATATTTCATCCTTCGATTAGTTTCCACTCATTTCTTCCCATAAACCCAATAAGAGGAGAGTAGTGATCCACTCTTTAGGATGGATTGAGCTAAAACTAAAATTAGGAATCAAACGATAATGTACAATCAATTAATTAGATAATTGAGCGAGTGTTTCATTTGACAGGAATCAGCTGAAAGATGAACACTTGAATAGAATATACAAAATATAACTGAGAAGAAATCACACCTCACCCATTCATGAAAAATGGTCCATATATATTATCCATAACCGCGAATTGCATGTTCTCAGACGGTTTCCAGTGCCGCTTCCGTTGATTTATAAACCAGTTGTTAATCTGTTTTTGGTCTAAGCCTGTTGATTCAGCCAGCACAACCTTATCTACTTCCTGCATGATCAATAAACGCATAAGAATATTCAAAAAACACGACCAAGGTTCAAACATTCTGGTCCTAAACCAAAACTGAAGTACTTTAACATAGAATGAGATTTACAATGATACGGCTAATTACTGCTTCAAAGAAAAATTTACCGTGGGGTATGGCCATTTATAATGAATATTCCACCAGTCCAACAGGATTTGCCTTGCTTCTTTTGGGAGCTTTCCTTTCTTCTTCTTTTTTGAAAACTCATGCTTAAGAGAGCTAATATAACCACTATATTTACGGCAGAGTTTTTCCTTAAGCTCGCGGTCCTCATTCGCCCGGGAACGGTCCTGTACATCTATCTCACCCCCACTGAAATCTTCCTCAGACGATCCAGCTACTTCATCTGGTAAGATATCGACAAAAGACGGTGCCAAAAGTTCAAAACATAGCCTATGAATTTTAAACTTCCTCAACAATCAGAAAATGAGTTCAAGATTTCTGTTTCTTACTATAACACAACGTAGGCCAAATATCCTTAAGAAAAATATTTATGAAATAGTTTTTGCTTTTAAGAAATTTTAAAATTAAAAAAGAAAAAACCACTGTTGTTTTACTACACTTTATTGCTGTATTATTCAAAAATCATAATTCGTTTCATTTTTAAACGAAACGAGACCTAAGTAAATGCTAACATGATTAAAAAGTCAATTAATTAACCAAACTTAATAAACCATGATTAAAGTTATTGTGTGTACATTTGACATTTTGTCGTTAGCTTGGTATAGCCAAGAGGTGAAAGAAAACTCCACGGACATGTAGGCGAAGGAAAGGAGCGGGTGATGGGGACAGTGGAAAAGTGGGGTGAGGGTGGGGAGCAAGTAGCAAAGCAACACGTCACATGCAGGCAGGACTCCATGTTTCCATGGTGGATGTGACGTAACGCTAAAAAGCCTTTATGCGCTTATGCTATCTATGTAGTGCAAGGATTATGGGACCCACAAGCATTTTCAACACACTGTAGGCTGCACAAAACCATAAAAAGTGACCCAAGAGAGAGGTAACGGACAGTGAAGAACACAGACAAAAAAAGATTCGGAGGTAAAGGATAGAGGGAGAGGGGGAAGGGTTTGGTACTGTCGTATCGCAGTCAGATTTATCGTCTGCCAGTCTTTCTTTTCACTCTCTCTGAGGAGGGAAGGAAACCCGCAAGGCACGCACTGTCCTCGGATTTCGATTAGTCTTTCAAAAAGGAAGTTGGTCCTTTCCTTTCCATTCCTTGTTTTAGCACAGTGTTAGAACGCCGTCGTTTGCTAATGGTCAACGTTACTACTATTTAACCACACACCATGAATTAATTTTCTCTCCTTTGTTTCTAGCGGTTTTTAAGATCACGTGTGGGTAGTTCAGTCATTATCCATCAGTGACTGAGCCTAGCCTAGGGAATAGTATTGACCAAAAAGAACATGCTCATACTCAACTGCCTACAGCGGGGTAGTTCAGTCATTATCCATCAGTGACATAGCCTAGCCTAGGGAATAGTAGTGACCTAGAAGGACAAAATGCTTATACTCAGCTGCCTACAGCGCCAACTGCGGGAGTCCATCCCACCAACCAACACTTGCTCTTCATACTTAAATGCCTTTATTACCCTTATACCCTCAAGATGCCTTCTTATTCTATGCATGCCCCTGAATATTTTTCTTTCCCTTTTTTGCCTTTTTGCGAAAATTAAAAACTGAATCCAAAACCATGTACCTCCAAAATCCCACCATTAAAATGCAGGAAAACCTAATTTTACGTGAAGGGTAAAAAACAAAGGCAGCACATGATCTTATGCTCTTATTTATCAAAAAAAATAAAAATACTCGTAACAATTTATGCATTTACGGATCATATAATGATGATTGGAAAAGATTTAAGCAAATTTAAATCCAATTGATTAAATCTTTTCAAGTTTAAATTGTTTTGAATGGATTTAAGCAAGTTGTATTCCTTCCTCATGATCTGTTTCCTTTGCAGGATTCTTAGTTCATTCATGCTAAACCAGATCAGGCCAATCAATGCAAAGTCCAAAAACCACATAGCAAAGAATATGCAGTTAGAAAGTAAATTAAATGCAAATAAACATACATAATTTCAATGAAATCAATTTAAAGCACATAATATCTAAGGTGACCCGTCTTCCACGGGTGATAATTCTGCTTCAATTGCATTTGTTAACATAAAATAAAACTTTTGGTAATGAAAGTTTTTTTTGCAAAGAATTTATCAGGGAAACAGACTTTATCGCTTGTGGAAATAGACCCACCCTATGCCTGTTAGACTACCTTTGAAAAACCTAAGCAACAACCTTGACCCAATAAAAGGAAAACATCTCTTACTACGTTGATTTGAATTTATTTAGGTTTAACTTCAACATTGTATGCAGTGGCAATTTCTACATGTCAGGAAAATTGTCTAGGAAACATAATTTTTAGCACTTCAAATAATATGAAAGCAACCTAGTTACACAGCCTGAAAACCCTGTTGCGTCTAAAATTTGGCTAAGTTCTTGAAAATGTTGCAATCATTTAGTTTAAGCGTCAAAACTTCCTTGCAACGCCAACAGAAGTCGACCACAGATAATACCAATACATGCATAACCAAATAAAAGTTTTAACAAAAACCTATCATCTCAAAACCTGACTTTTCTTTCCTCACTTTTCCTCTCGATTAATCATAACCAAAAGGTTAAAACTCTTTATCGAAACTAATCCAAATCCACAAAACATTTTTAGTCAATAAAAAAGATACAATAAAACAAATTAAACTCAAGACCTACTTAATGACTAGACAAGGAAACCTCATTATCAATCAACAAATGAGTAAGAACTCCTCAAAATGAAAAGATAATCATACTTCTCCTTACTGAACATCATATATTTCCTATAAAACTATAATACTCTTAGGTGCATATATATATATATACACCTTACACAATATTCATTATATTGTCCTAGAGAACTTTAAAATAGATGTCAGCAATTCACCAAAGAAACACATTGTTCAAGAGTGGGAAATTCATATGATACTTTCTCCACAATGACATTGCAAAGCTGTAATCTTGGGTCATTTACCTAGAGACCACCAGCCTATAGCCATCCAAAAGATGAACCATCAGAATGTAAGATTCTACTATGATGATTTTAAAGCATCACAGGAGGATACAATGTAAGATAATTAGGTGTCTAAGCCTAATAACTACACGGACACATTTGTTCATATACCCAACTTGGATATAATCATGCAATAAGATCCTCACCCGAGTGTCGAAGCCTAACACCCTGTCAACTACTTACTAAAGTTTAACTCTTTAAGTTGCATGCACTATTAAGCCAATTGATGGATCATGCGATAGACTAAAAACTATATTGATGGATCATAACAACAAGATGGGTTTAACAACCAAACAACGACAAATCTATCAAAAAGCCAATGGTCTCTTTTAGTTTATGACTCTAAAATCAAGCCTTGCAATTAAACAAATAATGTAAGCATCATGATAAAAGAAATAAAAGGAAAAGTAAACAAAGACTTCATAGAATGAAGCAATATACTGTCAGGTAAAGATCACCTGAACAAAATATCACCAATTTTTTCCACTATTAAACCAATTGAGTTAGTAATAGAACTCGCATATCCTGTACGGAGCAATAATAATGTCTCAATTTTGTAAATCAAGAGAAGTGAAATACTTTTATTGATAAGAAAAAATGTCAGAGATGTGATAGTATATGCAAACTACACCATACAAATTAAATGAAAATGTGCCAAGACCAATCTCACATGAAATTTTGCAATTGTTCTTAAAGTGCACTAGTGCTACATAAGAAAATTTAAAGATCTTGCATATGCATGCGATCAAATGAAAAAAGTCGCCAAGCCAACTAGAAAGCCTTAAACATTAAACAGCCATATGCTAAACTTTTTAAATTAGAATTTTACATTTCACACACGCCAAACCTAGTATTTATTTACTACTTATCCACATCTGAGACCCTCACGCTTGAACCAAATCGATAACCTCTAAGCCAAACAACTAGAAGCAAGTACATAGAAAAGCAGCTTTCTCCTGAAGTGATACAAACAATAGCCTGAGGCCATACTATATTTGTATTGCAGTCGCCTTTACATTTCACACACGCCAAACCTAGTATTTAATTACTAGTTATTCACATCTGAGACCCTCACGCTTGACCCAAATCGATAACCTCTAAGCCAAACAACTAGAAGCAAGTACATAGAAAAGCAGCTTTCTCCTGAAGTGATACAAACAATAGCCTGAGGCCATACTATATTCGTATTGCAGTCGCCTTTACCACCCAAAAGTATAAATAAAGTAACGTTTTTGGCGACAAATCCTACCTGTACTAACTACAAAAGCCTATGGATCCAACCATTATTATATCAGACATCTAACCTTAAAAGTAGGAGATTAGCAGTGATTAACAAAATTAAAAGGAATCGAAGAAGAGATTAGTACACATACACGAGCGAATGAAATATTTTGAGAACCTAACTCTCTTTTGTACTTGACTCTGCCATGATATCTTGTGTTCATTGCAAGATATATTAGGTACTATATGTTTAAGATGAATAGATGATTAAGAAGAAAAGTAATTAGCTTTCAGTTCAGTTCTTATTTTATACATTGCAACTATTCCCAATGACTTCCTTTATGTGGAAAGCAAAAACATTTCCCAGGCATTCACAATTTAAATAAGAGAATAAATTAAGCTCTAAGACCTTTCCCATGCTATGGTTTCTAATTCCTACCCATGGCATGCATTGTAACTCATGCACCACTGAAAACTATATTCATCAGAACCAGACATCATTATAGGACACTGTCCTCACAGATATTAAAATAAAGTGAATCCACTTATCAAAGAAAGAAGAAATGAATCCCTCATAACAAGGCTGATTAAAAGAATGAACCACCATTACCGTTTGTACCCACACAGCAAAAGAACACAGCATAACTACACTCACCAAGACTTGATTTTTTTATAAAAAAAATGCAACTATACTCACTGTACATTCATGTAAGATATGAAATAAAAGTAAGTCAGCATTTCCTCAAGCTTGCTAGCTTCTAGGACAATTATAAGGAGTAAATTTATAGTGAGAAGGCACTTTACTGAGATGCAAGCTCCGTTGTTCAAGAGAGAGATGCAAATTCCTCAACTTAGGCAATCTGTTTGTTATCAGAAAGGATCCATAGAATTTTTTATTCTTTTTCATTAAAAAAAAATCTTAAAACAGCTTCATTTCAAAAGCATTTTATAACATATTTTAACACACACACATATATATGCATTTTTCTTATATTTCCAATGCACATTCCACAAACCAAAGAAAGATAGCATAATATAATTACAACAGACCTATTCTTGCACATTCCATTTACATTCTCAAAGATAGCCTTGAAAACCAACACTATTTTTTAAACCATTTATTGGCACACCATGACAGTATTGTTGCTATATAGTAATAAATTTCAACTAATGAAGATATCGCCTGAGATGAATGCACTCATGCCTAATATAGCAAAAATCAATACAATAGCCTATGAGTAGAGCTTCCATCCTTTTTCTTTTATCATCCTTAAGAAGAGGACACAATCAGAACCATCTATCTATTATTAATAACCACTATTTCCATGAATTTGTGAGTCTCACATACATGGCGGTTTTTGATTGCACCTTTTTCTCAAATGATGGAAAAAGAAAAGGATGAAAGCTGTACTAAATTTGTCTAACATGAAGGATGTCAGCACTCAGCACTAACCCTACACAAGTGAAATAGTGTTCACTAACCCTACACAAGTGAAATAGTGTTGAAACTCAAAATCTGGCTATATATAACTGGAAATTATTATGTTCATTATACACACACACAACAAAGAAGTTAAAAAAGGAAGATCATTACAATTCCTAACCATTGTTTTTAGCAGGTCTTGCTAAAAGAGAAAATACACACAACGAAGAACACAAAGAAAAACAAGCACATTCTTGCACTCGGTAATCTGTACCCATCTGGGAAAAAGGATCTCCGTTTTCCTTTTCGGTGGGTTTGAGGCAAATATTGTTATAACTGAAACTGTTACTATTTGAGCAAAGATAAAATGTTTCTAAAGGGAGCTCTGCCTACAAAAAATCAATAAAATACCATTGTTTTTAGCAGGTGTTGCTAAAGTGCGCTAGGTTTTTTGCTAACGTACGCCAATTTTCTTCTCTAGAGAAACGGGGGTCCCATGTGATGTACTCTTATCAGTCGCACCACAAATGAAAAAGAAAAATAAATTAATTAAGCAACAACCTTGACAACAGAAAGATCGGGAAAAATGAAGATCGCATCACAAAAACCAACAAACTCAATAAACAAACAACTTTTTTCCGGTGATTCAAGAAAAAAATAGCCAAACAACTTAAATCAATATTGGGCATGCTAAACAAAGGAAGAGAGAGAAACCAGTAAAACAGGTTGTGGAAGGAGTACCGTTGCAGAGATTGGCGAGTTGCGTTTCGATTTTGTTGAGAAACGTTGTCGCTTCATCGAAAGGCCTTGCTAGATCCGATTTATACTTCACCAGTATATCGCAATACGTTTCCTTCAAGAAAAACAAAAAAATGGTTCTTATACAGTTACCATCTCGAAAAAGAAAACCTAGGTTCTCCCAAAATATTTTGCAGTTCCTTAAAACCAAGAGAGAGAGAGAGAGGTAAACAAAAAACAGGCTAACTAGATTGAAAGATTGAAGTTTCCTTTGAAAGCTAAAGGTATAAAGAAAAGAAAAGTTTTCATTAGGGTTTGGAGAGAGAGACCATGAAGTTGTCGAGCTCAGGATCACAAGGAACGACGGCTGTTTTCCTGCAAACGACGTCGCTTTCTCTCCTGATTTCATCCAGCACTTTGGCTATCTCCGGTGGTGCCCCTACCTGAGATTTTTTTTTAAAAAAGAGGGCAAAAATATGTTGTTATAGCTAATTAATTCCAATTAAAACCCACGAACCAAACAAAAAGAAAAATCAAACTTCAACAAAGCAAATGACAAAACGATGTTGAATTTGTCTTCCTTCTTTTTTTCCACATTAATTAGTTGACTCCTCTTTTTGACTTGGTTCATACTTAAGTACGGGTGAATACATAACAAAACGGCGGGAAAATTGCTCCTATATAGGAAAGGATGCACATCAGCACATGCAATTGCCATATACGAAACATCCACTGATCAGAAAACCCATCAAATATTTTTTCTTTTCTTTTTACATTTTCCCCCTAGCTATATATCTAAGTAGAAACAAGGTCTGTTCAAAATCACTTGACAAACTTCAGCTTTTACAGAAGCATGTTTTCCGATCATTAATTCATTCTCTTCTTTTTTTCTTCTTTTTTTCCATTGTAAGTAGAAACTAAACTGAGATGGTCAAGTGAAAAGGTTCAATTATTTTCCCTTGCCTTTTCTCAGCAACCAAACAAGAAAAGGGTTTTTTTTTAATCTTTATATATATTAGTACCTTTTGGCAATCAATATAAGCTTCAAGGAGCTTAGGGTAAAGAGGGTGAGAAGCAATTTTGGCCCTAATTGCACTGGAAATCTCCTCCTCTGAAGTACCCACTCTCTGAATCTCAGCCACCATTGAAGCATCATCCGATATCCCCGATGAACTCGACACCATCAGCTCCGTCGAGCCATACGCCGGGAAATCCTGAAACCCGTGGTAGAAGCTCGCCGGTCCCATCATGTTCTCCGATGACAGCATGGAGCTGTAATCTCCATTTGTCGATGGGAGACCATACAGTTGATCATCCATCGTTAATTTTGTTTCCAAGAAGAAAAGAAGATCAGGTTATATGGAGAAACTATAAAGCCACAAATGGAGTAGTATATAAAGAGAAATATTTAATTATAGTGGTAATTAAATTGTTTTACTTCGTTAAAAAAGAAGGAAAAAGAAAAAGGCAAATATGTATATTAACCGCTAGTATTAGATATGGAGAAATGTGTGCAAGCAAAAGGAAGAGAGTGGTCGAATAATTAACTAAACTAATATTACAAGTCTGATTTCGCCAGCAAGTTTAGTGAAGATGGAGAAACTAGTAGCGCAGAGAGAGAGAGAGAGAGAGAGGTGATTTTTAGCGTACAAACAAGGAGAAACTCTGAGTCCTGGCCCCTCTCTGTCCCAGACCCCAGTTCCTTCTTTTACTCTGTAGATGACTGCAAGCTAGGTCCACGCTTAAATGGGGCGCGTTAAGATCATTTGAAAGATGAATAAATAAATTCAGGAGTATTAAAATATTTTTATAGATACAGTGATTAAAAAGTTGTCATCAAGATAATGCAAATCACAAGAGTGAGATACTCATGCTTGTACCCATTTTTTTAACGTCATTACATAGCTTATACACACCAAGATACTTTCTCTTGGCAATATTAATAATTTAATTATTATATGTTAAATATTATTATTTATTTGCTCATATCTTATTGTGATTATAATTAATATTTTTTTATTATATAAATAATAAAGTTAATTTGATAAAAAAATTATTTAAATAGTCAAATGGTTCTCATGTAGCACATTTTTTTCTTCTGTAATTTCAACGTTTAAAAATAATTTTACAAATGATTAATCAAATATATTAATAATTAATTGAATTGTCGACCACATATATAATTGAGTTTTGTAGCTTGTGTTTGTGCCATCTGTACAAAACATTTAATTCATATATTCTAATCTACCTATACATATAACACTATACCATTAATTTCCCAACATTTATTCTGTATATTGTAGTTAATTTTTCACTAATTTCTTATTAACCTAATAGTAGTAACTTTAGTCCATTGTAGCATATATACACGCTCTTTTTTCAATTTTTGTCTATTATACTATAATTAATTTTTAGGAAAACGATATCATTTATTTTCCAAATTGATTCTCTATCCATCTCTTTTTTCCCCCTTATTGCTACTAAATCAAGTTATAACTCAAGGTACTTTATATTGAAGACAAAAAGGTACATATCCTTTATGATTTTTCTTTGATTTTTAATTTTTTTACCACTTTACAAATATTACCTTTTACCGTTGTTTACAATTATGTTTATTTTCGATTTTTTTCTTTTTATATCATATAATTTTATAAGATGAGTTTAATGTATTTTTTTATTGAAAGAATTCAATGGTTTTATCTATCCCTTTTTGTTTTTTTTTTCATCGTGTTGTTACTAAACCAAGTAATATATTGAGGAACCTTAAATTAAAGACAGAAGGTACATATCCTCTATGTTTTTTTTAAAATTCTTTATACCTGTTTACAAATAGTACATCTTTAATAGTTTACAATTATGTTTATTCTTTGTTTTTATTTCTTTTATATCATATTATTTTATGGGATGAGTATATTATACTCTTTTGATCGAATGAGTTCTATGGTTTTATTGAATTGCACGAGTGGAAGACCATGTATATTGATTTTTTTTCCTCTTTCATATGCTCCAAAAAAAAATGTTTGGTATGATTACATGATCTTTTAGATATTTTTTGTATTATTCAATATGATCAACATGATCGCACGATCTCGTATATTTAACTGAAGATCTTATCTCGACTGAAGATAAAATTGTTGTAAATGATATTATATGAAATTTTATTTCTCCGAGACTCCTTGAAGTAAAAAACTTGACGACACATTAACTTTAGCCTTTCACTTCTCTTCAGCCATATAAGTTTCTTCCTCAAGGTTTTGAATGCATGTGTTTTTTATGCACTTGTATATTTTTTTATAACAGTTTAATTTAAATATAGTATTTAGTTGTTTTGTATTGCAAATTTGATCAAACGTGAAAACAAATTTAATGTGAATTGAGTTATTGTGAGTTTCGAGATGTTTTGTATTTTAGAACTATTCAAGAAACACACATGAAAAAGATGAAAAGAGATTTAAGTTGTTGATGCAACTATATTCTTAGCAAGTTTATAAATAAGTGAAATGCTACGTTAAACTTCAAATTTATATATCATGTGAGAAGAAAATAATATCTTTCAAACTAACTTGTGTTTAGCATGAGTATTTAACTAATTATTTCAAAAGCTTAAATTAATGAAATTTTTTCTCAATTAATTATTATACTTTAACAAAACATGTCAATTAAATTGACAACACTCTTAATACATTTTTATCAAACGCTAAATAAATTTTAATTACGTAATATTTTTATTTATAATTATTTTTAAATCGCGCAATAAAATCAAAAGTTAAACGAAACAAGCTCTAATAAACTGGCTAGTTAGAGTCTAGGGGTAGTAATCATGTTAGGGTGACTCGTGAGTGCACATTTATGGCAATGTTTGCTTACTTAAAAATAAATTTGGTTAAATATTTTTTTAAACATTTTTAATATATATTACGTACGGATCATTTTTTTTCAACAACAAAAATATTTTCACTCTAACCATAATGCGAAATAAATATGAGAAAAAAATTATGCACAAATTAATTTATATTATTTTTTAACCAAAATATCCAAAAGTCTTCCTTGTCACATTATTAAAGTATTTAAGTATTTCAAATTTTGTTAATATCTCTTCTATCAAAAAAAAAATTAGGAAATCAATCCTCATGACACATGTGAAGGATTCAAACAATTTGACGGTTCAGTAGATTTGATCATTTTCGATTTGATTAAATGATAATTTTCTATAATACTTAATAGAAAAGAGTAAATCTAAATCGAACTCTCGTTATTCATACAAGCAATGCATGAGGATGGTCAAACTGACTGAGAGAGGTGCAACCGCTGCCGGATATTGTATATTGCAATACTGATTCTAACAATAACGTCAATGCACTTTTTTCGATTATATGTTGATTGTAATTCATATAAAATTTTCAAATATTAAAAAAAAAGTAATAAAAGAGTTTATTGAATTATTCTGTTACATACCTTCATAATTGTTTTACATAAAATTAAATATTTAATATATTTTGAACTTAAATAATTTAAATGCAATACTAGCTTTGTCTGAGTGAGGCAAATTAACAGCCCCATAAACATGTATACTCGTTTTTTATGCAGTGGTTATTCTATCACATGCTTATATGTGCTTTTAAGTTTGCTTTAAAAAAAATCAAATTGCAAGGAAAATATGAATTTAGTTTTTCAATTAAAAACATTTTTTATCTAAGGATAAAATTGTAATCACCCTAGACCAAATTTTTACTTTTAACAAAAAAAAAAAATCAGCTTTTAAGTTCTCTTGTAATCCCCATTTCATCATCATTTAGCATCGTAGTGGATATCACTTTTCATTAAATAAACCACATAAAAAATGCTGTACAGCAAAAGGACAATGATCGAGAACTCGACTTGTGACCGTTGAATGATCAGAGACTTCCCCACCTCCTTTTAAATAAATAATACTGAGTACTCGATGCTACTTTGCTGGTTATAGCTCTTAGCTAGGAAAAATTAATTGTTTTAGTGTAATGGAAATTTGAGTGATTAATAACTTGGGATTCAAAAAAATAACATTAGCGGTAAAAAAAATTTAAGTTATCAAATAGAGTTTTCAGTAAATTTAAAACTTAAATTATAGACTCGAGTTATATAAGTATATCTAACTATATGAGAAATGATGAATGAAAATGGCTCATGTGATCCAGTTTTACTATAGGATTAAAAATTTATATAAAATAACAATAAAATTATAAATAGTTTAATATTTAATAAAATAATAATAATAATAATAAATTATTTAAAAAAAAAATATTACTTCGTAAACTATTTTTTTTAAAGTGTTTTATTTAGTTTAGGTTTACAAAAAACAAAAATCACTTGACAAGCTCTTTCTAACAAGTGCGTTACAGGAATAAAAAGATGAAAGATATAGACTTTATGTGATTTACTCTTTGGAGTATATTATAAATCTCACATTGAAATTATAAACTGTCTAAAAGTTACCAAATTATCTTTATTTTCCTAAATTCATCAATAACTTTCGAGTTTAGACTACCTCAAGCTTTCAAATCTGAATACATAAGTTTCGATATTTCAAGTTTAAACGAAAAATATATATTTATTTTGAAGTAAAAAATAATTAAAAATATATAATATATATTTAAGTTGAACGTTATATTAAACAAATTTATGAATAAATTTGAGTTTAATTTGAAAGGCTATCGAGTTAAGTAGAACAGAGTCTCCACATATCTTAGTGGTGGGAATTTAAACTTGTACCCGATTTTGATATGTTACTCGTCCGTTAAAATACGAACATGGACATGAAAAATAAGACATATTAGGAAACGAACATTTTTAGCTCTTATCCATTGACTCTCTATCCGTAAGACCCAGTCAGTATCCAGTCTATGTCATCATTTTCTCACCTAAATAGAATTTTTTTTGTCAATACCCGTTTTTGACCCCGTTACCTGCCCGCTAAAATACAAGTATGGACATGAAAAATAAAATCAAATAGAAAACGAATATTTTTAACCTGTACATACTCATTAACCGATTATCCGTAAGATTCAACCCGTACCTGACCCGTCCATTTCCCACCACTAACAAACCCTAATCCAAAATAACTTCCATTTAGCCTCGAACAATTTGGTATTTAGACATTGGAAGGGTTTAAAAATTGAAAGTAGAATAATTATTCTTATTCTTTATTAAGTAAGCATAACTTTTTTAAGTGAAAGCAGTCATTCCTTTTACATTCCGGAGACAATACGACTATTATATTAAGACGACTTTCGTCGTGAAAACAACATCGAATAATCATTAAAATAATTTAAAAAAATGATAGCAATTGCCCCTTTGGGTTGATATAATAGTGTTGGCCGAATTAGAGTTGAGAAACGTGCTACAATTTAAAAGACGAAGCAAAAAGGAGAAGAAAAGGTGAAGGAGTGAAGGACAAAAAAAAAAGAAGAAGCGGAAAAAATAACATCAGAAGCCAAATGCGCTCTGTGAGCATCATATTCCAACTTTCCAACTAACTTACCGGTAACATCTCTTCTTATTCTCTAACTGATCTTCTTGCATTTTGGTGATTCTTTCGCTCTTCTTTTAACCTAGTGGATTAGCTTACTCTATCTCTCTCTCTTCACACACGACACATGACACAGGCATGGTATTATTGTCATAACGGGGTAGATACATGTATCCCTTCCTTTTTTTCATTCTATTCTCTTTAATCCGGGTTAAAGTTATGGTCCACAACATGTTCTATGAAATACCAATGAACTTTGTTGTGTTTTTTTAACTTCTGTGGAATCAATTGATTTAGGTATGAATGTGGCACATTGCTACATAGACGGCAATTCTGATGGGGTGGAGTTTTGTCCGTACGTCCTAAGATCACGTTCTTGCAGCTTCCACGTACACGCTGCAAGAGGGTGATCGACCTCTCGATCCCGTAACGCTTATGTTACATAAACTCGTATATGAGTGTTAGACACAGTTACATATTCAAATGTCGGAATCATTTATTTTTACAATTTTTAATACTTTTTCCTTGAATTTGGAATGTTTGATATGATACTGCAAAATAAAATGAAGAATTCGTGTAACATAAGCTAACGTTTCATTGAAGAGGGCAGCTTCAAGTTGTTTCATCGCGTGGACAAGGCTGGGATTTTCGATATTAAGCGGAGCCCAGTTGGTGGCAATGCGGGTCCTCTGCTTGCTCAAGCCGATGCTGATAGTTACTTGAGGATTCACAGTTTAGAGGGTTGTTTAGATGGACCAGAAGCCAGAGGTACGTTCAAGTTATGTTGCTATTTTTTATTTATTGTGATGGAAAATTTGTGTTAATAATAGTTTTGGCTTCTTTCTGGTAATTCATTGTTTCGCTAAGTTGAAGGGTGGAGCTTACGGGCATGTGTGAATAGTAATGTTGGTTTCACGGATCAAACCATTGAGTTATTATCAAATCCCTCATATTTCAATACTGTTTAGAAAAAGGAAAAGAAAGAAAAAGAAGGATAGTTATGCAATTCAGGCATTGATATTATATTCACCATTCTAATTACTTAACGTGCAAAATTAACGCAATGGGATTCACTAAATAGTGGTTAATTGGTTGTTGATGCCTTTTTCCATGGTGAGGCAGAAAAACATGGGGAGTTGCATGCATGGCGATGGAGAAGCCAAAATGCCAAATGTATTTGCTATATCCTCATGTCAAGATCATTTGAAATCTTCAGGATGTCCTTGTACTTTAAAGGTGGAAGCTGTTTTAGAACAGATTTATGATCACACGAATTATAATTATATCAGACTGTTGCACATCATCTGCTGCCAATTTATTTTGTTCTTCTCTTAGTTGTATTTTGTTGACAATAAATTCCAGAATCTGAGTTGTTACATTTTTCTTTTAAGTGCCGTATAGACATAGGAGTAGAGAAAATTTGCTTTGGAACCTGTAATGTTTCAAGGTATACGTTGAGGGGATGGGGACCTTTTCTTGTAACTTCGCGAAACAAGAAATGTTTGTGATATCTATTGTCTCCTTTTTTTTTTTTTTTTTTTTTTTTGGGAAAACAAAAATAAGGTGATGCAGAACAGATAGACAAAGTAGAACATATGGCCTTAAACTACCTAGAACGGTTGGATCGCTACAAATCTAAGGGTACGGTTTATATCGTTTTACGTGTCGACCCGGATCGGGCCTTGGAGACCCTAATCTGATTGGAAACGGGCCACTGAGCAAAATTTGATTTATAATCAGCTTGACAGGATTTTAGCCAAAAAACGACGTTTAGGCCTCCAATTTAGTAGTTTTCAGTTTTTGAGAAATTTTCTATTTTGTACTTGCCTAATTTCGATTTTCCTTTTCTTTTTACTTTAACCTTGTAAATAAGGAAACCATGTAATATTAAGAATTATTATTATTATTGAATAAAATTGGGGATTTCTTTTCTCTTCGTGAGAGTTTATTGAGGATTGAGATACAACTCTTCTTCTTAGTTCTTTCTTGCGCTAGCGTTTTACGTCATAAGGTCATACAAGAGAGCAATGATTCTCTAAACCCATCGCCAGCATTAGGGAGGAGCAATAATTTTAATGGCCTTTAGATTTTTGAATCACAGCCTGTTTATGTTACTTAAATTTGGGTAAGAGTATTGGACACGAGTACGTGTCCGAGTGTTCGAATCATTTATTTTTAATATTTTTCTTAAATTTTTTTTTTTTAGAGTGCCTGAGCGTTGATATCCTTATTCGAGTGTCAAGGATCTGACATGAGTATAACAAGATAAAGTGAAAAACTTATCTCTACAATTCTGAATACTGACAAGTTATTATCTAGCTCATTTTAATTACCCTTAACCATGAAGTAACAATCTTTAACATCTTGGAGCAAAATGTAATCCATCATAAGTAACATGTCAACTTTCAGTTAGGAGGGCCTGAGGGGAGTATTTCTTATCTCATTGTTAAGTTTGATAATCCATTTACAAGAGTAGCTCTTTTGATATATAACAAGGAATTAATTGGTATAATTTACAATTACTACTGGCCCAAATTTCTTACCATGTCCTTATATGTCCTCATCGTGTGCGTGGTGTACTCATGAAAATACCTCAGCAATCAGTTTAAGAGAAATTGTTGCTCAGCTACAAGCTTAATTTTCCCTTTTTCTTCCTTATGCCGGAGGCTTTCTGAGAGAAGTCAATGGTGAGAAAATCAGCTCTTCCATGTGCCTTTGTCTGGACTGGAACCCGTCATCCCCATCCATCTCTGTTGGGCTTTCAGATGGGGAGAGGAGTATGGAGAATCAAACACCATCCCTTCTTATCAGGCCTAGTCTTGGCAGCTTGTATGCATAATGGATTTGCAATTGCCAAGGTTGAAGAGTAGAAAGATGAAGTGATTGAATCCTATAGCATTGATACCAAGAACTCGATACGTCTTGGTTTGTGGTATAAATACTGAAATGTGATACATTACTTATCCTACACGCGGTATGTGAGCTAAACTTAAATAATTTATATAATATATAAAATTAAGATATTAGATATATTTATATAATATAAGTTGAACTGTGCGCGTAATAGCAGTTTAAAAGATATAAGAGCTTTGACAAAATAGTAAAGTCAACAAACATAATATTAAAAAACATAATTTAAAAATAAAGTATGATTATTCTCTTAATTCCTTTCTTGTATATGTAATTTTTTTTTAAAAAAAGTTTAGCTAAAAAACTTAATAAAAATTTGGATCGTCAATTTTAGAGATTCAATGTGTGAATGCATCACGAATCGAAACATAAAATCAAAATCGCGGTTCCAAAAGAAGTACAGGAACCTTGGTAACTGTGTCCTATAGTAAGCATGGCTTACTTGCTTATGGAGCAGATTGCCAAAGAGGGTGTTAGGAATAAAGTAGAGAAAAATTTACTTAGTTCAGAGCTAAAACTTTTATGTCCATAGACAATAGTGATAAATTCCACTATAATTAAAAATTTAAAATTGAAATATAAATAAAGAGATATAAAATTTCTTAAGTATAAATTCTAAATACCTCAAAATCTAAGTGACCATAAATTTAATTAAAAAATATTATAACTTAAAAAAAAAATTAACCAGGATATGTTTACTGTACAGTTTCTATCTGTTGTGTTTTATGTGTTTCTAAAAATAAAGGTCGTGCTTTATTTACACGGCCAGATGAAGAGAAGTTTCTCTTCCAGTAAATCTCTGCTTGCGTGTTCTAAAGACTTCACCAACCGTTTAATTTTGCTTTTTGTGCCGTATAAAACACCACCAGCCGCACTTGTCTTTTCCTTTATTTTCAACCAAGGGAAAATCTTATTGCTATCATGAGATGACATGGCAATATGGGCTCAACCTGCGCTTTCTTTCTTTGGTCTTTTCTTTTTCTTTTATTTTTAACTTAAAAAATTGTAAACCACTTTAACAAATATGTTGAATTTTCATAAATAATAAAATATTATTCATCATTTTCACAAGTGGTCCATCCAGACATATTTCAAATATTATAAATAGTATTAATCAAGTTTAAGCAACGAATTTGAACACCAAAAATAGTTTAGTTAACATATTTGTTGGATTATCTACGGTTCAAATTTTCTTTACAACAACTCCACCATTATCAACTATATTTCAAACAAAATAGTAATAAACATCAATATGCTTCGTTATCTTATGGAACATCTGATTCTTAATTAAGTGGATGACATTTTGACTATTACAATGAACATCAGTAGCGTCATGAACCCAACATAATTCATTAAATAATCTTCTCAACCAAATGACTTCTTTAATAACTTATATTAAAACTATATACTCTATCTCTGTAGTCGACAGAGCAACAATTGGTTGTAGAGTAGCCTTTCAACTAACAGTGTATCAACAAAGAGTAAATACATAACCTGTAGTAGATTTTCTTTTGTCAAGATTGTCTGCAAAGTCTGAATCAACATAACTAATAACATTGCTCTTGTGGCTTCCAAACCTCAAATATATATCTGAAGTACCTCTAAGATACTGAAGTACCTCTAAGATACTGAAGTATCCACTTAACAGCTTTCCAATGTTCATTCTCTAGATTACCTATATACCTGCTAACCGTAATGATGGCTCGTGCAATATTTGGGCGGGTGCAAATCATGACATACATAAGTCTCCCAACAGTACTAGAATAGGGAACACATGACATGTACCTTTTGTCTTCATCTGTCAGTGGAGACAAACAGTTGAAAGTTTGAAATGAGCAGCAAAATGAGTACTAACGAGTTTGACATTCTTTATTCCAAAACGTTCCAAAACTTTCTCAATGTACTTCTCTTATGTCAAATTTAACAAATCTGAACCTCTATCTCTTCTGATCTTTATACCTAAAATCTTCTTAGCTGGACCCAAATCTTTCATCTCAGATTTACTTTTACAAGCAATGAGCATATCATTTATATACAACAATAGATAAATGAATGATCCATCGACAAACTTCTTGAGATACACACAACTGTCATACTTGCTTCTTGAATACTCATTACTCACCATGAAGGAGTCAAATCGCTTGTACCATTGACGAGGAGATTGTTCAAACCATATAAAGACTTCTCCAACAAACAAACATAGTCTTCTTTACCTTCAACAACAAAGCCCTCATGCTGATGCATATAAATTTTCTATTCAAGCTCACCATGCTAAAATGCGGTTTTAACATCAAGCTGTTCTAATTTCAAAATTTGCATAGCAACCAATGATAGGAAAACACGAATGGAACTATGATTCACAACCGGAGAGAACACATCATTAAAATCAACTCTTGCCACATGACTGTATCCCTTAGCAACCAAACGTGTTTTATACTTTGCATTTTCAATCCCACTGATGCCTTTATTTTTCTTGAATATTCATTTGTAACTAACTATTCTTTTATACTCACTGAAAATTTCGCTAGTAATTTTGAGAAGTTTAATTGATAATGTCAGTATAAGTGTGAAACTAAAAAATAACACTATCAATACAATTGTTTAAAATAACCAAAAAAAAATTCAACAAAACTAAAACATAAACTTTAAAACCAAACTAACCAAATATTGCTCCTTTAACATAGGGCAAGTACTAAAGGAAGGCGAGAGAAAGAGTTTTGTGGCCGCTACTTGCTCCTTCTATGACCAGCTTCTTCGGATATGGATACCAGAAAGTGATGTCATTTCATGATTCGCTGCATTTAAGTATATTCCTAGTCTGAGTTTGGAAAGACCACATAATGCGATTTTAAGGATTCTTGATTTGTACTTTTCTAGGTATGCATCGGACATGGAATCTAATCTTTCTTCTTTTTATTTAATTAAGCTAGTTTTGACTGTTAACACAATAATGCAGATTACTTATTTCTAAAGTGGAGCTCAGACAGCCATCCTTAAAACAAGGGGCTACATTTGTAGAAAGAATGTTATGATTCCTGTTTGCTTTAGTAGCACTGCCTCGGAGAGGGAACCCAGTAAAAAGTTGCAATTATGAAGAGTTTATTTAATTATGCTAATAATATGCTAGTCAATGCTTCTTTCCCTGTTTTGTAAACTTTGCAAAATGCTGTTTGTCATCATAAATCATTATGGGTTACTGTTTAGCTTGTTAATACTACTTAGGCATTGCTTGTTTTCACCTAGCACAAGTGTCTGTTGAATCACTGGTCTTGTCTTAACTATCTTGAAACAATTTCCTGCGTTAAGGTCACTTTTGGTGTAGCCCCACCAGACTTCAATGTGCATAGCCCTGATAAATTTCGGAGGAGGATTGGGTACACAGAATATTTTGTTTTGAACTTGCCAGTTAATTGTTGATCTTTCCTTCTAATATGGAAATTACGCAGCTGAGATTATATTGTACTAAGCAGTACTTGAAGAATTTGCATTTTAAAGCCCTCGAGGTTGAGCTTAATCACCATTTATCTTACAGTAATTAAGAATGACAATAAATAAATTATCCGCAAAATATCCATTTATTTCTATTCATACTCGTTTAAATGAATACGATTTGGATCGATTAACCCGAAAAAAAAAAAAAACAGCCATTTGCACTCCTTAACAGCAACTGCTATTGCACAAATAACTCAATATAGGGTGGGCATTTTTGAATTTGCTGCCTTTCCTACTCTATACCTAAAGACACCAACTTTTCCTTGTTCCTTAAATTCCTTTTTGGCCATAACCTTCACAATTCCCTGCTGAAAGGGATGGTACCGGATTCAGGTCCTGCATTACTTTCAAATTTGAAATTTGGATATCATTTTGATTTTGATTTTGATTTTTTTTTTGTTCTTTAGTAGTAAATTGCTCTATGGAAATTTTAAATCTTGTGAAAATAAGATGTAAGATGGAAATTTCAAAGTTGCCAGAGTCTATCACACGCTGAATAAAATCAAAGATGCTACATGCCTACATGATTAAAAATACAACTGTACCTTATGGTGGGTGGGTCACGTTATGTTAGGATTATTAGCTGGATAAAATGTGGTCGTTAAATCGATTATGCTTACTCTCTGCCCATTAATGTACAGAAGTAAGTTGAACAATTCTGAAAGAAGAACATGGTTTCTGTCTTAAGAGCCAAACATGCACGTTAAAGTGTTCTCTTTCTCAATCATTGAGAAAAGGAAATAAAGTTTATCATCCTTATTTTGTTACTAGAGTAATTTCACTTCATGACAAGCTGCAGTAAACCAAGTGGCATGTGATACAGACAATAAAGGCACCCACCAGTAGACTGCAAACACATGGAACAACTTCACCAAATGACCGAGCAACATGTGGCCACACCAACAAGGAACCCACCAATAGAATGCAGACACGTGGAACAAGTTCCCTCCAGTAGCAAAATGATACACGGAACGGGTAGTTGACGCAACTGTCGTCACTCACAGAAGTGTAAGCATGATTAATGGGATTAAGCCCCTTCTGAACACGCAACAAGGACCTTCCGGAGGAGAAACGAGATCTTAGGGATCTCGCCATTCCGGCCACATGACCAGCCCATCTCAGAAACTCTATAAAAAGCTCAAAGTATGCGATACTCGAACAAGGGAGAAAAAAAAGCACAAAAACACACTACTTGGACACCTAAGCTTTCACCTTACTTTCCTGGTATCTTATTCTAACAAAGGCATCAGAGAGTCTTCAGAGGTACCACCCTTCATCTCTTCCGGTGACTCTTTAAGTTTACCTCTTATCACTCGTGCAGGGCACCTGACGTGGCATGCCCAGCTTAGTAGCGGATTTTCGGCTTCAACAGATTGGCGCCGTCCTTGGGAAAAATCAATCTCTCGCTGAACAGTAAAAGCAGAAGAAACCTAAAGAACTCATCTGTTGCCATGCCACCTAGAAACACTGCCGAAAAGACTAGCAAGGGAGTTGCCGGAGCCAGCTCCGCACCCATACAAAGCCATACCCGCAACCAACAATCCGGATCAGGGTTCCCCACAATATTCGAACACATGACCCCTGGGTTAGACCGATGGGCCCCCCTCAGAGAGCAACGCCCTCGCCACTCGGGGACAGATTCCCCCAACCTTGGAAGGATAGCCGTGGAACACCCTGCTGCTCCAATAACCCATGCCCAATTCCAAGAGCTCTTTCGATTGGTAACCGACCTGGCCGCTGAGGTCCGAAAAGGAAGCCGATAGCCCTCACCTCCGCCCTTTCACCACACTCCTAGGGGAACTGGCCCTTCGGCGATGAACACCCTGTCGACAATCATTCCACTGCCGAACCCTCAGCCTTGCGCCGGTCGGTCTAAGGGGAGTTCCTCCTCTAAAAGCAACCTCAACCTAGATAAGTGAATTGAAGAAATGGAGGAAAAAATCAATGGAGCTCTTAAAACACCGAAGTCACAGCATCCTGGATGAGGTCAATGTCCAAAACCCCCATTCACACAGGAGGTCCTCGAGACCCAACTTCCACCGAGCTTCAAAATGCCGAAGATCAAACCATATGACGGTTTAGTAGATCTCCTAGATCACCTACAACATTACAAGATAACTATGATGCTGCACCAACATTTAGACCCAATCATGTGCCAAGATTTCCCTACGACGCTTGAGAAAACCGTCGGTACATGGTATTCACGCTTGAAGCTGGGGAGCATTGGCAATTTCAGAGAGCTCAGCTACACCTTTGCCTCCCATTTTTTCAATAGCAATTGACATAAAAAAACTTCAGAAAACCTTTTTAACATTGTCCAACATCGAGGGGAGAGGCTTCGGGCCTACATATCAGCATTCAACATTGCCACTTGGGAGATCCTTGACATTGATCCCAATGTCCAGATGTTGGCATTCAAAAACAGACTAAGATCCAGGGTCTTTAGCTCAAAACTCACTAGGCGTCCGCCTAGGGATATGAGAGAGGTCTTGGCCCGAGCCGAGAAACACATGTTAGCTGAGGACAACCAGGCCTTCCGGAGAGAAAGAGAAAGGGAGACAGAGAAAAAGAGGAAAGACGTAGACCCTCACAGAGGGATAGTAAAAAGACCCCACCAAAAAGGTAGATACAAGGCCCATGCCAGATTTGATAGCTTTACCCCTCTCAATGCGTCTAAAACCAACGTCCTGATGCAATTTCAGAACAAATTGGTCCTCCAATGACCCCCAAGATCACAGCACCTCAACGAAAACCAAAGCAAGTGGTGCCGTTTTCACAGGAACCATGGACATGACACCGAAGAGTGCCATACCCTAAAGCAGCAAATTGAAGCCCTCATCAGTCAAGGGCACCTAAAGGAGTTTACTGGATCTCGACAGAGGATGGCGCTCGACCAACTTGGAGGAAACCCTGGATGCAACTCTTATCTAGACCGAGAACGTCAAAACCCCTAAAAAATCCCCAAGTCCAACCAAGAAGAACCCAAACGATCTGTGGAAGCCCCACAGTAGGAGGTAGCTCGAGGCAAAATGGCAAAACATATGCCAGATCCGTGGTCTCCATTAAAGGCCCCCATAAACGAAGGAAGAAAAGTATGGTAATCTCCTTCACGGACGACGATTTAAATGGGGCACAGACTCCACATGATGATGCGGTGGGGGTTTCCCTTCTGGTGGCTGACCACTAGGTCAGACGCATCCTGGTAGACAACGGGAGCTCAGCAGACATCTTGTTATATGTCGTTTTCCAGCAGATGTAACTGAAAGACGAACAGCTGGAGCCAATCTCCATCCCATTGTATAGTTTCGCAGGAACCTCGGTGTTCTCTGAAGGTAGCAAAGTCCTCCATATCACCATAAGAATGGCACCCCGGACAGCTACTGTACAAACAACCTTTCTGGTTATCAAGCAACCGTCGTCCTACAACATGATCCTCGATCGACCTACCCTTAACAAGCTGGAAGCAATTATCTCCACCTACCATTTCAAAATGAAATTCCCCACCAAAAACGGGGTGGGTATAGTCAAAGGAAACCAACAGACCTCTCAATCCTGCTACCTGAATGCCATCAAGGAAGGGAAAAGAACTGAAACATTACCTTTCGAAGTAGAAGACTTCAGGGACGAGATGAAAACACCTAGGGGATGACCCATAGAAGAGCTGACCGTGATTCCCCTCTGTGAGAACCCCTACCAGACAATCCAAATCGGCTCCAATCTCCTTGAAGACCTCAGGGATGCCATCTTTTCCTTTATTTGGAAGAATAAGGATTTGTTCGCTTGGTTAACATTAGACATACCCAGGATCGACCTCGAGGTCATTGTACATAGACTAAACGTGGATCCGTGGCACAAGCCTGTCATTCAGAAGAAAAGATTGTTCGCCTCATAATGGCAAGCCACCATCAAGTCAGAGGTGGACAAGTTACTCGAGGTCAGCTTTTTCCGAGAAGCAGTTTAACCCGACTGGGTATTAAACGTGGTAATGGTCCAAAAAACTAATGGCAAGTGACAGATCTACATCGACTTCATCGATCTAAACAAAGCCTGCTCGAATGATAACTTCTCTCTACCAAGAAATTGACCAACTGATCAACACCACTTCAGGACATGAGCTCCTCACCTTCATGGATGCATATTACGGATATAACTAAATCTTTATGCACAAGATTGATCAAGACAAAATCGACTTCGTTACGGGTCATGGGTTGTACTGTTACAAAGTCATGCCCTTCGGACTTAAAAACGTCGGCGCAACTAATCAAAGGTTAGTGAATAAGATTTTTCACTGACAGATCGAAAAGAAAATGGAAGTCTACGTGGATGACATGTTAGTCAAAAGCATCGAGGCCAGAAACCATAACTCCGACTTGGAAGAGGCATTCGAGGTGCTATGTAGACACTAGATGAAGTTGAATCCCGCGAAGTTCGCGTTCGGAGTAGCTGGAGAGAAGTTATTGGGCTTTATGGTCACCTAGAGAGGGATAGAGTCCAACTCAAAAAAAATAAAGGCTATCCTCGGTATGACCCCCTAGAACGGTGAAAGAAGTGCAACGGCTTACCAGGTGAGTGGCTGCACTTAATCACTTCTTGCCAAAATCTACAAAAAAAATGCCTCCCCTTCTTTAGAGCCATCAGGAAGATGAAAGACTTCGTTTGGACAGAAGATTGTAAACTAGCTTTCGAGGAGCTAAAAAACCATCTAGGCTCACCCCCGCTCCTGATCAAACCCCTAACGGCGAAAAACTCTTTTTATACCTATTGACCAGATAAGATGTCGTAGCCTCTGTCCTAGTTCGAGACGAATGGGCATCCAGAAGCCTGTCTACTATGTCAGTAAGATCCTCTATGACATAGAAGCAAGGTACCTCCCGATAGAAAAAATGGCATACGCCCTCATAGTCACATCACGAAAGCTCCTGTCGTACTTCTAAGCGTACACCATCATCATTTTGACATATCAACCACTGAGACAGGTTCTCCATAAACCATATATCTCCAGAAAAATGGTCAAGTGATCCATAGATGTAACAACCCATCCCAGGTTGGCCACCTCCAAGACAATGTTGTCACATTTTGAAAATCTCAGCATGACACATATATGCAACAACAAACAATAATACCAACATAAAGTTTTACATCAATCCTCAACCCTAACAGAGGAGATATATCATTCTGATATTGACTTAAACATTTTATATAACGTAATATGCATGAATATTTACAAATACATTTTTATTTTATTTTCTCATTATTCTAGTGATGTGGACACATACATGGCCTACAAATAATGATTTCATTTGAATCTCAACTCACCAAACTATCTGTCCTGCCTGCTACCTTAAGTCATTGTACAATGAGGAGTGAACTTCACAAGCTCAGTGAATTAAATTTACTAGAAATATTCGATTATATACTCCTAGTTACATCTTATAATTCAATTACTTCTAAAAAAATCTTTCGATATTCATTTATCTTTTTCTTCAAATAATTCAATAACAATATTCTGTAATCACTACTCAATTTCATAATTCTCCTATTACACAATCTCTTCTTAAGTTATTCATCATACATATTTCCATATTTATTTCTTAGCATGTTTGTCTCTTTGTGAGACTCATTCATCTATCAATAGATTTACAATCATAAATAGTACTTTAACATATCAAGCAATAACAATCAATATTTAAAGCAAATGTAATGCATGAAATTAAATGTTATTATTATTGGGAACGTCTTTCCATATGTTGACATGTTTTTATCTTAAACCAGTTGCCGTCTCGGTTATTCACATTTAGACCGACTACCTTCCCGGTTCTTTTATTTTAATTTAGACTGGCTGCCCTATCGGTTCTTTTATTTCATGCATATGCATATGAATAATAAAATAAAAATAAGCATGTATTCAGACATTTAAACTAGCTATCATGATTATTCTCAATTTATTATTTAAAAAAATTCCACTAAATTCTTCTCCTCATAAATCATATCAAATCATCAACTATAGCTCGTCAAGAATTTCATTTATCACCTTTAATATTAAATCGACTCATTATTCTAATAATATTACTTATCATATAATAATTTTCTACACATCCATTATTCCTATCATACCAATCAACCAATTTTTCATCTACCACCATAGTATAAGTTAATAATTTATTCTAATATTGTTACTATATATTTCATATTTATCTTGATTACTTAAAGTAAATCTAACTCATCACGTAGCACTTAGACCTACCCGTGGATCACCTCCTTACCTTTCTTACTCCTCTCAGTAATTTCTCCCGGTTGCTGATCATCAACACCTGACATAATATTTATATTAAATTTATAATTTATTCTTCAATTCTTCCATAATTCACACCCTTTGAAAATTCTCACTTTGAATTCCGAGAAATTTCATGCATGCTAAATTTCAAAAATAAACTTCACATTACTACCTTCTATTTTTCTTAGAGCTTCTCGTGGTTCTCTATAAAATTCTCCTATAGAACTCGGCGAGTTCGACATCTGGCACCACCCTTGAAAGGCCATTAAGGCTCAAGCTCTCGCCGACTTCATCGTAGAGACGACCCTTCCGGTGGACCCGGATGAAGAATCAAGGCCGAGACCAGTCGAGCAAACCCCACGGTGGACCCTTCATGTCGATGGTTCTTCCAATGTTGCCAGGAGCGAGGTCGGGCTTATTCTCTGGAGCCCGGATAGATTCGTCATCGAGTACGCCCTAAGGTTCATATTTAAAGCTTCCAACAATGAAGTAGAGTATGAAGCATTGCTCGCCGGTATGAATCATTGCTCGCTGGTATGAAGCTAGCAAGAACAATAACCGTCGAGGCCCTGGACGCATACAACTGGTGGTAAATCAAATGGTGGGAGAGTTTGAAGCCCAAGGAGTGAGGATTTCCCACTACCTTGAGAAAGCCAAAGAGCTCGCTGCCGGATTCAAAAATTTCAGGTAACCCATGTTCCTCAGGCGAAGAACTCGAAAGCTGACGCCTTAGCTCAGCTCGCCTCCTCTCGGCAATGTGAACCAACCTAAGCCATATACCTCGAGACCCTCACCACCCCGAGCATTGACGAGGTCTTCGTGTCCCCCGGTGGCAGAAGAAGAAACATGGATGGGCAAGACAGAAAGCTCTCCTAACAAAAAAACAAAGCTAGGAAGCTCATTTCTCGTGCGTCCTAGTACGCAGTCATAGACGAATAGCTGTATAAGAAAGCCCTTACAACTCCTTATATAAGATGTCTCAGCCCCGCAGAGGCTGATTACGCCCTTCGGGAGGTCTACAAGAGGATATGTGAAAATCATCTCGGAGGTCGGGCCTTAGCCATCAAAGTGCTCCGACAGGGGTACTGTTGGTCCAGGATAAAAAAAAGACGTCATAAAATTGGTCAAGAAGTGCTAAAGCTACCAGCAATACTCCCTCGTGCACCCTTAACTAGCGAACCCTCTCACCACGATCACAAGCCCCCTTCCCTTCCTCATGTAGGGAATAGATATGCACGATCCCTTCACCAGAGTGTCCTATCAAAGAAAATACCTCATCGTAGCAATAGATTACTTCACTAAGTGGGTCGAAGCAGAGCCACTGGCCAGTACAACAGATCATCAAGATTGGAGTTTTATCTGGAAGTCCATCATATGTCAGTTTGGTATACCCCAAGCGTTAGTCACCGATAACAGCAAATAATTCGACAGTGCCTGATTCAGAACGTTCTGCAAAGAACTCCGTGTCGAACACCGATTCTCGTCCGTTAGGTATCCACAGGCCAACGGACAAGCTGGAGTGACCAATAAAACACGTCTTTAAGGTATCAAAAGGAGACTCGATGAAGCTAACAAGCAGTGTACCGACCATCTTCCTAACGTGCTTTGGGCTTATCAGACAACTGCTCGGACGTCAACGGGGGAAACTTCATTCTTCATGGCATACGATTCTGAAGCGTCATCCCATGGAAATCGGAGTACCATAGTTACACGTACAGAATTTTGAGCAAAATGACAACGAGGAGGCCTTACGAATGTATACTGACCTTATCGAAGGAGCTCGAGATAAGGCCCAGATCCGTTTAGCAGCCTACCAACAGAGAGCAGCCCAGTATTACAACTCTCAGGTCTAAAGTAGAAGCTTCAAGTTACACAACCTTATCCTCCAAAAGTGTCCCACCCCAGAGAAACAAGAAAGCTCGTTTGGAATTGGGAAGGCCCGTACTGTATCAAGAAAGTATGTCGAGCTAGTAACTTTGAGCTCAAAGAGTTAAGCAGAAAACCTATCCCCCGCACTTGGAATGCAGAAAACCTCTATAAATTCCACCAGAAGTGTGCCCCCGAGTATAACTTACCTCGACTCATTCAAAAAAATTGTAAATACCAAAAGTCAAACGAAATAAAAGGTAAGTTAAAAAATTAAAGGCTTCATTAATCTATACAAATACAAATGAGGCTCTATTGTCCCTGGTTTACACCAAATGAAAAAACTACAGCAATATCTAAGTCCTCAGGGGATGACCCCCCTTTAGACGCGACCTCGGCCTCGGACCCTAGCTCGGCTACCTCCCCCTCTTATTCACCAACACCGGCCACAGCCCCTTCATCATCCCCGGAGCCTCTCAGCTCAAGGTTAGAGAAGTCAACCTCGGGATAAAGGGCCTCAGCCCTCTTCTTGGCCTCATAGAAGCCTTCAAAGAATTGTTGGCCTGTCTCATTCATAAGGGCCTCCCAGTGAGAGGTACAATCCTTGAAGGATGCCAGAGCCTTCTCCAAAGCCCTCTTAGTGGCCTAGGCAGCTTCTTCTTTTGCATGCCACTCCGAAGCTATAACAGCATCCCTCTCAACGACGTCCCTAGCTAGGTGTAGGGCATCCTTCTCCCTCACAGCCTCCATCTTGGCCCGATCCGCCCTTTTCATGGATGCCTGGAGCTGCTGGACGTGCTAGCGGCTCTCGTCTAGCCTCTATTGATATTGACCCAGCCTTTCTGCCATGTCTAGGCTCTGGCACAACAGTACTCTGAGGAGCACGTCAGACTAAAACAAAACACAAGTATCATTAACTAAAGCAATTAATGAGAAAAAACCTAAGGAAACATAGGTATGAGGATTTTTACCAAAGAAGTTAAGGACTCGACTGCAGAACAAAGGCCCTCGATTGGCTTCCTAGAGAGCTTGAGCATATCTCGGGGTAAGATCCCAATGAAAAGATGCTCTTGGGCCACCCATGGCGGGTAAAGACCGAGTCATCTACCTTCATAGCATAGTTGGGCGTGAAGACACTGGCCATGGAAGGGGCGCCTCAAGACGAGGATGAGGCCTGGGGTGGCTTTAGTGGAGGCACGACTGGGAAACCTTTGGCTTAGGAGAAGACTCTGAGGGACTCTTCAAGGCGATGGGCATAGGGGAGGAAGCCCGCGGCTTCTTCTTTGAGCCTTGGACAGCGTCGGCTACTTCCCCTGTGAAGCTCGTTTCTTCTCCTGAGCGATTTTTCTGGCCTTCTCATTGGCCTTAGCTGCCAACTCCATCTCTCCTCATAACAAAAAGGCACAAGTATGAGTAACTGGTCAAAACGTAAACAAAAAAGTAAAATATAATATTAAGAAAGGATAAAATAGAAGAGCGAAAATTAAAAGCGTAAACTACGAGATTACCATGCTCTAAGCTTGCCTCGAGGCAGTTGGGGCAGAGACCGCGCCTTGTTAACTTTTAATTATCATACAAAACCTCAACATCCAAGGTCGCAACCACTATAGCTTTCAGTGTCTCCTGTTCTTGGTGCAAGAGGTGTGGCTTCTTACACTTGCCCGCACAGTCCAGACTCCAGCTGAGGAGGACTAGGAAGCTATCCTGACTCTGGATGAAGAAAAATGAATTTTTTCAATTTTTTAATTGAAGAAGGCTTCATCTTCAGCAACCCCTTCTTCGCCCTTAAACTGACCACTACCCATCCGGTTTATCTGTGCTTGCTTATTTGGAAGTAGGCTTTAAAGACATCTATATATATCAAGCCACCCACCTCCATGCACACGCAGATAAAGGCCATGATAAGGCGCACCGAGTTGGGTACCAGTTGGCACAATGTTATATCTAAATACCTTAACATTGCGCAGAAGAAGGGGTAAGGGGAAACCTGAACTTGGCCTTCATATGCTATTCATAGACACACAACTAATAAGGCACGCGGTTCGAGAGGGCATCACAGGTCCTCTCCCCAACCTCTGCTGGCCTGAGAGTGTACTTCCCCAGATTACAGTACAACCTCCTACTAACTTCGAGTTCCTCCTCCCTCACGAGGCTGGGCAAGGAGTTGGCCGCGTATGACCACTGAACTCTCTCCTCAACCACCATATCCCCCTCTTTTCAACTAAGGTTTTGTCAACCTCATTCTTACCTTCAGAAGATGAGTCTTCTTCCTCTCCCTCCTCCTCTCCAGGAATGTAGGGAACCATGACAAGTGGTCATTCCTGAGTAACAATCTCCTCTGAGGACGTATCCCTACTGGAGGACAGACCCATGGCCTTCTCTAACTCCTTAGACAGATCACCGCTGTCCTCACTACCACTACTAGCCCTATCATGGGATCTATCTACCAAAGACATGATGAGAGGGTAAGAGAACTCACTAAAAATCCGTAACTATTCTGAACAAGTGATCACAACAACGGCTTTGATCTCCTCTTCGGGAACGCACCTTCTACAATCTTCACCAAACTTCAAGCACTTTCAAAACTCTCGACTGACTCAGAGGAACTCTCAAGCTTCTACTACCCAAACTCTCGACCGACTCCGAGGAACTCTCAAGCTTTCACTCTCAGACCCTTAAACTGACTCCATGGGCTCTCAAATATTTCTTTGATCACAAACAAAATGAGGTGAGTAGAAATGGGAAAGAACCACCCTTATATAGGAACACGAGCGTGACAAACGATCGGAATTAACTCCGCTATAGTTAGGAGAGATGTGATGCTTGGTATAACCAAAGCACCGTTACTAATGGTTACAACGCGTTTTGGGGAGCCAGTGGGCTTCGCCAGGAACAAAGTCGTGCGGGCCCAAAGTGGACAATATTGTAACTGTTATGGACCGGGCCCTTACAGATGGTATCAGAGCCGGACCCTTGACACCGTTGGCAGGCTATGGCCCAGAGGGGGAGGTACCATGTTGAGACGCTGGGGGCCCCAAGGTGGGTTGTGACTTGGCAGGCATGTGTGCTACGAGTTTATCCCACATCGGCTAGAGGGAAAGAGGAAGTGCTAGATATAAGGTGTTCCAGTCCTTAATGGTTACAACGCGTTTTGGGGAGCCAGTGGGCTTCGCCAGGAACAAAGCCGTGCGGGCCTGCGGGCCCAAAGCGGACAATATTGTAACTGTTCTGGACCGGGCCCTTACAGATGGTATCAGAGCCGGACCCTCGACACCGTTGGTGGGCTATGGCCGCACAGCGGGGACGTGTGCCCCAGAGGGGGAGGTACCGTGTTGAGATGCTGGGGGCCCCCAAGGTGGGTTGTGATTTGGCGGGCATGTGTGCTGCGAGTTTATCCCACATCGCTTTGTAGTTAAATTACAAAAATAAAAAAATTATTTTACCTTTATTTGTTTAATTTACCAACAAACATTTTATATGAACTTTTTGTTAAGCATTTTTAATAATTATTTATCGATATTAAGAGTAATTTTTATTATGTTTGAAATATTTTGGATAAAGATAAAATGCTCTTTTATTTTTGTAATTTAACTGTTATTAATTCTTTATGTTAACAGTGATAATCACAAAATTTATTTTACTAAGAAAAATCTGAAAATATAAAATAAAAATTAGACAAATAACAAGATATTTTATGAAATTTAGTTTTTTTAATCAAAATATAAAGTATTAGAATTTAGAACCTTTCCCAGCAAACCGAGCTCGGAAAAGAAAAGGTGTACCAAAAAAGAGTAGCCTGAGGTTAAAGTCACTGTATAATGATGACACATCCATATCTATACAAATACGAACATCCCAAAGTCAATATAAAAAGGAAAAGCATCATCATGCACAAAAGTATAATCCTCAAAATTACATACAGTACATATTTCAAACTTAGGGCCCTGTGCCCCACAAACCCAGTACCCACCAAAAATTCAGACCCTAAAACGAAAAGGAACAGAAATAAGAGAACAATATTACACATATATCTTAGTACTAGAACAAGGAAACTTCTTCTTTAATTTAATACCAAAGCGAACAATATTGTAACTGTTCTGGACCGGGCCCTTACAATTACTCTCCCCAAGAACTCTAACAACTGTAATGACACAATGTTTCATGTACCTGAGGCACCACTACACTCTCCAAGGTGCCCTCAGTCGTGAAAATACGGTGCTCAGAGAACCCAAAACACAATTGCATTCCCCGAGACAGCAAAAAGCGAACAATCAAATAAATGAACGTTGCCATTTCACCCAAAACATCTGCATCCATTAAATGCCTAATGGTTTGGTATTAAATAAGCTAACAAAAAGTTCTGAAAAAGGCCCAAGGACTTGTTTCTCTATAGGCCCCAAAAGCCCAAGAAGATAAGCCCAAAAGGCACACCAGAAGATCCAAGAAGAGAAGCCCAAAAGGCCCACCAGGAGATCCAATAAGAAAAGCCTAAGAGTCCACTAAAAACTCTAAAATAAAAATCCATGAGTATGTGTAGCTCGGACAAATGTCTCTAAGGCCGAGCATATTGATTGCTGCTTGTATGCTCGGACCAACATCCCCAAGGCCAAGTATATTGATTGCTGCTCATATGCCTGGACTAATGTCTCCAAGGCCAATCATATTGATTGCTGCTCATATACTCGGACCAATGTCTCTAAGGTCGAGCATATTGACTACTGCTCAACGTCTCCAAGGCTGAACATATTGATTGCAGCTCATATGCTCGGACCAACGTCTTCAAGGCCAAGCATATTGACTGCTGCTAATATGCTCGGACCAACGTCTCCAAGGCCGAGCATATTAACTGCTGCTCATATGCTTGCTGCTCATATGCTCAGACCAACGTCTCCAAGGCTGAGCATATTGACTGCTGCTCATATGCTCTAACCAACATCTCCAAGGCCGAGCATATTGACTGCTGCTCATATGCTCAGACCAACGTCTCCAAGGCCGAGCATATTGACAGTTGCCCATATGCTAGGACCAACATCTCCAAAGCTGAGCATATTGATTGCTGCCCATATGCTCGGACCAACATCTCCAAGGCCAAGCATATTGACTGTTGCCCATATACTCGGACCAGGGTCTCTAAGGCCGAGTATATTGACTTCTGCCCCTATGCTCGGACCAACGTCTCCAAAGCCGAGCATATTGTCTACTGCTCATATGCTCGGACCAATGTCTCCAAGGCCGAGCATATTGTCTACTGCTCATATGCTCGGACCAACATCTTCAAGGCCGAGCATATTGACTGTTGCTCATATGCTCGTGCCAACGTCTCCAAGGCCGAGCATATTGATTGCTGCTCATACGCTCAGACCAACGTCTCCAAAGCCAACCAATACTTCCAAGGTTAAACATATAAGCTAATGCTCGTATGCTCGGATTAAAGTCCCCAAGGCCAAGCGCGCTAAGTGTTCCTTAGAAACGCTCGGTCCGACATCTCTTAGATCGAAACGCTATTATACTTCCTCGAAGCACACAAATGTACTTAAAGAAGTTGGGGGCCTGTGATACAACCAATAAAAGCACCCACCAGTATACTACAGACACATGGAACAACTTCACCCAATGACAGAGCAACACGTGGCCACACCAACAAGGCACCCACTAATAGACTGCAGACACGTGGAACAACTTCCCTCCAGTAGCAAAACAACATGCAGAACAGGCAGTTGATGCAACTATCATCACTCACAGAAGCGTAAGTATGATTAATGGGATTGAGCCCTTTCTGAACACGCAACAGGGACCCTCCGACAGAGAAGCGAGATCTTAGGGATCCCACTATTCTGGCCACGTGACTAGCCCGTCTCAGAAACTCTATAAAAAGCTCAAGGTATGCGATACTTGAACAAGGGAGAAAAAAAAGCACAAAAACACACTACTTGGACACTTAAGCTTTCACCCTACTTTCTCGGTATCTTGTTCTAACAAAGACATCAGAGAGTCTTCGGAGGCATCACCCCTCCTCTTCTCCGGTGACTCTTTAAGTTTATATCTTGTCACTCGTGCAGGGTACCTGACATGGCATGCCCAGCTTAGTAACGGATTTCCAGCATCAATAGTATGCAAGTGATTGACTGAAATATGTTGAATTATATATGCAGCCCAACCTTGGCAATATATTTCAAAGCTATCTCAATTTTAACAGACCATATATAACTTACTTTTTCTCCGACAAAATCCAAATATTACTTCAAATCTTGAAATGCTACTGTATAAAGGAGTCTTGCAAAGCCAACGCACATTTGTCAGATTAACTATTTGATCAATAACTTGATTAAAATCAATAATAATTACTAGTTTCTTTTGATGGTATTAGTACAAATTCAAGTTATTTTTGTGGGTATATGGTACTAATTGAAACCGTGTGGTTTGAAAACCAAAACAAAAGCTTTGAAATGTCCGTGTGACTTGCTCCCATTTGTTGAGTCCGCACATGGCTAATTGGTTAATTTAGATGGTTAATTTGGATTGCCATCAACCTTTACTCATTTGAAACCTATTAAAAAGCAATGGAAACATAGTGGGGTCTGTTTTGACATTTTTTTTTCCAAGAAATTCATTGGTAAGCCCCAAAAAAATCATTAGTAATACAGAAGAATTCCATTGATAACACATTGAATTATTTTTTTTTCACTTACATGAGTATCTTGAAATGTAAAATTTGCAAAACCATGAGCTATTTCTTAATCTTTATCCACTAAAAAGGGTCCTCGTTGTTTTTTTAGTGTTGGCTTTTTGAGGTTGGATACTAGATCTTAGTTTACTTTAAGAGGAGTTAAATTGTCTTTTCAATGAAATTCATTTCCACTGTTTTTGAGCCTCTTCTCTTTTGACATGAATGCAATCAAATTAGTTAGTGAGAAATTGTTCATCGTCTTTGACTTTTGTTTTCTTTTTACTAAAAATATTTCTTAGAATCTCTTTCTCTCTCTTACTTATTACACAAAACACTCTTGTCCTGCACCGTTAGTCTCATGTGCACTATCCTTAAATTGACAAACACCAACCGTAGACTTCATTAGTCATATACTGGTCTACCCATTTTTTTCTAAACTACTCTCTTACCTCTATCATTTCTGTAATCTCATTATCTATCTCTATCTCTTTCTTTTACCACATTTTTCCCACCACAATTTCTACACAATGCATTTTTCATTTTGTTCCACACTTTCTACACAAACCCAACGGATATCTATCTTTTGCTCATAAATTTTAGCCTCAACAAATTTGAGACTCCAAGTTGGGGTTCATTTATGAAATGGGTTTGCTAAAAATTTCGTTTGTGGTTTTGCTTTGTTGGGTTTTTTCAGTTTTGCGTTTTAAAGTTCAATGTGATGGTTCAGAGGTCTCTGTGAAGTTCTTTAAGGCTCCTCCTGCATTCTCGCATCTCAATTCAGCTACATTTGTGTTCCAAGTTTTGGTGGGTGGAAATGGCACTTGCACAGGCTGTAGAATCACTTGCAAGGTTGGTTGATTTCTGGGATTGTATTATTTGCTTCTTTTACTTTGCAAAATTGGTAATTTTCATTTGTTTTCTGTCACTTTTTTTTGGCACCTTTTTTTCCCTCTATTTGTTAGAGTAGTGTTAGTTACCAGGGCGGAACTTGCGGTATCTTAGTATTTATACTGGTGGGGTGGTGCATCAATTGAATGATTTCTTCTTCTTTTGAAGTTTGTTATTCCTCACTGATATACTGAAATTGAAGAAATAGCTCATGTTTCAGCTTCACTGAATCAAAAGTTTGGTTTTCTCTATCAACAAATACAAAGTGCTTTTCAAGTTTTCTGTCACTACTAAACTAGTTGATCCTGTTAATTATACCATGCATGTAGCTTGATGACAATGCTGCTTCAGATTGTGGAGCAAGGAAGGTTTTCTACTCGGGCTTGCAGGATGGAGATCATACGTTTGAGGTCTGCACAAAGGGGCCTAGAGGATTTGGCTGTGCTAGCTATAATTGGACTGTTGGTTAAGAAACTTATCTTTTCATCCTCTTTTTCCCTGGCAGTTATCATAATCTTTACTTTAATTTGCTAGGCAATCTTTCAGTTTATGTTGGAGTACTGTGAAAATGTGTTAACACAAGATTAACTGTAAAATCATGGTTAGGATTTTGTCAGAGTAGAAAACTTTTACCAATTTGCAATTGTTAAAGAGAAGATCTTGCATTTTACATTGTCATTGCTCTATTTTTTTATTGAATGAAGAATTTTATTGATAAAAAACCAATACAACACTGTAAAACAGTAAAAAATTTCCAGCACAGAACAACTTACTACATAGAAATAAGTATAGAACTATCTATGCAACAATCCTGGCAAATGTTTCTATTACAATCTGTAATTTTTTTACATTTAAGAGCCCTGAAAGCTCAAGTCTTCTTCTCCTTAATCAGATTGAGAAAGGATTTTCAGTATTGTTATGTGTTGTCATGTACTCGAGCATTTCTTTCCCTCCTTTTGCAATAGATATGAGTACACCATGCCAGTTTGCCAAATGCGTAAAGCAGACAATTTGTGTTCAAACACATGAAATCGGATCTTACTTTGCTATTTAACATTAAAATTCTTGATTCAAATATTCTAAAACAGACCCTGGTTACATGGAATGTTGGTTTTATAGTTTATAAAGCCTGTGGGGCTAAGTGAATCATTCTTCTGATATTCAAGTTCAAATGTGTTGGTGATGGTTGAGAATTGTTTCGGTCAAAATCCTTTACTAATGTCAGTTCTACCTTATTTTTGCAGATACCAACCCCCCTACGGCATATATAACTGCATCAACACCTTTTACAAATGCTCTAAATTTTTCTGTAAATATTTCTTTTACTGAACCATGCACTGGTGGAGGAGGTTTCGGATGTTCATCTGTCAATGCCTGCAACGTGAGTAGGTGGCCTACAAAGAATGCCAAACTTCTAGACTATTTTGTGTACTTTATCTGTTCAGTTTGTAATTAATTATGATCTTTAGTAATTGTAGTTTTGGGCAGGCGACGTTCTAGCTTTTGCTGCAACAGGACTATGGTCTTACTCTTAGTTGATTAACAAATAGTTCACATTGGTGTTATAAATAGGGTCCCAGGAACACAAAAAGTATAGTTAATTATTTTCCTTGCCAAGGAGCTGCTCTCATCAGATCTTCCCAAAAGAATTTTTTTATTTATTAAATAAACCATATTTTATCAAAACAGTATTGAAATTTTTGTTGCCAAATTTGAAAAAAAATTGTTTTCTTGTAACGTTATAATCAATTTCTATTCGCTAATGGTCTTTGATTTTTCTGCAATAAGCTTGGTTTAGGCTCTTGGCCTAATAATGTTTGCCTTGACTGAGATATATTATGAAATTCTTATCTATTAATATGTATCTCTTTACAGCTTCTAGTCTATGGCGCTGGCCAAGTTATACCATCTTCACTTATCGTGCTGCAACAATACCTCAGATATTCCCTTCTTGTGGGACTATCACCAGCTGTTCAGTATGGTCGAGTTGTATTGGTGATGGATAAGAATTTTTGTACCGACACTGCTGGAAACATATTTAAAAGAAAAGCAAATTCAAGTTTCTATGTGCATTTTGGTGAGTTCTGTTGTTCTTTTTTCCATGTTACTTTTAGCCGTTTGAAGTTTTAGGAATGCCCTAGATTGTAAGTGTAACCAACCTATAGTTCCAAAATAAAAGTACAAGACTTTTTTCATTAACCTATTGAATCTCTGGAGTATTTTGACATTTTCCTATAATTTAAAAGACTTATATATTTATTGTAGATACATTTAGCTTCTAGAGTATTAGACTCCAGAATTCAATCAAGTTTTGCAGCTTTCGGCCCCCCTTTCCTTTCTCATTTGATCACTTAATTTTCTTTGAAGTAGAATTATCATATTTGTTGGCACTGTATCTTAACTTGCTCTACTCATTTGGTGGTTGCATTCTACAGATAGAAGAAGTGTGTTTGTCAACCTGAGGACTCATGTTCCAGAAAAGTTACTCCAACTAAACAGTCAAACTAGGACAGTGCAGGCAACTAATAATTATGATAAGTTGAAGGTGTATTTATACTTCTCAGAACCTGTTCTTAACTCATCTGTGGAAATTCTAAGCTCGCTCAACACAAGTCAAGGCACGTTTCTTCCTATCAGTGGGGAAAATTTTGGAAATCACAGATTTGGATTTCTGGTCAGTGATTCATCTTTTAGTTTACTTAGATTGCATGTTTGATACGTAGATGTGTATATTGTTTGTAAATCTCATCGCATTTGCACTCTCTCCTTTCAGGTTACAAATACATCAAGCATCGCTATAATCACAGTAAGCCTTGATTCAAATTCTATCATAAGCAGACAAGGGACTCCTGTTTCTCCAATTGCACCAGTTACTTTCCTTTATGGTATAGACTACAGTTGTTTAGAAACTAATGGAAATGCTATTTGTGTTCTCCATGGAATTAATTAAATTCAGTTTCAATTTTCTTTTCCTTCTTTCCTTGATATGATACAGATTTAGAGAAGTTTTTAAATTTGATACAGTTAGTTAAGACTTAAGAGTTATATGTGGAATTCGAATGTGGTTGTTTCCTCCTGACATGAATATAGGCATGACCTTCAGATTCTGAGAGACCTACTGTGAGATTGTCTACAACATCTAGAATGAGGACAAGAGAAAACAATATTCCAGTCTCTATAAAGTTCATGAAGCCTGTATTTGGCTTTAACTCCTCCTTTGTATCAACGTCAGGCGGGCATTTAAAGAGGCAAGTACTTGGATTTCTGACATATACTCACATAAATCGATGCACACACATATTAGAAAATCATAAGACCAGTCACTTTTGTGCTTTATTAGACGGGTTCTGAAGTGATACATTTCATGTGGTAATTTTCTTCTTTTTTAAATGGAATCAGCTTTCACGAAATAAGTAGGAGCATATATGAAGCAGAGATACAAGCATATGATGATTTTATTTCTGTTAACGTTCCTGAAAATGTAACTGGGGATGTTTCGGGAAACAAAAATCTAGCATCTAATGTTCTACAAGTGAGGCACTGTAAGGATCTTTTCCATTTTTTTTGCTTAGCTCATTCATGTACAACAAGTAACAAATCTGGAGGAATTTCCTTTTTCCTTTTTAGTAATTTCCTCATGTGAGTTATGAAAAATATCTGCAGATTCTGTACCTCTAATATCTTCCGTGATTTCTGCCTTTGCAACTGCTGCGTTTTTGGTGACATCTTTTGTTGCGTGTCTGCTCACTGTTTCAACTGCGAGCCTCCAATCTCTTGGGGCATTTTCAAGACCACCTTCTTTGACATCAGATCCTGCTAAGAATCTTTTTGTATGATCCTAACTTTATGAACTATTGGTGAACTATCTCATCATCAACACAAAATTACTAGTATCACATGTTTTTTTCTTTTTACACAGAGAAGTGCAAGCCACATTCAGGTTTTTGCACTATCTCGATGGTTGGCAGTTACATTGCCAGTTGAGTACTACGAATTTGCAAGGGGTCTGCAGTGGATAATTCCCTACTTCAGTCTCCCATGGGAAACTGGGCATATACAACCAGTCGTGCTGGGCTCAAGCCTTCCTGCCAGACAACATTCCTACGTGTCTAAGATTCATGATTTTGGAATTTTTCAAAGAGTGCATCCTGGTGAGGAAAATTTTAGTAAGGCTGCTTCAGTATATAGATTGCCACTTACCCCAATGGAGTACAGATCATTCTTTGAGGTCCAAAAACATTTTCCTGTCATTTCTTTCTTTCATTTCTTTTCTGTACCCATTTTTGGTAATGATAGAATGCACTTTACGTCCACAGAGTCAGGATATTAAACCAGAAGCAGAATATATTTTGGATCCACAGCATTCAAGCGGGTAAGTTACTTAGACCCTTCTTTCCTTTTTAATTCAATGAATTCTTTGCCTGCAGTATCAATTATAGAAACATCATAGGTACAGATATGATAACAGAGTCAAGAGTAAAGCTACATATCTCACAAACAGTACAGAACGTTTTGTATGCATGCGCCATCAAAGAATGCTTCCCTATCTAATCAAGGGAAGTAAATTCTCTGAAGTATTGCAAATAGTTGATCATAACCAAAATGATAAATTCCTTGTCTTGATCAATGTCTTGTTGCTTTCATCTCTTGTAGGTGGGGAGATTTCAACAGAAGCATGTTCTGGTTAGCCGTAATTGGTGGCAGTTTACTACTGCTTCATGCTTTACTCTTTCTTATTCTAAAATTCAGGAAGAATAATTCTGAAGAGAAGAGGGGATATGGAGCACTCACATTCCCAAGATTTCAGATATTTCTTATAATTCTTGCGCTACCCTGCATTTGCAAGGCCTCCACTGCTCTAATTAGAGGTACCTTATATGTTTATTTTTTCCATGTTTCTATATTATAAATCTGGCGTGAAGCAGAGTTCTGCTTTCACATAATATTATTTTACCTGTATTGTTTTCATGCTGCCATTAAGAAAACATTCATATTATCAGTGCCAATCGATCTTTCGCTGTGATGTTTTTCAAACCACAGTCTGAATCCTAATAAAAGCATGTGGACTCGTACTGAAATCTAGACCTCTCCACAATATAAAATTTGCTCTAAATGAAACATTTTGTCCCAAAAATTTAATCTGAAAATTGTTATATACAGAAAACTATATCTTGGAATGGCTTTCATTGGATGTGCCAACAATTGCAATATATTGTGAAATTTTCTTCTTCAATTCTTCCAAATTTAGTTAAACATTGTGATATGACATATTTGCAATATGCTAGTTGCATATCAGTTTGACTTTACTACTATTCTGATATTGTGAGACTGGTACTATATTGCTTTCTCGTGCATATCATAACTATTAACCTAACCGTAACAATGGTGGTTGGCTTTAGATTTCCTATTTACTCCAACACCACTGGGGATCGGGAATGGCAACAAAAAATAAATTTGTCTCTTAGAGCAACTGAAATTCTGTGTTAGACATCCATTACTTTTTAAAATGTCATTTGTATTCACTGCCCACTTACACTTACTCATGAGTAGTATTTATTTCAAGAATATTTTGGAGAAGTATACAACTGACTAATTGAGAAGATTTTTATCATATATTACTTTTTGTGGTTCAAGGAGGGGAGACATCAGGTATTACAGTAGGCATTCTGCTGTTGGGTGCTGTCGCTTTTCTACTTCTTGCTTTACTTCTGTTCCTCTCAATTGGGGTCACACTTGGGAAGCTACTACAGTACAAGGAAGTTCATCAGGAAGGCCAGAGATTTCACTGGTATCAAAATCTCATTCGAGTAACTTTGGGTCCTGGTAAAAGGGGTCAGTGGACATGGAAAAACCAACCAAAATCTGTTTATCTAACCATGTTAGGCCCTCTATTTGAAGATCTAAGGGGCCCCCCAAAATACATGGTCTCTCAGATTTCTGGAGGCAATCCCCGCAAGCAAGGTGATTGTATCATCCACTCGGATGATGAAACAGAAGATGCAGAAGCACCATTTATTCAGAAGCTGTTTGGGATTCTTAGAATATACTACACTATTATTGAAATCGTGAAACGGGTTTCTCTGGGAATTGTGGCTGGTACTATCTTCGATGACTGGTCCTCTAAAACTACAACAATATTCTTGTTATGCATTACCTCCTTTCAGCTATTCTTCCTTGCTCTTAAGAAGCCTTTCATTAAGAAAAAGGTACAGTTGGTAGAGGTCATCTCTGTTTCCTGCGAAGTGGGTGTATTCACTACTTGTTTGGTTCTTTCGGAGAAGGAATTTTCAGCTAAGAGCGAGACTAAAGTCGGGATATTCATGCTTATACTGTTCTTAGTTGGATTTTTTGCACAAATGACTCATGAATGGTATGCTCTATATAGACAGACAAAGCAACTAGACCCCAATAACAACTCCCTTTTAGTAGGCTTGAAGATGGCTTCAATTGGGTTTCTCTTGTTTTTCATCCCACATAAATTGATGAAAAATTTCAAAAGCAAATTCCCAGTGAATCGACATGGAGAAGGAGAAACTGTGGATACGGGTTCTTCCACCGATAGGAACAGGAGTTCGGGTAGTAGAAGCTCAGGCACTACGGATAAGCCATGGCTCAAACAACTAAGGGAATTGGCAAAGGCTAGCTTTAGCAAAGATGAGAGTGGAGCTCCAAATGACCCCTCAAGCAGTCATACAACAAGGTGGAGTGGGTTTTGGGGCATGAAAGGGAGTGGGAGCTTGTCTTTAAACTCGTCTTCGGATTTCAAATCAAAACCAAAAGGGCTGTACAAAGATTTAGAAGCCATTTTTGCATCTAAGTGAACTATACTATTCACAAAAGAAGATTTCTAGAGTTTATTGATAGTTGATGTACCATTTTGCCATTCTTCAAATGGTCATTTAAAATGGATGATTGTGTTAGGGTTAAGGTTAGGGTTAGGGTTAGGGTGAGTGGTTATTTTTCAGTAGAAGTAGCTATAGAATTTGGGGTTAATTACATTTACTGAAATTATTAATGATAAAATCAGGGTTTTGATGAATTGAACGGACGAGGTTAACAATAATTTAAAAATTAAATGAGTTAAAATGTAATTATGGATTAACTTTAGATTAATGTAATATAACTTAAAATTTACCATCATTTTTTATCAAATTTAATTTTAAAAATTTCAACACAAAAATTGAATAATAAACCAAACAACAAGCACAAACAATATAATAAAAAACATTAACTTCTTCTCCCTTCCATGTGAGTCAACCCAAAGCTCTTTCATTCTCAGCCTTTTGTTAGCTCTACAAAATAATGTCTTCAAATCATCTTCTCTCTTGCGAAGCACAATCACATTTTCTTTTAGTTTCTCAATCTTGTCAATTATATGATTACAATATATATACCTCATTTGAAAATACAATCTTCAATGAATTGATTACTATATATACCTCTTTTGAATATTTTTCATCATCCTTCAGAGGTTTTTACCAGATTCTCTGAATGTGACGTTTGAATTTCTTTACGCTTCGATCTCGAATTTTTGGTATAATATTTCTATATGTTTTTTGAATTAAATTTTGTTGTTGAATTGAAATTAATTTTCTGTCCTGTACTATAAGTTAGACATTCTATACTATTATGATGAATACGGAAACAATGACTCTTACAATGGATCACATTCAAATCCTATAACGTTATAAATGCAATTTAACTCACGCACACGTTTTTTTATGAAATTAAGATAGGAACACATTTGTTATAAGATTCATAGTATTTTTTTATTTATTTTTAACATTATTATTTTATTTAATCTTATTGAAGAATATATCAACACGAGTAACGTGTTAAAATGCTAGTTATATCTAATATAGAATATGATTTGATTAAAAAGGTTTCACTTTTTTTCTTTCTTTTGATATGAGACGACGATCACAGATGTGAAAGATCACTTCATCCACAAAGTACATAGATAAAACTTAAAGAATTTTGATCTCACGGAACCGGTTGGTTAAAAGTTATCGCATAATCAGAGAATTTTACTGGTAATTACAGAAAACTACAATAATAACTGAATAAAAAATAAAATATTTAAACATTCAATTATTATTACAGTTATTGTGATTGCCCGTAAAGTTCTTCGATTTTATGATAACTATAAAACCGAGTCCATAAGAACATGACTCTAACATAAACAAGTTCACCCTCTGATAACTGTTAATTAATTTTAGTCAAACACAATACAAAACAAAACTTGGAAATTTATACGGAGTACAATCTTTCAAATAGTGCAAACATTAACTCCTATACTCTTGTCAACTCTTGAATAAAAAAAAATGGAACGTTGTTGATGCACTCATGTGCCAAATGAGCAGCATTTACGAAGTGGAACACACATCTGCTGATTTTGTGCACTTTTCCTTCAGCTGCGGTTGGTGGCTATCATCAATATTGACATGCGCATTAAAAATCCTGCAGACAAAATGGAAAATAAGAGTGAAATAAATAATAAAACCTTGGTTGCACTATCTTTCTATTTTGATCACAAACGAGAATTGAAAAGAATGTAACTAAAAGATATACCTGCAAATTTGTTCATCACATACCATCTTCTACTTGATGATGAGCTAACTGCACATCACAACAAAGTTAATTTACTCATTTACCTTGTGGCAATAAAGAGTTAACAGTCATTTGGACTAGAACTAAAACTAGCAATGATTTCAGTTTAAAATGTTTGGTATTTTATAAAACAACATTTTAAACAGTTTTTTTTTACACAATTTTAGGGTTTTTGAAAACAATGTTTCAGTTTTTAATTGTTTTCGTAAACTATTTTTTTAACATGTTTGGTTTTACTTTTTTTTATGAAAAACAAAAACTATTTTATAAACTCTTGTTAAATGCAACCACCAAGCCATTGGCTTCAAACCGGTTATCACCACACCACAAATTACTTGCTTTGTTATTAACTTTCTATGGTAAAAAAAATTAGGTTTTTTTTTTTATATAAATCATGATTATTTTCATTTGAAAATTAAAATAGAGTCAGGTTTACGGTAAAATTGAATGTCACATCATCAAATGGAGAATATTAAATTCAAATTTATCAATGTGACATTTAATCTAACTATAATCTTGACATTCATTTCAATTATTAAATAAAGATAATCGTGATCCATTGATCTAATGGTTATTTTTAGATTTTATACATAAGATATTTGAGTTCGATCTCTTTTTTCGTCAATATCCACCAAAAATTGCTATAGTAAATTTGTACCCAAAAAATTATTATAATAAATAAAAAAAAAACAAATCATAGAGAAATCCAAAAAGAAGTTTGAATTATCATTTTCTCACCTCCTGAATCACAATTTGAGGTGGAATTCATGCTCCCACATAAGCACAGTTGCCTATCTCCATCATTTCCATACCCGCACGTGCCACCGGTTGCTTCACACGCTCTACAAAACTCCTCGTTACCTTGGACCGAGTATTGCACACGAATCCCATAGGACCACCCACTAGGCCCATCAAGCCTCAATGGTGCAAGACTGTACGCACTGCTATACCCTTCACACCCAAGCTTAGACAGATTTATAGCCTTAATGGACTCAAACGACACCGAACAACATTCAGGTGGGCCCGTCCCATAAAATGAGCCCACCCGTTTATGGCCCACAAGGTTCCATGCCGGGCACCCATAGTACTCCTCACAGCCCATGTCCGAAACGTTTCGGCAAGGCAAGTGTTTACCTGGGAAACCTTGGAAGAGTGGTGATTGAGCGGAGCAACCTATCAACATGAACACATTATCAGCCGTTGGATTGAAATACGGGGCCCGCCATTGCTCGATCGCGAAGCCGTTACCCTTGCCACCTAGCACGATGGTGTCACAAGTTGACATGTGGGGGTCATGTAAGGTAAGTGATTGATAAGCATAGTCTATCTCTAGTACCCTGTAAGATCCTGAGCTTATGTGAAACATGAGCACATCGTTGAAGCAAAAAAGGAGGTCTCTAAAACCTGGATGGCCACAGCCATATTGGAGGGAAAATGGGTAATCTAATGTTACATTTCCACAGTATGATCGACATGTGTTAACGTGGATATTGTTTGCGAAAATTAATGAAGAAAAAATAGAGAGGGTGATGATCAAGAAGAAGAATGCAGCCATGGTTTAGATTTGAGAATGAGAGAGGGGTAGAGAGGAGAGGAAGGAGTAGTGGAGGAAGCAATGATACTTTGCTTGGATAGTTGAGAAAATGTTTGATATTGTAGGGACTTTATTTCACATGTAGCATATTGTTGAGGAATCTTGTTTAATTGTTTATGGGTTTTTCTTCTCTTTTTGGAGCAATTGTTTGATTTTTCTTTAAGCGAAAAAGAGCATTCGGCTATAACTTTTGATGTTCTGCTACTTCAGTTTGCTTTTTGTCATGAAGATTTGCAGGTATGTAAAAAATTTGTACTGTTTGGTTACTTTGTATAATTGCTTGGCTATGACTATAATAGTAGAACTAGAAAGCAATTTAAATTTATCAAAAACAAAAATAAAGCAATTTAAATTTAAATACAATATCTCAAATACAAATAAATAATTATTCCCTCTGTCTCAACATTGTTTGTCCATTTTACTTTTTAATGCAATTTTCATTTTCATTTTTCTTTAATATTTTTCTTGGTTTAAAATTTATGAAAAATAATTTTTAAAGACTAAAGTACATTATCAAGGTATATTTGAATAAATTTGGATACTTTATTAATTTAACATTATAAAAAAAATTATTTAATTGGATGAACAATATAACAAGACATGATGAAACAAAAAGAATATTATTTTTCCACAAATACAAATATCTCCAAAAAAAAAAAGTTAACCTGATCCATTATCCAGCATAATATTTTACATTAGCAGGATTCGGAGGTGTCCAGCATAATATTCATTACAAGAGTAAAGATTACCCGGAGCACATGAAAAAAGTACTTCAACCAAACCACTAGCTAATAGAGATGCTATGCAAAACTGAAGCCCTTAGCAGATCCTTTCACAAAATGAAGGAGTATAGGATGATGAGATTGAGTTCATATGTTATAATCAGGATGTGGGTTGCCAACTCCTCACCCAGTCTGTCAAAGTCTCAACATTGCTTGAGATATCCTCAATGGTGTTGCTTTTCAAGGCCACGACAATTTCCTCTTTATAACTTTCTTTTGCCTCCTCCAGCAGCACTTGAAAGATTTCACATTCAATGTTGTTTGAAAGTTTGCTCCCATTATATCCTCTGCAACACAAAAAATCTTTTGAGCCAAAAAAACCAAGCAACTGAGAAACGGATCAATAGGAGAAAGTACCAGCACCTTTTGATCAAACGATCATACAACATAGGGTTCTCGGTTTGAAGCACCAACACACGATCAAACCATCGTTCAGGAAAGAAATCACAACCATGATAGTCCACAATGTTTCCTCCTCCTTCCATTACATTCTCAAGCTCATCACACACCTACAAAATCAACACATTATACTTAACGTGTTGTTACTTACAGGAGCAAATCATCAAGTTGTGAAACTTTAAAGATTTGTCACTCTAGTTCAAAGTACCTGTTAGGAGAGTAAAGGTCTTATTTTAATTTTTCCATATTTATATATATATATATATATATATAGGACTACTAACCTTGGGGTTAGTAAGTCAATGTGTGTTCTTAGCCACCTTCTCTCTCTACTCTATGGCTCTCTTCTCCTCTCTAATTCATTGTCCAAAACCTAAATACATAATCTTAACATGGTATCAAAGCAGAAACCAGAATACTATTCACAGACACTGCAGTGACACTGTTCACTGACACTGTTCATGAGTACTGTTCGCCGACCCTGTTTACGAGTGCTGTAGAGGCACCGTTCACTTTTTTTAGGGTTCAAGATCATAAGGAACACGATCTGCTACTATGTCGAGTGAGGTGGTAATTGACTTTGATCTTAGTAGATGTGGCATTCTGCATTTTACAGACATAGTGAGGCACATCTAATCATTTTTATTGTGTATCTGGATGATATTGTAATCACAGGACGTGACAAAATGGGAATTCAAGATTTAAAGCAGTTTTTTTATAGCAATTTTCTGAATAAGGATCTTGGGCAACTTAGATACTTGGGAGGTATTGAAGTTGCTCACTCTCGTCATGGTATTTTTTTGTCTCAACGAAAAGATGTCCTTGATTTATTTAGAGATACAGGGATTGTTGGGGTGCAAACCTGTAGACAATCCTATGGAACCCAACACAAAAATTTAAGCTGATCAAGGTGAATTGTTGATTGATCCAGGACAGTATAAACAACTGATTGGGAGATTGAATTATTTAACTGTCACTAGGTCAGACATCGCAACAAACGTGGTTAGTCAGTTTCTAAATGCTCTACGTACCAATCATTGGGATGTTGTTATTTGTATTCTTAAATATCTTAATAGTGTCCCTAGCCACGGTTTATTTTATCAAAACCATGGTCATATTAGGATTAAGAGTTATACTAATGCAGATTGGGCAGGTTCTCCATCGAATAGGAGATCCACTACTGGATATTGTGTGTCATGGGAGAGTATAAAGAAACAATGGTTGCTAGATCAAGTGCAGAGCGATGACACACAATACTTGTGAGTTAGTTTGATTGAAGCGGTTATTAGTAGAATTAGAGTTTGAGTAGTCTCGTCCTATGAGCTTAGTGTGTGATAATCAACTAACCATTTGTATTGCAATTAATCCAATGTTTCATGAGAGGACAAAGCATATTGAAGTTGATTGTCATGTTGTTACAGAAAAACTTTTGCAGAATGTGATTAGTACAAGACATGAAATCAACAAATTAGTTAGCAAATTTGTTTATTAAACCATTGAATGGTTCACGAGTTAGATCTATTTGTGATAAGCTGGGTGCATATGATATATATACTCCAACTTAAGGGGAAATGTTAAGAAAATGAGGGTATTACTGTAATTTCTCCATGTTATGTCTTATGTATATAAGACTACTAACCTTAGGGTTAGTCAGTCTACTCTCAGTCTCTCTTCTCCCTCTCTAATTCATTGTCCAAACACTAAATACATAATCTTAATAGTATTGATAGAGGTTCGTGGAATTGGAAATTCAACCTGATCAAATGATTCAACATTCCCAATTCGAAAAGCAGTTTTATCACTTTATGCAACACACATAATTTTCTCATGAAGAATATTGCAAAACAAGTATTTTATTATAATTCCAAAACCAACCAAAGTATTTCAAGTAGGTTTCATGTTTTCAATTTTATTTCTACTTCGAGGAGACGATTGTTGGTAATGTTTACATGTTCAGAACCATGCCTAGTTGTCTCCACAAGCTTTGATTTACCAATGAATCCTGCCCTAGCTACTAAATACTGAGCACATCTTATCACATGTAGCTTCTTTAGCATTTAATCAAGATAACAAACAAGATACTTGGTTTCAAGTTGCATAATTTATAATAATAGTAATATTAATAAAAAAGAACCCATATTATTCAAACTTTAAACCAAAAAATCTCCAAGAATAAGACAATTTACTAATAACTTCAAAGAGTATTGTGTTGCCTATAAAAAGCCAAAAGCAATACATTTTTAGATCTGATATTAATTAACGTATAATCACAGTAATTAGAGGATAGCTTATTTTTTTTGGATAAAGCACATTTTATTACCCAAAAAGAAAGAACAAAGCAGGAAACCTGCAAACAAATACAAAGACAAGGCTAGTACACCTGCACACAAATAAAGAGACTAGGCTAGGACACCAGCAAAAAATACAAAGACTAGGCTAAGAACCTAAACAAGGAGAATTATCTAACAGTAGCTTGGGGACCCCATTTAAGAGGTTAACTTTTTTTATTTTTTTGAGATAAGTAGAGGATATGGTTTTAAGTGGGGAAGGGGTTGAAATTTACCAGGTCTTCGTTAATGATGTGGCACTCAAGCTCATCATCCCATCCATCGTGCAAGTTCTTCTCTTTGACCAAATCTCCAATATTTATGTGGCGGAGCTGAGTAGCCTCCGCTAGAACAGAGGATGTTGTTGTTTTGCCAGTTCCAGGTGTACCTGTCACCAGTATATTTGGCCTCCTTCTCCTCCTGTTGCTATCTTGAGCCATGATCACTCTGCAACTTATAAACAAAAGCATAAGGAGGCGTTTTATCCCCTGTGAGGCGATGGGGGTTATGCATAAGCTTTCTGGGTATTGACTTTTTATATTTTAAATATTACACAAGAAAAGAAAAAAGAAACAAGGCCCCGGGACTAGTTGCAGTTCCTAATTCCGAAAGAAAGCAACAAATGATACAAGATAGCAGATCAACCTAAGCACCTTGCCCCAAAAAAGCATAACAGATCTAGACCGGACAATCTGAGTGCCCAGATGCTGATATTTATCAAAATATCAGCCATTCAGCAACTTAAAATCAAATAGAGACTAATTTCAGTGATCAGTAGCTGCCTTGTACCCACAATCATCAACTTAAACCATAATAAAGAATAATTTCAGTGATAAATTACTGATTTTACCAAATGTCGCATTCAGAAACTGAAACCATAATAGAGACTAATTTCAGTTATCAGTAGCTGACTATTAGCTTTATCTGAGATTTTCTCCAACCCAAGTTGTTTACCGTTCAGTAATAACGGACAAACAGAATTTAGTTGTCTCTATTTCACCTACTTTGTTCAGCTTCTTTCTGCTTGATTAGTACATACCTAAGACAACATTTCAGTTGCACTTGCTTACACTTTTACATTTAGTCAAGTAAATGCTAATAGAACTCAGAATTAGAAACCTTCAAAAACTAACCCTTTCATTATTTTTAAAATAGAATGAGCCATCAGTCAACTTTTTTCTCTCTCTCTCTCTCTCTCTCTAGTTTTTCCACCCTCGTGAACCATAGATGTGTTTTGACAGTATAAATTCAATGTAAAGCATGCGAATTTGGAGTATGTCACTTAATTTTTTATGCTTTAGGGTGTTTTTGTCATGCCTTGCACTGAGGCATGCCTTAGGACATTATTGAGGCACGGCTAAAATTAAGTGACAGACTTCAAATTCATACGCTTTGCATTGAATTTATATTTAGGTCAATATCACTAAATTAGTCTCTCTTATGGTTTAAGTTGCTGAATGTGTGATATTTGGTATATATCCACTACTGATCATTGAATATGTCCGGTCTAAATCTGTTATGCTATAGTTCCAAAAATAAAGAGCTAGAACAATCATGCTATAGTAAACACAATCTATGCCTATTTATCAAGGAAACCATAAACATACTTAATTGCACGAGATAATAATGAACAAGTTTAAAGACAAAATGAAAATCATAAGAGATTATCACATATATATTTTTTCAAATCCCATATGATAAAAAGAAAAGAAAAGAAAGTTCAAAAAAAGATTGATCATAGACATTGAAAGTACGTCACAATGTTATTGCGAGTGCCAAGATATTGATGAAGCATGTAGCAATTGATGCAGAGGAAGATTCCGCACGTAACAGATTCTGAATTAGGTTTTTTACATTATATCAAAATAATTAAAAACGCAAAAGCAAAAACGAATAAACAATCCAATTGAACCAAGACTAGTAGCAATAATCAACAACAAACATTTTGATCCAAACGGACCAAACCTAATATGTTGTGTGTGCATGAAAGACCAATCTATTTCATGCATAACAGAAAAAGATTAAATTCTAATTATGTATCCGCTTTCCTAAATAAGCACAATGTAACTATTCGTAGACGTATTTTTTAAGTCATAAATTTATGGGATCTATGTAAATTGAGATTAAATTTGAAGAGAGAGCAAATAGTTTAACTTCAAAGTTCAAACAGAAATTTAGCTTTCCAACGAATAAATACAAACGGAAGCAGCACATATAATTCAATTCAATTCAATTAGTACTTATCAATAAAAAAATCAAAATCTAATCCAAAAGGGGAGAGAGAGAGAGGAGAAAAGTAACTCTAAGAAAGTGCCAAAAATATACATATCCCTGCATCACGCATATCTACATACACACAAAAACAAATCATACCTTATTATCATGAATAAATGAACAACTCCTAATTCTCAGGTATGGTTAGCAACTAAATGACTATATTTTTAAAAAAAATCTTCACAAAAATATGATAATAACCCAAAATTTCAAAAAATCAAGGTGATCAAATGGAAACATAGGGTCTTTTAGACATTAAAAAGTTCAGATAAGAACAATTCCTGTGAAGGCACATGAATCATCAGTTTGATGGACAGGCAGAAGTACTTAATGGACATGGTATCAACACTAGAATTGAACGTTTCTGCTAACTCCGACTAAAAATCACTCAACTGTTTTTGCTGATCAATGTCTATAGCATATGGCTGGATCACCCTCGGTGTATGATAATGATCCATCTGTATTAGCAACAAACTCCCCCTGACTTACATATAGGTATAATTTTATTCACAATCATATTCATTTACACCATGTTTGGAACCAAACAAAATTTGGAATTTATTTCATTTTCAAATGAGTAGAAAAAATAATTCATTTGTAAATGAACTGAAATGGATTCTCATGTTTGGCTTTCTTGTATTAAATTGTAGAATTCAATTGAATTTTCATTTTTAGAATGTTTGAAATAAACGAAGAATTGAATTAAATTTAATGTCTCTCTTTTTTCCTAAAATATCCATAGCATATATATATGACAAAAGTGAGTACTTATGAGGCAAAATATTCTTATTTCTCATTATACAGAGAGATGTATGCCCACATACCATTCTAAGTATTGTACATGTTACTAGAAATGCCAAAAGTAATGGACCATGCAAGCTGATGAATGCTCCATTTTGAAAAAACAAAATTTCAAAATATATATATATATATAAATCTGCTCACAACCATTAACAAAATGGCATTCCATTTTGAAAGGTAGATGTAATACATTCAGGAGCACCAGTTGCACAATTTTGAAACCCCACCAGGATTGACATATAAATTCGATAAAAAAAAAGCGTCTTATAATTAAATTTCTGCAGGTTACATCTTCAAGTTGAATCTCTAGAGATGGAATTCACATCAGTTCAAGTCAAATTAAAATTAGGCTCTGATCGGCCATTACTCTAGAACCAACCTCTTCTCCCATGTAGTTTATAGATCCTTTTTTGGAAAAATCAGCATGAGTAGAAGACAGAGAGAGCACTCACCAGCTATAGAGAAAATATTTCTTGTCCGGCAACGTAGGCAGTGCTGCTCCAGTACAGAGAGAACGACAAAAGCCAATGGGAGGAGGTCGGCCAGTAGCTAGAGAGAGGGAGAACGATCGTTTTGTTTAGGGACATTTTATGAACGTTTTTAACGAGGGTATTGTGGTCAAAGCCTTACTTTATAAATTTCATTTACAAACCTAGACAATTTGTTAAAATACGTAATTAAATTTGGAGTTTTTATCTTATTTCTTTTATTCATTCTCTCAATTTACAATTTAGTCTTAATATTAAATTTAATCAATTTATCCTTTAGTTAAAGATAATCTCCAATATCATTTATTAAAACTTATCATAATTGAAATTAGTTAGTCAATTGATAAAGATTTTATATTATCAAAGATTAATTGGGTATTTTAATACTTTCTATCACAATTAAAATTAGTAAAATATCAATAAAACCTCACATTTTAATCCTCGGGTCCGTGTGGTATTTACATGTGCACAAAAGATCAAAATATCTATTTTTAATTAAATGTTTAGATAAAATAATTAAAATAAATTTTATTGATAGAAAAATATAAAAAGTAAATTAAAGAAATTTAAAATGTGGATATCAAATTGAGACGGTAATTAGATAAACCCTATTAAATCTTTGATTAATAAAAATAAAAAGTCTTGTTGAAAAAAAGAAAAGTTAAAAATAGTGGGAATTCTTGCAAATCTATACGAAATGTGTTAAATACTTTTCCGAAATAGAAAATAAAGGACACATCAGTAATTTCAAAGAAAAACAAAGACACTCCGGTCATTTAAACAGTTGAACTTACTCACTGAGAACTGCAATTAAGGCAGAGAAAACAATTTCCACCGCAACCCCAATCAATTACCCTCGGTTTGGTTGCCGCTAAACCGAGAGAAAACTCGAGACTTAGATCATAGTTGCCATTTCATTTCCTCGTCTCAAACGCCATCTTTAATCAATGGAAGCCCTTGAAAAAACCGAAGAAACCGTATCTAATGTAAGATTCTCTCTCTATGTTTTGATGCCATAGTTGAACTTCTGTTTGTTCTTTAATTTTAAGCATGAAATAATGATTTAGAATTAGGATTTTCTTTTAAAAAAAAATTAAAATGATCATTTTCGATTCGAACACTTGAACCTGGCGATTGTTCCATTTGTTTATGAATTTTGATTGGTGTAGTCAATAGAAGAGAACTAGGCAGAACATATACTTCTCGGTAAGCATCTTCATTGAGATATTTTTTGAGGAATCTAATCATTGTTATCGCTGATAAATAACAGTAGTTATTTGGCTGAAAACACTCGATCATATGAAAAGCTTTAACCAATCCTTGAGGTTTTCGATTGAATTTGCCTCTTAGGATAGATGGTCAAGTCGATATGTTTGGTTATAATTGATAATTTTAATACGCGGCATCCCTATGGTACAGAAAATTCCAGTCTTTTGAGCTTCTGTTTTCAAAGGTGTTAAGACGTAGATAATTGGATATGCATTTGTATCTGTATACAAACGTATAAAAATATTGCAATCTATGATCATACGAAATGTGTTACACATCTAGAGGCTGACCTTGTTCGTTTTAATCAGGTTACAGGAAAATTGGCTGGAACTGTCAACTGGGGCACAGCAACTGTTGTTGGAGTGTTTGCAGGCATGTTATATGGAGGTGGCAGGGAAGCATCCGCTTCAGTTGTAAGTTGGCACTCAGTCAAATAGATAAAAATGCAGATTTCAACTTTCATGGTAGTTCATGAATCATGAGCATGTTTGATGGTGAGATCCAATTGGCGTCTCGGTCTTGTTTAGGCATGAATCATTTGCAAAGGGTAGAAGCGAGAAATAGGTTGAAGGTTTGTAGATATTGATATTTAGATAGCTCTAGGTCTTGATAAACAAATAAAAGTTGAAGTTGAACATGTGGACACTTGAACTTGAATTCAAGTATGGTTTCTAGGACCTCCCCCCCCTCCCCAAAAAAAAAAAACCAAAAAAGGAGAAAAAAGAAGATATACTTTCGCATATTTGTCCCTTCTTGTTCTATTAAGGCACTACATGAGTGTGATATGTCCTTGTAAAGGAAACAGAAAGCTTTTTGTGGTTTTTGTGCAGAACAACTGTAGGTGGAATGCATACAATGTAACAGTTTTGGGTGGTGTAGCAACTGGAAATTCAAGAGGCTGGATTAGAAATTTTCTTGCGTAATACATAATATAGACGACATTGTCAGTAGACAGTAGTCTAATTATTGATAATACCAAATCTTTTGTGTGTGCTTTGTAGCAAGGTTTACAAACGATATGACAAGTCATGTGAAGCTGCTGAGACATTATATATTTATCGTTTAAGCCAGTTCTCCATAAATAATTTAGTTCTGCATCATATTTTCTTCTGATTTTCCTTTCACCCTCCACCTCATTTTTGTGGATGCTCTTGTACATGTGAAATACTATTTTATCTTTTACCCTTGTACTTATGTTGCTTTTGTCATATATCCTTCTTAAATTAATGGAAATAGTTGTAATTTTCTTAAAATTTTATTTTTATTATTTTGTAAATTGAAAGTAGTTCACCATGTTTTGGCAGAGCAAGGATGCAGAAGTCATGTTGAAGCTCGGGAGCACTCCAGATTAGCGTGAGCAGTATCGATTAATGCAATGGAGAAAAGGTTTATCCGAGTCACTCGTGGCTCAATAGTTGGAGTACGGCTTGGGATGTTCACTGCTGCATTTTATGGTTTACAGAACCTGCTAGCTGAGAAACGGGGTGTGCATGATATTTTCAATGTTGTTGGAGCTGGTTCAGCCACTGCTGTGACATTTGGTTTAATTAGTAATAATTCATGTACCTTATATGAAACAGACTTGTTCACTTGCTGATTTTTGGAGGTTGATTCACTAAATTTTATGGCACACTTTTGATGGTTTTTATGTAGCTAAACGTAATCTCTATTATTAGAATGAACTTGTCCATTTGATGTTTGAAGCATTGGATCTGAAGAAAATTTGATGAACTGGTCCTCTCAGTAGTTAACTTTTTCCCTTCCTCTAAACTATATGCTAGTGCCTGGATCTCTCAAATGGCGTGCAAGGAATGTGGTGCTGGGTTCAGTTCTGGGAGCAGCAGTCTGTTTCCCCCTCGGTACTTGTTTCGCGCCTTATATATAAATTTTTTTGTCTTTGTTTAGTATTACCTGTTCAATAAATTAACATGAATTCTGGTCTGCGATAAAATCTTTATTAACTGCTGTTTTGTGGGTTTTAACGTGAAACCTGAGTACTTGTTACAAGTAAGAATATTTAGGAGAAAACAATGGATCCCAAGTTTTTTAGAATATTTTTTTTGAACATTCTTTGCCTCGTCATAACCAGTGTTTTCAGAGGCGAGGGCGTTGGGCGAGGTATTTTGCCTCAATGAGGTGAGGCGTAAGCCCTGAGGCGTTGGGGCGTAAGTTTTTTTAAACGTTGGGACGTTTTGAATAAAACAGTATTAATTAAATTATAAAAATACAAAAAAAAATTGAAATAATATAAATAAATTAATTATCAATAAACTTTACTAACTTAAAACTTATGAATGAATATTTATCAAAATATTTCACAAATACAATGTTAAGTGGTTGTTGTTTACACACTTACAATAATATAACAAATTCACATACATCTCATCTTTCATCAATAAATCATAAATCACACTCCAAACACCAAATTCTAATTTTTAAATTGATCAATCTATTCATCACAAGACACAAACACGTTTCAAATTCTAACAAATATAAAAGTAACACAATGTTAAGTGTCAAATGTTTATTGATTAGTGTTTACACACTTATATTGGTATAACAAATTCACATATATAAATCTATTAAACGCAACAAATTAGATAACATAGATAATACAATCCTAATGATGTTATAAAATTATATTAATGAAATGCAAAGTATTATGGAGCCTATTTAATGAATTTGCTAATCAGTGGAAACAAAGAGAGAAAAAAAAAGAAATAGTGAAAACAAATGAGGAAAAAAAAAAGGAAACAATGGAAAGGAGGGGAAAAAGGCAAAAAAAAAAGAAGAAGAAATGCAAAAAAAAAAAACAGAATGCAAAAAAAAACGAAAGCAAAAAGCAACAAAAAAGAAATTGGTTTCACGCACGCATGCTCCAGCCGGGGATCGAACCAAGGCCTGCAACATGGTAATGTAACAACCTACCACTAAACCACAGGTGCAAATTGGCTATGCAGCTAACAAAAATATATATATAGACATTACGCCCCAACAATCACCCCCCTGGGCTTTTTTACCCGATTTCGCCCTTGAGCGCGCCCAAAACCGTTTTTTAAAACATTGGTCATAACAATTGCAAGATCAGATGTTTTCTTTTAATATTATGGAAGCAGTACTTAATCTGTAGGTTAAATGAAGTTAAAAATGACAGCAAGATTTTGATTCAGAATGGTTGAACATATAATATGAAAATTGCATTTTGTAACAGGTTGGATTCACTTGAAGCTTGTCGAAAAAGCAAATGAAGGGAATATGGCTGCTCATCTTGATTCTGGTCAAAGTGGAGAAATGAAGAGCGGTGTTGGTGCTGCCATTGAGAGGCTTGAAGAGAACTTGAATAAATAGAAGCATATTAGTGGGGATACATCCTCTTCTGTTTTACATAGAGAGAGAGAGAGAGAGAGAGAGAAAAGGGATTAAGATTTAAAAAGGGACTAGTGCAAAAGTGTATCTCTGATTCCCTGTGGTGGCCTTTAGAAGTAGTTCGCTGTATACCTGGGCTCTACCCTCATCTATAGATCACTTTCTTGAGCTTTAGTAGTATTAATTTTCTAGTTTCATAGATAATCTGACATTCCCTATATCCTTAAAATTTTTGTTTACAAGTAGGATTGATTATTCAGAAATTTATAAATACATGAAATCATAAGGAAAATTGTTTTTTCCAGCGTGATTTTGATTTAATGCCCATAATTAGCTCTTGAATGTTTGATCTTTACAAGATCCATTCTGTTGCATTTGTTCAGAATGTATAACTGCACTGAAACAGCAGCTTTCTATCTAGAAAAGCAGAATGCAGTGCTTATAATTTCTGGAGACTAACTGATGGGTTGCTCCTATCCAAAGTTTTTTGGAAAGAGAAACGAACGGTATTCCGATGCTTTATCTGAACTGTAAATGAAGGGGCCCTTCAACTGTTTGGCTAGAAGACAGCTGAAATATGGAGTAAACAGAATAGTGTAATGTACAGGAAAAAGGGATGCGTCACTTTTAGAAATTGCTGAACTTGACTGAAACTAATGCGGTTGTTGTCTCAGCCTGGAGACTGATTTGATTTGCGATTCCACCAGATATTTGCGATTTCTATTTTCAATAATTTCTTATTTTGAGTCACGCAAAACAGCAATAAAAACGCTGGCGAATATATACTTAAACAAAAAACAATAATATATGATTCCCATTTATCTAAATTCCTGATTTCCCTGCGAACTAAACGTAGCAATCATACATACCCAAGTATTTTTCTCCTGGCTGTCATAATAAACCATTCATTCCTAGGTAAATTTGAAAATACAAACCAAACGCATCCTAAGGGTATTTAGGGAGTGCGTGTTGTAGCCTAATACACACCTTAATTATATTACTGCACAAAATAAAAGAAGCAAAAACAGATTGCAATCTGTCATTCTCACAGAATTCCTCCATAGTTGCGCTAAATGGCAATACAGGTTAAAATCAGAGAGCTCTTCATTGTAAACAAACAAAACCGATAGGAAACAAAAATGAACTGAATGAAATAAATAATATGACAGGATATAGCTTAAGGTGGGCCTCTAACTGGTATAATCTGTTTGTATGATAAACACTGACAGCAAGTTCACTAATGCCTACTTTAATTTTATTTTTAATTCCAGAGTTGAAAATGAATAATCAGAGAAGCTGGTGGCCCATAAAGCTTCCTTTAAGTCAATCTTTGTCATCCTTTTTGCATAGATTTTCTTACGCTTCATCAACACTCACGAGGTCATCTTCAGTATGCAAACCCACGCCCTCCCACTCTTTTTCCTTTTCTCCCTTTTATGTATTTTCTTTCTCCATCTAGCCACCCGTTACTTGAAACCATGAGTTGAAAAGGTTTAGGGGAACTCATATCTTGACAAATGGAGTAAAAAACTTATTATTCTTCCTTGCCTGCAATTTTGTGAAGAGTAAAGATGTAATGTATTGATGCCTAGTTTCAATGGAAAATTATAGGTTAGCTGTAAAAGAAAGAATAATTACCATTGTTCTGTTTTAACAATGTGTTGTCCTGCCCCTTCTTTGCCATCCTTTTGGCTCCTTCAGCTATGACCATGTTCGTCCAAAGTTAATGGTTGACATGAACATAAAGGTCAAAACATTTACATGAATGCAAAGTGAGATAGAATTGATGATGGGCATTAAACTATCCCAATAAGTGGACCCCGAGATACATTAACTATTTATCAAGATGATGGAAAAAGAAGAACAATGTTCAATTGCATAAAACCAGTTTTCTTTAGTAAAGCTTACCCTTAAATTTCTTTTTCTTGTTAGCTCTCCTTCTCTTTCTCTCTGCCTTTGTCACTTCGGCTTCTTCTTTAATGTCACCTTTGCCAGCAAAGACTTCCTCAGGAGCAAGCATAGCTGCATCTGAGACTGCCAAGGGTGCAATCTGCTCATGGAAGACATATCATGCATGTTACTAAATTTTTCAATCATGAAGAAAAAGAATTCTAAAGATAATCAGAAAACCTTCTCACCTCTTCCATAGCAAGAGCAGGGACATTCGCTTGTATAGACATGTCCTCGATAACCTATCCAGATCAACACATCTCAGTTCAACACCAGAAAACTCCATAACATTCATAAATATATTGCAAGTAGACATACTACCACAATGATTGAGAAGCATACAGGTTTTGGAGTGAAGTGGAAATGAGAAAGAGCATCCAACTTCACACATAGTTTCTTGAATAGCATGCTTGCCTGGTAGAAAAGAATAAATCACCAGATTAAAAATCAAACATGGAAAGAGACACAAAAGGGACTTTGGATCATATTGCGGATATACATGGGGAAACGAGATCAAACACAACAAAGAAATAAAACAGACAACAAACGCAGAATAGACCAATAAAAACTTGCACCTCTTTCTTTTGTTCATCAGAGAAGGACAATGGAGCCAGAGTTGAATTAGTCTTTTGAACAAATTCTTCCTGCAAATAATCATATGAATATTTTTATTTTCTGGATGCTAGTGGAAGAAGGAAACAATCAAAGTGCTATAAGTCAACTGATCATCAACATATGAAATCCAGTCTACAAGATCAGAAATAAAAAAGAGAAAGGAAAGAGGGTGAAGAGGCAATGCCACACACTCTAAAATTTAACTAACCTCATAAACTTCAGCAAGACCCTTCTTGCTCTTATTCTCATCCTGCACGTTTTAACAAAAAGCAGCTTGAGCAAATTAATTTATAATCATAGTGAAAGTTCATCCAAGAATTTAGCCTTTGAACTATCCACCTTAAGGAACAGTTCTTACCATCTCTTTGATTTCTCTTGGTGCTCTAGAGAGTAAACTAGGAGCTCTGAGAACATCATCAAACCGGCCCTACAACAACATCATTGGTCCTTAGTAATTGACTGATTGAGAGAGAGAGAGAGAGAGAGAGAGAGAGAGATGTACACATGTAGTTCAAATTACATCTATTAGAAGATGTAGTTTACCTCAAGGATTCTATTCTTAATCATATCTTCAAGTGATGTCGTGACCTCCTCTGTGATTACAGGAGCAGGCCTCACATTGTGCTCAAAATCTAAATCAACTTCCAATGCACTGTTCTTTGGCCTTTTTGCAGCAGTTACCTGTTATGAAAATAGTATCCACCCACATTTTGATATATGGATTTGGTTTATACAATATACACATCACATATAAGAAATTTTCTTCCTAACACGGTTATTCCAGATAAAACACACCTCTCCCTGCATGGTCCAATGTTTGGGTTCTAAATTTGCTTTCTCCATCTGCTCTATCTTAGATCGAAGTGCCTTGAGTTCTTTTTCATGTGTAGAAAGATTGCTTTTTCCCTGGAAAAGGAAAAGAACTGAAAGTTACTTCAATGAATACACAAACTAACCACGAATCAGAAGATACAACTATACCAAAGTGACTAATCAAAAGAAAAAAAGAAACTAGTACAACAAAGTGGACATAATCTTTCAGATACAACTAACGAGTTAACAAAGGGATGATACAATACTTGATTTCCAGCTAACTCGTCGCCGTCTTCTTCATCCTCTGAGTCTTCTTCTGACCCATCAACCAATTTGGATTTTCTTCTTGAAGCTTTCTGTTTAGCACCAAAGAAGTCTTGGTATCTGATTATCATAAATTCAAATGTAAATCCCAGGAAAGGCAATATAAAGTGAATTAGTGGTTAAACTTTGAAAAAAAGAAAAAAAAACAAAGTAGTTCTATACTATACGTTAGAGCCACATAGACATGCCAGAGAAGTACAAGGTAAATAACTTCAAGAGATATTGACTGCAATCAAAATTGAATATGTCAAAACTACATCGAAATCATTATACTATGCATATTACATCTGGATTTTTTTTTTTGAAAAGTTCATTCAAGTTATGGTTGCACTTTCTGGCAGGAAAGAAAAACTGCAACTTTCTTGCTTATGTTTCTTTCTGAATTGAAGCAGAGGATAAGAATGTTGGGTATATTATTTGAAGAAGATGGTGAATTCCTTGAAAGAGAAAGCAAGTGTTGGCATAATGTTAAAAGCACTGGCAGTGAGGACAAGTTGGTAACGGTGGTTGGTTAATGGGTACATTGATGACTATACCATCACTGGTTGTGCCCATACAGTTAGACCACGAACCATGGAGAAGGTAGAAAAGGATGATGCTAATTATGGCATAGTGACAATGACATGAATAGGTATAATCATGACAGTGGTAATGGAGATAATCTCAGCACTGATAGTGTAGCAGCCATGGAGGCAGTAGGAGCATTGGCATAAAACATGACATGGTGGCAGCAATGGTTACACATTTATAGTAGTAGTAAAACAAAGAAAACAAAACTTTTGCTTCTTAAATTATGAAATCATCATTTCCACAATGAACCAAGAGTTTTCCAGCAATAATCTTAGAATAAACAAACATTCGACAATGAAATGCAGGAAATGCATGAGATAAAAACAAAAAGTAAATGCAGAAGCAGCACCTTGCACTTTCCAACTTGTCTGCATCTTCATCGTCAAAAGCTCCAAGCTGGGGAAGAAAAAGGGACACTCGCAAAGATTAAATAAGAACAAGCAAAATCTACAATGCTGATTAACAAGGTAAAATCATCTCATGAAAACCCTTTGACAATACCAGAATCAGTAATTAGCTCTGTTGCACCCCACCCCACCCCCCTTTCCTCAAACCAAAACCACCCAAAAGTAATCTAAAATTTTCAAAAAAAGAAAAGGAAAATAGAATTGCTTACCTTATCCTCATCCTCCTCATCTTCATCTTCATCTTCTTCTCCTTCCTCATCTTCATCTTCATCTTCGTCATAATCGAAACCCATTCCCTTCCCTTTCCCTTTCTCATTTGGCTTGTTCTTCTTCTTTTTGTCTAAACCGAATTCCTTAGCCTCATCCTCCTCCAAGTACTCCTGCAATTCCTTTATCTTCAAAAACTTATCCTCTATCCCTCCTCCCCCTCCCTCCTCCTCGTCCTCCTCTCCTTCACTTTCTCTCTCTCCTTTCTCTTTCCGCTCACCTCTACCGCCATCCTCTTCTTCTTCCTCCTCCTCCTCCTCATCATCATCAAACCCATCCATATCCATATCCAAGTCGTCATCATCATGTTCTCCATGTAAATCCTTAATTTCCTTCCCTTCAGGAACCCTCTTCAGCTTTGATACTTCTTCTGGATTCTTCTCGAACTTCTTCACTTCTCGGCGGAGGCTCGACAACATGGGCTGCGATTGGAGGTCAATTTGCTGCCAAATCTGTTCGGCATCGAATCCGTCGATCAGGAGCTGATCGAAGGGGGATTTGGCGCTGTAGGGCTTCAAGGAGGAGAAGATGTGCCGCGAGGCGGCTCGAGCCGCCTGAGAGAGCTCAGGGTTCGGCGCGAGCCACACCGGTGCCTCAGTTAATCGCAGGCAGTGCAGGGCTTCCATGCCTTCTTCGCTTGTCGTCGCCATATCTTAATTTGGTCTCTCAATGGTACCCACGAGCGTGTGTTCGGTCTTTGACGGTTGGTTTTTCTTTAGGGGTTAGGGTTTTAGATTAGGTAAATTGCACTAGCATCCACGAGGTTTAACTATGATTACAATTGCATCTTAAGTTATCAAAATGTATAATTCCTCCCCCCTGTTTTTCACAATAATATTGCAACCAAATGGTGAAAATACGTAAAACAAGTTAACAAAATCATTCGTGATCTATATACACGGGCGATTATTGAATTAGGTTAAAACTAATTTTAAATTGAAATTTATTTTTTAAAATATGTTAAAATTTTAGTTAAATTAAATAAAATTTTAATAAATAGTAATTAAAATATTTAATTAATAAATAATTTTATTTAATTAAATTAATTTTTTAACAAATTTTAAAAAATAAATTTCAACTTAAAATCAATTAATCAAACATTATCATAATTACTATGGAAGTGTTGTTAATACGCCATATGGTAATACCATGTGTCCAACTTTTATTACTCCAAATACGAAATTAGATAGTTTTCGTTTTATAAGTAATTAGGATATGAAGTCTAACTCATAAACTCAATAAAAGCTTAAATTAATAAATAAAGCTTAATCAATTATAACTAAATACAAAGAATATTTTCTAATTGGAACTCAATTTGATATATCAAGTAATCATGAAATATTTCTATAAAAAATAATCATAAAATATTTTTATTTTCTTTTTTTTCATGATGATGTGAGTATTCGTATCATTTTTCTTACACTAATTTATTATGTGCTCATCTCTCTTTTCGTTTATTCGATAAAATTATTAAAATATAGTAAGCGTTAATTAAAATATATTTAGTTTTAAATAATATAATCTTTATTAATACATATAAATTAAATTTAAAAATTTAATTGTAACAATAATTAATATCAAAATAACTACATGAGACTGCAAATTTACATATATTTGACAAAATAAATTAACCATATGACTATCAAGTAAAATATTTTAAGTGTTTATTAGAATACATTTAGTTTCAAATAATATAATTTCTATTAATACATATAAAACAAATTTCATGATAAACAAAATTATAAAAATCCAATTGCAAAAGTTCTCAATGTCAAATTAATTACTTGAGACTACATATTTACATATATCCAACAAAATAAATTAAACATGTGACTATAAAACAATAGTTAATCAAATACCAAATTAAATACATATAAATATGTAAATTAGTAATTGCTTATGTTTCAAACGATATAAACAAAATAAAGTTTTAAATAATTTTCAAATATTACATTTTAATTTGGAGCATAAGATTAAATATTAAAATCACAACAATATTTTTGGTAAAAAAAAAAGGTTAATTAAAAATATTAATGATGATAATCACAAAATCTATCATCCATTATCAAAATTCAAATTTCTATTTACTTAAGCTTAATACATTCACAAACAACTTAAACAATAGAAATTTTAATGGATATATATCCAATTGATATTAAGACATGGTGACGGTGGTAGGATGACATATGATTTGGATATCCCTAATCATGTTTCAACTCATTAAAAAACTTACAAAGTATACTAACAGATATATTTAATTAAGATATATATTTTTGGATATTTCTGCACATTTTTCTCATGCATAAATTTTTTGAAATATATAGTGGTTATAAGAAGTTGTTCCTCTTGACAAAATCTCTCTATTTTCGTTGTTTGCGCAATGTTCTTTAGATTTAAAGTCCAATATCCAAACTACCCAACCCAACATACTCTTTGATTGTCGAGAATATTGTGATATATAAAATACTTTTTTTATGGATTTTACAGTAAAACAAACAGAGTCTAAATGGATTCAATTCTTATATGTGATAACGAGGTAAAATATGATATGGTATTTGTATTTGTTTTTTTTTTAATGGTGTAGAATGAATAAATCTTACTTAGCTTAGTACATTGTTTGGATGGAATAAATGAGAAAAAAAGAAATGAAGGGTACATGTACAATTTTTTCGATTGAGTGCGGTACAACAAGATATAATTTGGATGAGTATCTTTATATCCCTTCAAGTATTCTCTAAACTCGAAATTTCGTTTGTTTGAAAGTTTGACAAGAGAGTAAAAAATTGTGAGAGGTTGGAGGTGTGCTCTTACCCTTTCTTTTTTCAAGATCCAAATGGAGCTACCCTAGCTTACACTTAACTTATATTTCAAACACGTGTTTCTCACGTGTTTTTAAGTACGAGAAAAGAAAACAAGAACAACTAATTGAATTTGATCGAAAATCAGAAACCTATTTTTTTACTTTATGACCTAAAAGTGAAAAAATTAACTTATTGTCATACTTTGGGGGAAAATAGTTTGATAGCACTTTCAACACAAAATTTATCTAATTTTAAATAACTTTTAACTCAATAATACTTATACCAATAGCTATCGCAATAGAAGTTTTTGTTTTGTCATAGTAAAAACTCTAATTAGACCAAATGAACTTGAATTTTGTGTAATTCTGCTTATAATCTCAATGCACTCAAGTATTCTTGATTTGAGAGGGTGCCCATTAAATAAAATGTAGGTTTGTCATGTGTCTTGTTAAAATGTTGATATTGTTCATTGTTACTTCAATGATAAACTAACCCAGCTAACAACCACTCCTCTCATATAAGAGAGTTGATCCCACAAATCATAATTCGCTGTAACTATAACAGACCTAAGGATGTTCACTAGTAACTATGTGGACATAAAGTGATAATTTTGACATCAATTTTTATTTTTTAGTATAATTATTAATGAACCTCCCAAAATTCATGAGATTAACTCTTAATTATTATAAGAGATCTTAAGTTCAAATCTCAATCTCATTTTTTTCCCCTAAAAAGAAACTTTTATTGGATATGTACATATCCATGTTAACAAAAAAAAAAAAATTGAAAAGAACTTGAGTTATGTCAATGATTAACCATTTTTCATTTTTAGTGACTCGTGTTTGTAATGGTTATAAATTGATAGATGTGAATTAATGACAAAATTGAGTTTTTTCTACCAAAATCAATAGAGATTCATAACACCCAAAAGAATCCCAAGAAAACCAAAAGAACAAAAAAGAGATTCATACCCATATCTTCCATTTCATTGAATTTGCTAGGAAAAGAGTTTTAATCATTAGATTAAACCCCCATCATAAGTATAATATTTTTTTTTTCAAATGGTAACTACTATTCAATTGATTCACTTGCAAACAACCTAATTTAGTTTTGAATTCTAAAATCAATCTTAGAATCATCCATTTTTCATTTAAAAGTTTGATTAACTATTCACAATTGTGTATGTGATGTAAATTGGGAAGTTTTTTGTTACTTTCCTTTCTTTTTTGTACAAAAATGTTTGTTGCTTTGTTTAACCAATAAACAAATTATAATGATATTTGAAATCGAATTAAAATATATTTAAATTTGTAAAGTTAAATAATTTTGTTTTGATCTTACCGATTTAATTATATTTTAATTAATTTTCAGATCTCCATAAAACTATTGATTTAATTTTTTTTTTTTTAAAGAGACTCAAACCACACGTGTATCTTTCACTAATTATTATTATTTTTTTGGATAATCACTAATTCTATTTCAAAAAATATACTATAGTATTAATTTCGGACAAAGCGCAATGATTTTTATAGCGCCGTTTGGTTTAATCCCTCTCCTCTTTAAACGGCGCATATATATAATCAACTAGTAGTAATTGCTCGAGTGATGCAGGTACCAAACAAACATGTCCCTAGCCAGAAAGCGTAATCAGCCCGTACTCTTCGCCTCAGAAACATAAACAAAAACAAACCACAAAGAACAGTTTCGAAATTCTCACGACAGCACTCTCCAACAATCTAATTCCTCTCTCTCTATCTCTATCGTTGTCCATTGCCCATTGCCTAGAGGTCAGCTGCTCTTACTTATTCTCCCTTTCAGTCCTCTCAGGTTCGATCCTCTCAAGTTCCTCCTCCGCATCAACTAATCCCTAATATTTTCTACACGATCTGATTTATATCTTGTGCATCAGGCTCTTTTGAATTCCAATTTCATGTTCAATTGAAATCTTTGATTCTATTTTTTTTTAATTTCTGTAATTCAATCATTTGATTTTGGGTTCGTTCAAATGATCAACGGAGAGGAGACTCGCGAGATCACCTCAGGAGTCGCCTCTCCGGACCCGTTAGATTCGTTCCCGTCCAAATCGGACGGCGGCGATGCGTCTCCTGCATCGTTGTCGCAGTACTCCTCATGCGGAGAATCCGAGAACGAGCGCTATTGTAGTGCAAACTCGATAATGGGAACACCAAGTATGTGTAGCTCTATTGGGGCATTTAGCGATTGTATAGAATCAGAGTTTGGGTCTATAAAGAGTAGCTTTGGGCTTGGGGATGATAGTGGGTTGGAAAATTTTAGTTTGGGAGCGAACCTAAAGCTTTCCTCTAGAGGAAAAGACTGTTTAGGTGATCGAAGAGTTGGGTTTTTCAAGGAGAGAATCGGTGCAAGTAGTGCTAATGAGGAAATCAGTGTTCCTTGTGAGACAAGAAGTGAAACGGTGAGTGAGAATGTGGAGAGTATTGATGCTCGAGGGGTTGGTAATGGGGTAAGTGTTGAGGGGAATCTGATGGGCAGGAATGGTTCGCTATTTGGAGCCAAGGCTGAAGGAGGTTCCATGTCTCGTTTAGTTGGTGAAGATAGTGAGGAGTGCTTACGTGGGTTGGATTCAAAATTGGAGTTTCATTTTGGTGGAGGGGAGATGGAGAGGGAAGAAGATGGTAACTCATCTAGGTATGAGCATTCGGAAGGTGAGGATTCAATGTATGGTACAGATGATGAACTTAGGGATAATTTGTATTACCCGAGGAATGTTCAATATCGGCATGAGGCAAAATCCGAAAATGAAAATCCATTTTTTATTAATTCGTCTGTAGCCTTTGGTTCGGAGGATTGGGATGATTTTGAGCAGGAAACTGGGGCTGGTAACCTGCCTCAACTGATCTTAGATAAATTCCAGGAGCAGAAAAAACAGAATCTTGAAAGTGAAAGAAACTTCTTAAGCTCAGCTTCTGTGGCCTCACCTGAGATTTCAAGTGTTGTCCAAACAGAGGGAGGAAAAGATCAAACAGATGTACCTGTATCTGCTGAACAAGTTAGAGGTGCTGATGATATGGAAGGAAATGTTAATAGTACTGTGACCCCAATAGGTTTCCCTAATCATGGTGAACCAGAGCAAGTTAGAGAAGTTAGAGAAGTTAGAGACATTACCGTAGCCAGTAATCAAGTGCAAGGTGCTTATAAATTGGTGGAAGATACCAAAAGTTCTTCCATCAGCACTATTGGTGTTCAAAAGTTACATGAAGAGGAGAGATACATGAGAGACATTTCTGTTTCCAGCAGTCAAGCCCAGGGTGATCTTGATGAGATAAACTATCTTGAAAATTGTTCTGTTAGTGATGTCTTTGAGATGGCGCAGGATCAGCTAGTAGAAAAAGACCCCTTGGCGCTAGGTTTGAACACTAAGGATTCTAGCATGGACAGGGAGAATCATTCCATGGATACCAAGGAAGTCATAGCTATTGATGGTGCTAAGGTTTTTGAAGATCGAGATCTTGGGAATTTTAAATTGCAATTTGGCCCCCTTGCTGACGATACAATTAATCAAATATGTCCTAGTTCAGCTGAATCTCCAAAGAAATTAAATGCAGAATTCTCTGAAGATTGCAGACCAAATTCACCTCCTTGGGCGTTTGAAAACATTACAAGGAATACATTGAAGGATTATCCTGTCCCACCGGATCTGTTTGAAGCCCATCATGCACCAGTTAAGGTCAGTCAATGGTAACTGGGTACTTATTTTCTTGCTTAGTGGTTTTGCATCCCCAATCGAGTTACTGGATTACTAATGTTGCTACTTGAACTCTTTTATGTTTTAAATTGGCATTGGTACTGAACTTTGCTGGGAAATTAACTTAGTGGCAAACTTGTCTTGTGGATGCAATATAGTTGGAAATGTAGCTCACATAGTGTTGTAGCATATACTGATTATTTATAATAATTGATGGACTACCTACCTTTTTCAAGTGAATGGTTTATCAACCATCCTCTATGGTTCTGCAAAATCGAACTTTGTCACTACACTTTTTTTTTTATGTTGTGGATCTATTAAGTTGCAGGTTAAGCTACTTGTATTCTTATTTTTTATTCCACTATATTTTGCAGATAGAGAATCTCGAGCTTAATGATTTTTATGATGAGGTTGTTCATGATATGGAAGAAATTTTACTTGACTCTAGTGAGCCTCCTATGTCAAGGTTTCCTCAGGGTAACCGGATGTTTCAGTCACAGCTATCTCTACCTCTAAGAAATGGAGGGCCAACTGCTTCTACTTCTGGTACCGATTATCCCTACCCGCTAATTCTGGAGCCAATGAGAATTGACGGGGTCGAAGTGGTAGGTGCAAAGCAGAAGAAAGGGAATGTCTCAATTAGTGAAAGATTGGTTGGAGTGAAGGAATACACTGTGTATATAATAAGAGTGTGGAGTGGCAACAACCAATGGGAGGTTGAACGCAGATACCGTGATTTCTTTACTCTCTACCGTCGCATGAAATCATTATTTGCTGATCAAGGCTGGATTCTTCCTTCTTCCTGGTCCTCTGTAGAAAGGGAATCCAGAAAGATATTCGGGAATGTATCTCCTAATGTTATTTCTGAAAGGAGTGTCCTTATTCAAGAGTGTTTACGTTCCATTCTCCATTCCAGGTCTTTTTCCAGTCCTCCAAGTGCATTGATTTGGTTTTTGTCTCCTAAAGATTCGTATCCTAGTTCCCCTGCATCAAATACACTTGTGTTTCGGCCTATGTTTTTCAATAGTGGGGCAGATACAGAGAGTATTTCCACTTTAGGGAAGACCATATCACTTATAGTTGAAATTCGACCACAGAAATCAACAAAACAATTGCTAGAAGCACAACACTATACTTGTGCTGGATGCCACAAACACTTCGATGATGGAATGACACTAATGAGAGACTTTGTGCAGACATTTGGGTGGGGTAAACCTCGACTTTGTGAATACACTGGTCAGTTGTTTTGTTCTTCCTGCCATACAAATGAAAGTGCAGTCTTGCCAGCAAGAGTTTTGCATCATTGGGATTTTAGTCAATATTCCGTTTCTCAAATGACTAAATCGTATTTGGATTCTATACATGATCAGGTAATTTGAAGACTAGTGCTTATCGTGTGGTTTACGATGTTGTTATCTGTAGATTATGTGTAGCAGATGAATTTATATTGTATTAGTAAGCAAAATGATTTGGGAATAGATCGTGTTCTTTCATATGCCTATCAGTGTGGACTGCAACCCATGTGTTTATACATCTTCCCTTTTCCTTTCAGAAACATATCCTCTTTCCCCATCTATGAAGACTCCCCCCCCCCCCCCCCTGTACTCTGTATAAGACTTTGTCCCTCCTACTATAAAAAACAAGCATTGTCGTGATTATCATCATTAGTAAGTATCTAATGGCTATGTTTACATTAATGGGTCAAATTTATAGGGTCGTTCCCTTCTCCTCCTATCTGTTCAAGAATTTCTGCAAAATCTACTAGATAAAGCTCATAAAACAATGAGCTCGGCTTCCCATTTCATTCCACAGGGATCTGTGAAATGGCTGTAGGTAGTTGACTGAAAATAGTTTAAACCTGTTAAATATTCAGTATAGTCTGGACTCTTTTTGGTCCAACCAGGACTTGTCATTCATTTTTATATGTTCATATTGAGATAGGCATGCACACGTTTGTGTTTATTTTAACATTTTTTAAAATTGAAGTAAAGCTTTCAAGTATTACTTAATTTTTAATTGAGACTATGCTAGATGTCCTTGATGAATTTTATCCTGCAGCCCATGCTATGTGTTAGTGCCGTCAATCCTTTCTTGTTCTCGAAGGTCCCAGCTCTGCACCATGTAATGGGCATCAGGAAAAAAATAGGAACTATGCTTCCATACATCCGCTGCCCATTCCGTAGGTCAATCAATAAAGGACTTGGGTCTCGAAGATATCTTCTTGAGAGCAACGATTTTTTTGCGCTTAGAGATCTGATTGATCTATCCAAAGGGGCGTTTGCAGGTAAACTTCTAATTTCAGGCTAACTGCTAATATGTGTTTTATGGGAGGACATTGGGATGTATAGCGTTGTTTTCACTTTCTATTTGTTCTAGTGATGGTTCTTTTTCAACAGTTGGAGAATATGGAGCAACCATTTTGGGGCCGTCTAATATTTCACCTAGTTGATCAAAACTATATTTTTTCTCCTATAGGCAGGGTTTCTATATTTTCCTTGAAGCTGGCAGTATTTTAGAGCAGGATTTGGGCGGTCTGCATTGAGCTATAAGAAATTAAATAATGGAAATTAGTTTACTTTTGTTGCTGATTTCAGGACTGTTTTGTTGAATTACTGTCTAATGTCCTTGTAAAATAGTGCTTGTTTTTGCAATTGGACAATTTTTCCAGTGAGCTGTTTAACCTGCTATCTGCAATAACAGTGTAGTATAAAGTCTGGAAAACTGTAACCAAGCAAAAGAAACAGAAAACAGTATATATTTAAAATAAGTAGCAGTAAAGTTTTTGAGTGATAAAAATATATTCTTGGTCACAACTCCCTTGGGAGTTTTCTTTAAATTTTCAAAATTTCCAGAGAATAAGTAAAAATTTGAGACCCGAAAGTTGGGCTTCGCATACTGTTTATCATGTCTAATAAAATTTTTAGAAGATGATCATGACCCACTGATATTTCTGAAGTGTACAATTAATACATACCTTGTTTCTAAGCTACGTGCATTCACTTTTTGAATCTGCAATGTAGGATTAAACTTCTCCATGATTTTTTTTCTTTCTTCTGGTTTTGTGCCGTATACACTGGTTCAATGTAGGGTAAATATGTGTACTCTTATGGCAGCACTTCCTGTGATGGTGGAAACTGTTTCAAGGAAAATACTGGAGCATATTACTGAGCAGTGCCTCGTATGCTGTGACGTTGGAGTGGCCTGTCGTGCTCGACAAGCTTGTAATGACCCATCTTCTCTCATTTTCCCTTTTCAGGTGGGTATTCATACTCTAGCTAGTTGGCGTGTGGTTAATGTAATATTTCCGTTTTAACTTTTCTTACAGTCAAGATGTCTATTTTTGTTTTTCAAGACATGCTCCCTGGCTGATCAGTTGGTGGGTACTACATTATAGTCTTTGTAGTTTCAAGGGTCTGTTAATTGGATCTTCTTAACTGAGCATGAAGGAATTTTTTTTATTAAGTTGTTTCCTCTGAGAAAGCTCAAAATAGACACTTACTGGTTTGCATTATTGGTAATTCTTGATTATCATTATTGATGTAATCTGACTGAGAAATCAATTGCAGGAAGGTGAGATTGAAAGGTGTCCATCTTGTGAATCAGTTTTCCATGAGCCTTGCTTTAGAAAGCTCACATACTGTCAATGTGGGGCGCAACTCAGGGTGGATGATGCCGTGGGATCCTCTGAGAGGGTCAGTGATAGTTTTGGTGGTGAGACAAGTGGAGTATTGGACTTATTGGGGAGGAGATCAGGTTCTGGGTTGCCTGTGGGTTTCCTCTCTCGATTATTTTCCAAGACAAAGGCAGAAAGGATGGATCGTAAGGACAGTGACACCGTCATTCTAATGGGTTCTTTGCCAAACAATGCTCTATAATGACTTGTAATCGTAATGTATCATTTGTATTTTAGCTTGATATGAATTGTGAGAGTTCATTTGTTGACACCTCTCCCCTCCTTTTTTATACTTTGGGGTCATTGTTTGTAACATAAAATGCCTTTCGCATTTGTTGTCTTCCTATTTCTCTTAATAATATTGTGATGGATGGCAGTCGCCGTTTATACAAGCAAGGCAGTAATGGAGGTATCATAAATTTATTCATGCAGCTTGCTTTTATGTGCAGCTTGACGTCAACTTCAATTCATGGTCTTAAGGTTCCAATCTTAGGGTGTGTTTAGACGATAGGAGAGAAAAGTAAGAGAGTGAAAAATTAAAAAAGATAAAAAAGTAAGAAGTTTAATTTTTTTTATATGTATTTAACGGTGACGATGAAAAAATAAAAAGTAATTTTCTCTATAATTTGTTCATAAAGTAAAAACGTGAGAGGAAAGAAAAGTAAATTGTGTTACTTTTACAATTATAATTTTTATAGCGTTAATTTGAAAGATTAAATATGGATTAAAAAGCAAAATGATATTTTTATCCATTTTGTTTATTTTTTTTTACTCTCCATTCATTTTAATTTGAGAGGATTATAATTTATTTGTATATGTAAAATTGTTTCTCAGCGGAATATCGAGTACTTACCGATTCGACCCAAAATCTTCTAGTATTTTGATTCCTCTCCGATTCTTTACTCTTCAATCTCGCTGGAGATCGGATATGAGATCAAAATGAAGAAAATCATGTTCTTGTCACAACCTAAGAATCTTCATGTCTCTTTAAAGGAAGAAGATAAAAACTTCTCTCTCTAAGAAATAAATTTTCCAGCAGCACCTTTTTCTCTCTTGCATTTACGTATATTTATAATGCAAAAGTGGGGTTTGTTATTTTCAGTTAAATAACCAAAAAATGCACGGATTCAACCAAAAATTACATGGTTTCATTCATATCTCTTAATTCATACTTTAATGGGCGGGTCGGGTCGTCTATCTCGGGTGCCCAACTCGACCCAAATTTCCTACCATACATACAAGAAAAAAAATCAATCTTCTTAATTTTCTTTCACTCACTTTCCTCTCTTACCCAAGATAAATGTTCACTGTATCAACGTTCTCTCCTACTAAACATACTGTTATATTTCTTTCGGTGAGAACAAATAGAAAACGTTGCTTCTTAATTTGTGCTGAATTTGGTGTGAAGGCAAGATGAACATAGTTAATGAACCATTGTTATTTTTTGTTTGTCTTGGTTGAACCATAATGGGCAATTTGATCAGCTAACGTGGCTATTTGCATGTAAGGGTGAAATTATTAATTCATGTAATATTCAGAAAATCAAGGATCCATATCAAACAAAAGATCTATGTTTCTGCCTATATTATGGGGCTAGAGGATGGACAGGCTGCCCCTGCACTTTCTGCCAAGTCTTGATTTACTTTAGCCGTGGGTCCATTGAAAGGGTACCCCACTGCAACCACCAAACCCCCCTTCCCACCACCACCCAAAAAAATGAAGCAATGTATAAATCAATAGTATAATTCAGTCCCAGTGACAGATGAAATTGAGTAAACCATGAAAATCTTGAGATTGGTTGAGAGGAATGGATGGAAAAGAAAATAAGGGCATGTACTTCGTTTGGAAAGTTTTTTTAATTAAAGGTTATCTCTTCGCTTTTTTTATAATTTTTATTTTTATTTTTTATAAAGATTTTAAAAGAGTATACTTTACTTATAATTTTTTTTAATGTATTCACTGTTATACTTTTAATTTTATGATAAAAATATAATAATAAAATGTGTTAAATCATTTTTTTATTTTTAAACATTCAAATAAACGTCACATATATCCTTCAATTTTCCTCGTGTTCATTCCTATCCTTTTTAATTTTCCCCTCATATTTCCCAAACTTAAGGTAAAAGTGGGAAGGTTATATTATTATATACAGCTATGAGAACAAAAGAATTTCACTCATTTATTAAAGAAAAGGCAGTCAACGTTCATCATTCAAAAGCACCAAAATTTAAGTGCTCTGCTTTCCCCTGCATCATAACTCTTTGATTTGATTATGTTTCTTCAACAGGTTATGCCCCACCTGAGGTAGATTTACAGAAATCAATGGCCCATGCATGACATTCACTCTGCTAATCTGGTTATTATGCCTTTAGGGTCGCAATCACTGATTTTGGTTATAATTCTAATTCTAATACTATTTTTGGTGGAAACACCAACCATCTAAAATTGAAAGAAACAGAACATTATGTCATAATTGGTTAATTGGCATATTCTTGTCTAGGCAAAGATTACCCACCAAAAAATTTTAACTTGATGCTTGGCAGTGGAATACAATCAAATTGCAAACATAATTCTTGGAGCAGAATCAAATTGATGAATGGTGTTAGGTGAAAAAAACTAAAACTATTAACGCAATATGTTATATGCACTCTTTATTTTATTTTATCGTACCCGTGTCAGATATCAACATTCTGGATAAGTAGGGATGGATTCGAGCTGAGTCCGAGTCCGAGTTGAGGGGAGCTCGAGCTCGGCTCGTGAGTAAAATAAATTATTCGAACCGAATCCGAATTAAGAAAACTGAACTCGTGCTCATAAAGTTAAATTCAGACTTGAGCTCGACTCACGAACCAGCTCGAACCGAGCTTGTTGAAATAAAATAATAAATATATATTTTTCAAATAAAATAAATAAATTTGATATTTATGTTTTTTTAAACAAAATAAATAAATATATATGTTTTTTATAATATATATTAAATATAAAAAATAAATATAATATATATATAATTTTATTTAATTTATTAATTAAATCGAGGTCACTCGCGAGCTTAACGAGTTGAGTTTGATACTGTTCAAGTTCGGCTCGATAAGCTAACCGAACTAAAATCATAGCTCTAGTTTCGAGTTGAGCTCGACTCAATTCCACCCAAAGATAAGGATTTATTATTTGAGTACTCCAAATTAAAAGAAAAATTTACAAAAAAAATTTACAAAAAAAAATAGATGAGTCCAACACTAGCTTCTGGAAATTCTTTCTGAAAATGAAAAATAAACTGAAAGGTCGAACACTTTGATGAAATAAGAATTTCTATATGATTTTTTCCCCAACAAATATACATAGTTACAACAATACTGCTCCTCTGGAAACTGTTATATGAACAAGGAAAGATGCTTTCTTGTTCCAAAACTTTACATAGTAAGAATGATCCAATAAATTTCATTTCCTGTGTGTTATCTCTTCTATTCTATAGCTGCTGCATCTTCTGTGAAGACAATCAGATTTTTCTTCTACACATTGAAACTGGTAACCAAAGTTACCTAACACACCGATAGGACTCAGGGAACCATCTTTTCAGTAAATGGTGTTTCAGCTTTATTAGCAAAGCAAAAACACCATAACATGGGATATGCATCACAGCGACCGTAAAGTACCTTCAAGTTCAATAGACAGATAAAATGGTAAGCACATATAGGTAACTAGCAGATCAAATCACAACAATAATATCTTGGAATTTGGAAATAATCAGCTCTAATAGCAGTAGAAATTAAGGGTGCGTTCAATTATAGAAAATTCTTAAGTTTTTCATGAAAATTTTCATTTAGAAGCCATTTTTTTGGGGAAAAAAATCAGGAAGTACATACCATAGGGGAGCATATGAAGATGATAAGTCAAGAAATGGATAAGGCCACCTGTTACAAAAACAAAAAGTTGCCATTACTGAACAATAACAAAGACTGTTTTCAATTGCAGACAGACAAAAAGAGACCATGAATTTACCAAAGTTTGACACAAGCATGGAGAATCCATTGGAATATCACGTAGGTTACTGTCCATAGGAGGAAGTATGCAATCCGAAAACAAGGAAAGCGCTGAAAACGAAAACCAACTCAAATTTTAGAAGAAATTAATGGAAAGAGGGTAGTAATTTGTAAGAAAATGGAATTTACCAGGCAATTCAAAGCAGCATCACCCAGCAGGAAAACGGCATTGATTGTGTGCATATTTATGATCAACTGCCAAGAAAAAAAATTAGGAGATGCCGATTAAGCACAAAGGATAACTTAAGATCGTTCTGCTAAATCATATAATAGTTCTTACTATCAGAAAGATCAATGATACAAAGAAGGATAATTTTTGTCCTGTATCTAAAAATTACAAAAATCAACGAGTCGACACTTGGACATATACCCATGTTCGATACCTATACTCTAGTCCATGTAACATAGGTAAACATAATGGAATGGTATGTGATACTTACAGCACTCAGACTATAATCGTTGCTCTCAAGAAATGGAACAATTATGAACCAAAATACACAATCCGTGAGCAAAACAGCGCCTGCATTCATCTGTTAAATGAAGAAAGAATGTCAACAACCAAATTTTCATGCAACATTTGCCACATTACAGTTCAACACTTGAACACCATATTCTAATGGGCTCCCTTGAGAAGATACTGAAACTCAAATTAACAAATTACCTGGAAAATTATTTGAAAAGCATAACCCAACAAGCCTGCTTGTCGGCGAACATGACTTCCATGGGTTTCTGAGCTTTTTGATGCATTATTAGGATTTTTTGCACCTGCAGGAGCAATACTGTTTCCTTGCTCTGCATCTACTTCCACATTATCAACCCTATCACCACTAGCTCTTTTGTGATATTGGTAACATCCATAAATGGAGAGCAATGATCCAAGCTATAATGAGAAATGAAAAGAAAGAATCAACACAGGAATGAATATCAACCTATGAGGTTTAAGCTATATGACTATATAATTAATGAAAAGGCTCTTTAAAGATACAGAACGTACCCCAAAATAGGTGGTGATTAGTGTGAAAGTCCACCTGTAAAAACCAGGAAAGATTACTAATCAAAAACTGAGAAAGAAATCCCCATTGTCCAAGCTTCATGTAATTAAATTGAATTTGCATCACATGAACTTCACAGAAAAGTTATTAGTACTATAATCAAAATTATACTTGGCTATCTTCTGTCTTCACACCCAAGTAAGCTTTTTAAACATAAGTCAAGGGCAGACTCACATTGAAAAATTAAGAAAGAAGAAAGGCAAAAAAGAAGATCAATTCCCTATTATCTGCATATTATAATTAAAGAAGAAAAAATTTTCTCCTGTTAAAAATAATAATAATTAAAGAAGAATAAAGGCAAAAACTGATAAACTCCATACTGCATACTTCCTCAAGCCAACAATTCCATAAAATATGTTCTTAAAAGGAATTAAAAACACATCATTTTTCTATAATGGCAGAGTATATATGTAAGATTATAACAACATCCTAACAGAAAAAATAAGAAAAGATCAATAGAAATCCATATTTGACAATCATAAAATGCAAATTGTCTTCATAGTAGTATTCAAGAAAAATTAGAACTCACTGAGTATAGTAGTAAAATATGTTGCCACCATCCACAAAAGCTGTGACAATTACCATCAGCAAAAGCACAAAGAAAGCAAGAACCCTGAAAGCCAGCAGCCAAGCTGGGTGAATTCCTTTTAGGCATGGCCTCCAAGTTTCATCTTCATACAAAGTTCCTACTGCTTCTTGCTGGGTTTCTTCATTACCGCGTTTCTTGCGAAAACCTTCATATTTTGATATAAGAGTTGATGCAAAAATGATTGAAATCAATACCCAAATGCCACAGAGTAAGACCCTCCACTTTAGCCAGTAGCTTGAGGTGGTTGTATTGGCTGCAGTCATGGCTGGATGCCAAGAATCTTTTGATCCTGTTAACAAACTCATTATTGTTACTACTTACTTCTTCACGATGAACTGGGGATTGTTGTTGCTTAGCTGTCTATGAATTCTCACATGGAAATCAAGATTGGAAAGTTAGATTTTTGAAAGCAGAGAATAAAGTAAGATGAACGATCAATAAAGAATGATTGAAGAATACAAAATATTAGAATGACTTTGCTAATGATTTCATGAAGGAAAATGATGACAAATTTTTGTATAGAGGGTTAAAAAATGAATTGAATGGATTTGAGTAAGTGAAAATAGAATAAAATTTGAAACAAACTCAAGGAAACAGAGTAGTTTTGTAATTAAAGCTTCAAGAAAATGATATGTAAAACACCCATTAGAGAAATTATAAGAATAAAGCTAAAAGAATAAATTGATAGAACACGATTCAAAAACTTATGAAAACTCAAGGACTCAAGAGAACATAATCCAAAATTCCATGAGACCACAATTTAAGAGAAGTTTAAAGAAGAGGTCCCTATTACTTATGGGCTTCTCGTATATATATATCAACATCAAAACAACTAGAGAAGATTTAGCCCAATGTGAAGTTTAGGGGGAAAAAACCCACCATTCCAATTTGAATTTGACCTCATTAATCAATATTAATGAATGCCTGAGACTAGGGAGAGATTCCAAACTTTAGCAATGTTTTTTGCACAGAAAGATTATGGAAATTAGGCCCACTATTTTGATTGTAGTATTAAAGAATGAGATAAAAGCAGAAGCTAAATTCTAAGCAAAGGAAAGGTTGATACTTACAAGAGAAAGCAAGAGAAAGTGGTGGCGGTGGTGGTGGTGTGCAAGAGGAGATGCTTTGCTTCTTTGCTTTAAGAGAGAGAAGTATATATAATAAAAGAGAAGAGAGAGGAAGGATAAAAGGGTGGTCTGCTTTGGGCATAAGCTTCTCTCTTTTTTCTTTTCATATTAATAATTTCTCAAAACAAAATCTTCCCAACATAGACAAGACTCTCTCTGTCTGTCCAGTCTCAATCTCCAATCCAAATATCCATGCAAAATTTAATATTTCAAGACTTGCATGTATTTATCACCTTTTCTTGGATTAGCAGCTTTTTTTTTAGTCTTTTTTAAGTTTTTATTTATTACTCTATAAATTAAAAGAGAGAGAGAGAGAGTTACTATTATATTTGGATTTTGTGTTGGAATAGTTGGAGATGCTTTTGGAGTGCGAGAAGGGCTTTGGTGTGTCCTGTGCTGCTAATAAAGGAATAAAGCTAACTTCAGAGGAAATGATAAGGTGTAATTGAGATCATGATTAGTGATGATACCCAACTTTTGACTAATGACGTGGACCGTTGATAGGTCATAATAAATCAATCAACGAAAAGAACAGAACGCTGATTTAGCATATGTATAAAAAGTCATGAGAATTGGGGATATAATCATGGTTACCTTTTGGTTTTGTCTTTTTCTTTTTTGTAATTGATGGTTAGCCTTTTAGTTATGGCATGAGATCGGTGAGGTTTTTGTACGTGGGACCCTTGTTGACTCCTTGATTTGGGTTGGGTTACGAACCTATGACCCAGCTCAAACGAGGGATGTCGGCTAGCTATATGAACACGGGTCACTTATCCATAGGTCGAGTTGCATATGCGTGGCTTGTTGCATAAGTTCAATTCATGGCCCGTTGGGAAATCCAATTAAACCGATGCTCCGTTTGTAAAATGAATTATAAAGTAAATTTAATTTAATGTAAAATAATTTTCGTGTAAAATTATAAATTTTTTTATTTAGTAGAAATATAAAAATAAATTTTAAAAATTAAATAAAAAAAATTAGTAATATAATATGTGAGGAAAATTTTTTAAAAAAGTAAAATAGTGAAATTTTTTACAAATAAAAACTAATTTTCAATCACTTGTAAAACAATTTACGTCAAAAGAGAATGAAAATTGTTTTATTAAGTATTTTAATCAGGTCTATAAAATTTTATTTTATATGAATTTAATTTTGATACAATCCAAACACAGTAAAATAACATTTTACATGTATTTAATTTTTAGACAATTATTTTTCATTGAAACAAACTGAGCCGTAATAATTCGTGAAACAAAATTTTAATTTGCATGGTCACAACCCACATTATTCATAATAATTGATTAAGGTAACCTTTAATGTAAATTTTACAAAAATCTAGAAAAGTTATAAATTGAAAATTATATTTTAAAACATAAATCTATTTTAGATATAAAAATTTAATAATTATTTTATTAAATGTTAAATAAATTTTTAATTTCATGACTATTTAAATACATACTCTATAATAAAAAAAAATTAAAATCACATTTAGACCAAATGATACTTAAATCATATCACCCAACAAATGGATTAGTCACTCTTTAAAAACAATGAACATAAACATAGTTTGGTAACCGATTAAAATAATTATTAAAATTAAATTTTATTTAAATTTAAAATAAAAATTAATTTTAATCATTATTTTAATAAATTATCAAACAACACCATACAACATAAATCACCGGCTTTAATGGCTTTTTTTAATATGAAAAGAAATACTTAAATTGGGAAAAGAAAGAAAAGAAAAAAGTGGATGTGTCGGTAGATGTTTTAATTTTCGTTTTACTAGTGGATAATACGTAATATTACAGCTAGGATTTTATAATCTGCGTGTTGGTCTATTGCAAGCAGGTGAGAGTGACAGGACGGTCATATTTCTTGAAGGAAATTTTTTGACGACAGGTGTCAAAGACCGTAGCATACGACACGGTGACATCTGTAAAATGAGACAAACTTGGTGACCAAGCAAGCACAAAATTAGCTACACCGTACAAATTGCTTGGCCAAACGACAAGATATACAACCCTAATTTGTTATCTCCTATGAAACTGTTAACTAGGTCTTTAATTTTTTTCTATAATAGTTAGGCCTTTAATCAGGTTTATATATATATATATATATATATATATATATATATATATATATATATATATATATATATATATAAGTGATCCATTATGTCCATTTTATGGTTTTTCATAACAATGGAATTAGGTTTTCAATTATAGTCAAGTAGACAAAACCGAAATGTAAAACTGTAGTTTCTAATTCCATGAGTGAACAAAAACTCAAAAAGCAATCACACCACATTTTGGTAATGTTTGAAATTGATTTAAATGAAGATTAAAGTAATTTTTTTTTAAAAATTATTTTAATTTACATTTAAATTGATTCTTAAACATCGCCTTAATCCGCAAGGATATTGGTTTTAAACGATAAAAGTTTGTCCGATAATTCGAGGAAACACATTTTTGACGTGAAAGAAAGAAAATGAAAATATTTTACCTACTTAATTAATATCTTTATTTTTGTTGATATACTCTTCAAATCCTACATCAGTTAAACGTATTATTGTAAGTTGTTTTAGTCCTATATCGTCTATACACAAAAAAATATGGGTACTAATTATTATAAATATGGGCATAAAAAGAGTTAATCCTAACCCTTATTCCTTAACCAAGAATAGTTGGTTAGGGAGTGTAGCAACCAAACACCAATATAAAAATCAAAGGGTTGAATGAACATTTGATGTATTAAGGTTTTTGGTTGTGAGATTGGGGAGAGTTTTCACACAGTTTTGTTTAGAAAAATTGTGTATTGTAATATAGTAAGTTTTAACAGTTTTCCTCCATCCAAAAGTTGTAAAAGTAGTGGAATAATGATTAGCTTGTGAACATAAACAAAAGGTACCGAACCACGTTAAAAATTATTATGTTTTTATTTTATTTTTTTATTATGATTGTGTAATTGTTTTGAAATATCAGAATTCTCAACAGTTTTATACGTATGAATGATCTTCAAGTAGTTAATAATTCTATGAACCAACCAAAAGAAGTGTCCAAACTCGAGGTTATATAATACGAATTTGGTTTTTATTTTTTATTATTTAATAAAATAATTGTAATCTTAATTTTTCATGTGTTATGTATTATTTATATAAGATTCATAAATACATATATGATTAAAATTATATTTTTTTTTTGAAACGATGAAAATTAAATAGTATAATATAAACAATTGAAACTAAAGATGCAACTCGATCAAAGTAGCCCGTTTCAATCCGAACTCAACTCGGATTTTGAACGAGTTAGAATTGCATCATGGTTAGCTTTTAGTTAGGGCTTGAGATCGGTGAGGTTTTTGTACGTGGGACCCTTGTTGACTGCTTGATTTGGGTTGTCGGTTTGGTATATTGACACGTGTCATTGATCCATTGGTTGAATTGCATATGCATGGCTTGTTGTTCAAGTTCAGTTCATGGCCCCACTGAGAAATCCTTCTTGGAAGCCCCGTAGCGTAAAATGCATTGCAAGGTCAGAACTCAAAACCCACTCAATTGATGATTATTGATTAAGGTATCGATTTATAAAATTTTAAAACTGTTTTTGGTAATAGAAAAAGATTTATAAAAAATAAGATATATATTTTAAAAAATTAAAATATATTTTACCCAGCAAATGTATTAGCCACACTTTAAAACGGTCAACTCTGGTGCCTGGGCACACTCAATTAGAAACACGAGTCATTAGCTTTCATGGATTTTTTTATTTTTTTTACTTTTACTATTCAATCAAATAAGAAAAGAAATAAAATAGGGAAAGGGCAAAAGGGAAGAAAAGAAAAAGCGATGTGTCGGTAGAATTTTTTATTTGGTTTTTACTGGTGGATAATACGTAATATTACAGCTAGTAATTTATAATCTGTGTTTTTTTTTTGATAATGTATAATCTCTAAAAATAGACAAACTTGATGACCAAGCAAGCACAAAATTAACCACACGCTACAAATTGCTTGGCCAAAGGACAAGACAACTTTAATTTTTGCTATAAATGCCATCTCCTATGAAAATGTCAAATGGGGTATCAAAAGGGGTCTGAAGTGTTACCCATAATCTTTTATACCCTTTCAATTCTTATTTTTCTCAGTTTCTCAAATTGAAAGGAGGGGATGAAGTTTTACTACTCTCTGTTTTCTGTACTTTCCCTATTAACAAAACAAATATAAGATTATATAATTCTAAAATCACACAATAACTTAATACTTTCCATTTCACTCTTCAACCAAGGGAAAACAAAACAGAGATGACTCTATGCACTCTCATCTCCTTTCATGAATCATTAAAACAAAATAAAGTATTACCACCCTTTCTCCTTTCACTTCATATTTATATGGACATTCAAATTTATGGAAAATTCAAAACATGAGCCCTACATGTCCATTCTCTAGCTCATGGTTTAATTATGTGTTTGTGTGAGATAGAGAGAAAGAGATAGAAAGAGAGGGAGAGAGAGATTTCATGTCTAGTGACTATTAGCTAAGAAACCCAACTTTGCACCTGGACTTCATGGACAAATTGACGAAGCAAAATATAGAGAAGTATTGAGATATATATGCATGTATGAAAAGCATGAGCAGCTTCGAAAGTTCACAAACTTTGCCAAATTGGATTACTGGTGTCCATGTTTTAAGCAATGAAATGTGCTAAGCAATTGAAAAAACATGTCTACAAGCAAGCTACAAATTTCAAACCAAAAATAATAATCGAAAATAAGCATGCCTTTGTTGGCTGATTGAACATCAGCCTATTTATTTCAAAAGTAACAGAAAGTCCTTGGAACTTACACTCATCCAACCAAAAATGTCACCTACAATGTAAGTTAGGTTGGCATGTGTTCAAACTTCAAGATCATATTGAGAAAGTGTATTTTTCCTCTGGGAAACCCAACGGAGAGAGTCAAGAAATTTCAACTTGAACTTGGATAAACAAGTACATATAATTTCTAAGAGACATTCTATAAATAATAAAATAAAAAATCTACCATGATTTAGCAGTTTAAGTTCTGAAACTGATAAGTATTACTGTCAGACTTACAGCCAGTCCCAAAATGGTAATACCATTTCTGTCCAACTTCCAGGCAGTAGGACTTTCATTCATCAAAACAAGGAAACCTAACTAATTCAAAATCGTTACAGAGCCGATATATTCACATTCCTACTTATTAATCACTTTTGTAAGTTTGCTACACATAATTTTGACAATTTATACCTGTCCTGACAAACAAAACAATAAGTGGTAATACACTAATACTGACCAATGTTCTCCATTAATAGAGATGATTTTTACACTTAAATCACAAATACACTGCTTTACAAAGTAGGGTTCAGCTTCCATCCTTTGAGAAAAGGATGCAATCAGGACTGTCCATCTATTAACAACCACCACTATTCCCATGAATTTGTGAGTCCATGGAGATCAACGGTTATGATTGCATCCTTTTCTCAAAGGATGGAAAAAGAAAATGATGAAACCTGAACTCTACAAGGTGAACATTCAATTTCGCAATAACTTGATGCATATCACGGATGCAGGTCTTCCGCCTCTCCAGAGTGACATCAGAATTTACATTTCATAAAGTATCAGTCTCATCTCCCAGTATAGAGAGAGAAAATGGTGCTATTGCAACATTGAAAGTCTGCGCCCCTACTCTGTCAATGTGTTTCATCTCAAAATCACCTTCCTGCATCATAGTGAAACCTAAGAAATCTGAATTTCTAGGTATGTTGATAAACATAATGTTCCACAAACTTTAGGACTCATTATCACATAAAGAAAAATACAGATAAGCATCAACAATAAAAAGCATGAAAAAACATGTATACCATGGGTTATAACTCAAGAAACCTTCTATAGAGGTAGGTTCATTTCTCATTGGACTTGCATTTACTATTAGTAGTATTTAAACCACCACACCTTTCCTAAAAGAAATGGGTTTGAATAACCACAAAGTGGCCAAAACGGAGCATTCTTAACCTTTTTTTTCTTATTTGTTTATTTTTCAATAACTAGACTCAACTTAATTTTTATAAGGCAAAATACCTACTAGTGCCCAAAGCGAATGTGTGGAACTAAATCTAAATTAACTCTAAATAACAAAGCCCATGAAGCCATATTCCATAGCTGTTCAATGATTCAATTCAACTATACCTTAGTTCCAACTCAATGGAGGTAGCTTCACAAATTAGACGAAGCTATCTATCGCAACTTACTCCTTCGCCTGAGTTTAGGACTGGTTGTCTATTAAGAGAGATGGGTCCATACTTTTTCAAGGATTCAGAAGTCAGAATACATGTTTGGAGCCCAAGCACATCTAAAGTTGTTGAAACTCAAAAAGTAATGAGGAAATCCTATCTAACCAAGTGAACCATTTCAACAATGATGACATATAACTAGGCTTTCTTGAAAGCAGTCTAAAACTTAGAATTAGGAGGGGAAAGAAAAATGAATCATTTCTGCTCCTATTATATTAATAGACAACACCAATAAGATTTATAACTTTTCATGGAAGAAATCATCTTACCATTCTGCCATTAGGAGTGCTTAATGGACATGCAGATGAGTATTCAAAACCTGTCCTTGGAAGTATAACAGGCTGTTCGCCTATAACTCCAATTCCCCTGAAGTGAGGCAAAGTGATACCAAGTTCATATCAAAAAACAAAAATCATATACCGTGCCCTTTAAACAATAATAGACAGAGGGGAAACTATCATGAATGACTTGAATATAATCGATAGCATAAAATAAATACTCACCAAACATTTTCAGTTTTTCCATTAGCATCAGTGATGATCCAATGCCTTCTGAGAAGTTGAACAGGACGATCAGAGTTATTGGTGATTCTTATTCTATATGCAAAAAAGTACTGCCCCTTTGAAGGCTGACTTCGGCCCTCAATGTACACACTCCTAACTTGTACCCTGATGCCCTGAAAAATCAGACAGCCACTTTTTAATTAATTTAATCAGTTTAGGCGAATTCCACCGTTCTATTTTTAATTTGCAATCATTTTTAAATTCTTTCGCTAAGCAACTTTCTTTGTTCAAGGTTGCCTTTGGTCAAGCAAGGCCAATAAACTGACTCAGGTCTCAACTTTCAAGTTTCAACAAAAAGGGCAACAGGTTCTTCAGTTACAGCCAGTCAAGTTCAAAAATAAGTCGATACAGAGTACAATATAACCTAAAATGGATGGAAATTGGGAGATGATGAAATTCTCCAAAAACTGATCCATCAAGAAGGCCAGAAATGTCCTTCTCTAATTAAATTATGCTAAAAAAGTGTATAAAGTACAGTGTTATCAAACTGTAATACAATGTGAAGATTACAACCCTTGCAAAAAATGTTTTAGATCTAAGGAAAAGACGCAAATAAATTGACTCGATATACTCATAAAAAAACTGACTTGACATAAACGCTAATGTAAAGAACATATCCCTCAAAACACCAAACAAAAGCGGTTTTACAAGAATCGGACCATTCTCTTACCAAAGTTGTTGCGTCACTCAAACATTTCAGGAAAAAGTGGGGTGCAATTTCCTTCAGCTCGTCACGGTACCTGGCAGCATCCTAGCAAAGAATTATTCATAATAAAAGACTATCAGGAAGCTAGCAGATTCAGAAATATGACATCCACATGCATCAATTTTAAATCTTTCCAGGCTCTTCATCTTCATTTCAGAGGTCAGAAATAGAAAATAATAAGTAACCTGTACCATACTCATAAACTAAGGATAGATCCTTTTGCAAGGTCAGAATGAATCAGGAAAGGATTTATATACTGATGAGTTCAGAAATCAACTGTGCTTCATATCTTTACAAATAAATCATAAACTGTACAGTAGGATAATTAGTCTTTCAAGCAATTTCAATTCTCATGTCCTTCAGCAAAAAAAAATTGATAGCATGTATATCTATTCTAGTCATAATTATAATTAACGAAATCATGCCCAACTGCACAAAAGAGAGAAAGACTGAAATGACTTTTTCTCCTGGTAACAGTGGAACCTAAAACCTAGCCTAGCTCCATCCTACCCCTTCACAGCTTGAGCTAAACTAGAAGAGGAGCAATTATATCACAAATGGTGAATGGCAAAGATAGCTTTGCACTTCAACCTCTTATCTAAGACCAAAAAGCCCATTGTATGCATCAAGTAGTATTCAAAGGTGGCCACATTGATGAAGCCCAATCAATATCGTGGAATTTTTCGTCTTAAAAGGAAAGAACATTTTCCAAAAGCTATGAGAGAGAGAATGGCATTGGATCCCCAATATTTGAATTACTCACACTCAAATTGCAAGTGATGTAGTGCATATAATAAGTTCACATAAAGAAAAGGCATAAAATAAATGTTAGAAATCTGGAATTGGGGTACCTCAAACTTCTCATCAACGACTGCCTCTTTCATCAACCTCCGAAGTTGCAGAACCGGCTCTTCTTCTTCAAATGATTTTATTGAATCGCGAATTCTTGCTGCTTCTTTGTAATCCTTGTACCAAAAATAAAGTTGGAAAGATAATTCAATCCAGTTCAAAATGCATGATCACTATACCAAAATCGAAAACTTTCATGCAGAATCCAGCAAACAAAAGATGGAGATATATTTTCACTACAATGTTACATGTTGTTTCCCTTAAAACTAACAAGCCTCCCACACATTCCCCCCTCCCCCGCGCGCGCGCGCGCACACACAAAACAAAAACAAAAAAAAAAGAAGAAAAAGAAGAAATAAATTTGTAACAAGTAAATGGATTACTGTTTAACAATTTTCTGTATATTGAAAACACTGAAATTAGAAAACATTTCAATGACCCCGTATGACTTGGACAAGTTTAAGTTTCACCTTTTGTTTTCCTACATGTCTTAAACAAAAGATGAGTCCCAATATGACTTGGACAAGTTTAAGTTTCAACTTTTGTTTTCCTACATGTCTTAAACAAAAGATGAGTCCCAATATGACTTAGACAAATTATTCGAATAGCAAACAAAATGGAATGGATAATGAGGAAATAAAATTAGAAAGAAAGAAACGAATTTCAATGACCCCAAATGAAGTAATTCCAAAAACCACCAACCAATTATCCCAAAAGGCAAAATATACCACAAATATATCCCCTTCATATTGAACCATTTATTCAACACAAAAACATGCTCTTTCATTTATGAATGTTGCATCGGCCGTATCATCAGATTCCAAATAACAATAAATAACTAACTACAGATTAAAAGAACAAAAAAAACACAACTTCTAATTTTTTTTTAAAAAAAACACTACAGTTACTAAACAAAGCATTGACCTAACTACCAATAGAAACAATGAAGATATATAGAGAGAATCGAAAAACACCGTACCACTAACCTCAGCCTTTGCAGCAACCTCCATTTGCTGCTTCAACAGAGCATAAGTTTGGCTCCGAGAAAGAAACGAACTCGCACTCGGATCCGAACCCGGACCCGAACTAGCGCTCTCTCTCCCACCACCATTCCTCTCCACAGCACACGCCACAATCCTGCAATTTCTGGAGAGATCTCTCAAACACAACCCAACCCGCCTCCTCCCTACACCCAGCTCCACGAAACCGTTACTCTCTCGACCCGGCAAACACTTTCTCGTCCCCGTATTAAAGTCAGTTAAAACTTTAAGGCCCAGAGAATGCATTTTCTAAAAATCCCCAAAAGTATTATCCTTCACTTTTCGTTCTCAGTATCACCTGCAAAAGAGACCAGAGGGAAGAAGGATTCCCGAGCAAAATTTTGTCCTTAAATTTGTACGGAGAGTGTAAATTTAATGCGAGACATCAGGGAACAGCGGCTTTCCTCTGTGTTTGCACGTTTTTTACGGGATTACTATATTTATGTTGCCTACTTTTCCGTAAGCATTATCTATGTTCGGTGTTTAGAAATTACTGGATTAGCACTAGGTGTGTGGGTTAGCGAGGTGTGATGAGAGAGAGGATCAGAGAGCAATCAGTGGGATTTTCGGGAAGTGAGGGATTCTTGTGTTTTGCTATATTTGGGGGCTTGGCGTCTTGAGCCACAGCAGCGTCGGGTGGAAAGATTTTTTTTGTTTACGGAACAAGATGTTACACGTGTTCTGTTCTTCTGATGTTTTGTGGCCACTGGCTGCAGATGTGAGGTTGTGATCATGTGTGGAGAGACCCATGTGCCACTATTATCAGCCGTTCGATTTATTGGAGAGACTTGGGTCTAACAATTGTGGTGAATAATGATGTGCTCTAGGGAGATTGTGTTAAATTATAGGTGGGCTAACAATTGGGTCTGGACTCTGGCATTTAGGCCTCCAGTTCCACTTCCAAGCCTGTAAACAGCTTTCCATTTTTAAAAAAAATACTAAAAAACTCTCGAGAAACTTGATTTTTGGACAAAATTTTATCCAGTAAGTTAAAAATGGATATGAGTTTATTACCTGTCATGGGGTTTGTACATCATCAATTTCTTTCATCTTCTTGGTTTCATGATTGCAGAAGATAAAAGAGGAGATACTGTCACCAAGGATGTCTGGAATTTTACTTCAACGATAGTGTTCTGGTGGTTGAATCTTGAAATGGCCAAATTGCAAGATTGGCAGTTCTACAGGGGATTAATAAAACAAGATGGTGCCATGTACTTGAACTTCACTTTGTTAGAATAGATTGTTTAGACAATTGAAATTTTGATTGGTTGGCTCATGTGATAGCAATTTTCTTTTGAAAAAAATAGAAAGAAAGAAAAAGACATATTTATAAATAAAAAAAAGGTTGAGTCTTAAGTGCCTTGCGAAAATATAAAGTAATTTGCCTTGCATCTATATTTTATGATAAAACACATGTTTGTTGTAAATTTATATTTTAGTGGTAAAACAAAAATGATGACAGTTAAAAAAAAACCAATTTTATCGTTTTATTATCAAAAATATGAATTTTACCAGAAAAATGTATAAGAGTATGGCAAACTGTCTTATTTATAATGGAGCAACATAGCAATCACCATAACAGAAAAATTTGTGGAATGCACTTTTATTTTGTTTAGCAAGAGAAACAAAGTGAAAGGAAAAAAACTAAAAAAAATTGATGTTTTCGTTTTACATATACAAATAATTTTTTTTCTAAAACTGATAAGATTGAAAAGTAAAAAATGGAAGAGGAAAGATGTGAGATTTATCATATCACCATTTTATCCTCATATAATTACTCACATAATGCATTCTGGATGATATAATAGTAAAAATGATATTATTTGCATTTTCTTTACTCTTATGTTTTTAACTCTACTAATCAAGTGACAAAGAAAATTAATATTTTTTCTTTCCAAATTTTCATCCTCTCTACTAATTAAATAGACAAACAGAAATGTTAACCTTCTTACTTTTTATCTTTTAATTTTCCATCATTTCAATTTTCTTTTCTAATTGATGTTTTTCTTTTATTTATACATTTTCATAATCTTTCAGATTGAGAAGAGCAGACAGCAAAAAAAAAAAAAAAGAGAAAATATATGAGATTATTATCTTACCAATAAAGAGAGAGTCATTTTTTTTTCTCTAGTTTTCTTCCTTTCCACTAAACACGTGAAAACAAACACATATTCTTAATTTTATGTCATTCTATAGTTTTGTTTATCTCTTTTTTTCCTCCCACTTAACTCTTTTACTAAACACATCTTTAGTTTTTTATTTATTTAAACACACATTTATTCTTGAAATGTTTTCAATGTATATACTAGTGTTTAGTATTGAACTTGCGATATTTGATCTCTCTTTTGATATTTAGGATCATGCATAAAGTCATATTTCATATTGGAAAGGAGAGGGTGGAGTCCTTATTAACACCATGTGAGTGTCTTCATACATGAGTCAGACAAAAGTATTGATTAATTTATGTCAAATTATTGGATAAAAAACTATTTCACTTCATCGTAGTGGGAGGACTCAAACCCAAGCAATCATGACTAAAAGAACGAGCCTCATCCATTCCGCTAAAGCTTTTGGTGGTTCATGTTTATCGATCAATTTAGTTAATATCTTAAAAAAAATAAGGATTGTGCCACATAGCATCCTTAAATAAGGATTGTGCCACGTAGCATCCTTTACAGAGAATCCTAAAGTCATTGATTTGAATGCAATAAAATATTTTCATAACCAAAAAAATGGTGCAAAACAAGCCAAAAGGTAAATTTTATTTTTAGTCCTTTAAGTATATTTAGTTTTTTATTTTGATCACTCGATTAAAAAATTTCTCAATTCATGTCATCAATTATTGATTACATCCTACTTTGATCACTCGGATGATATTCCAAGGAATTTTGATCGAGAATTGTCAGATTAATATGTTGATATGGAATTGAATAACATTTGCTGGCTTGACTCAAATCACACTCCCTTAAACACATAACAAAATACCAAAATCTCTCGCTCTCTAAAAAATACACCGTAGAAGAAGAATTATAAATAAGTCACTGTACCACTTTTAAATGTAATTCTATGGTTAGTTACCCGAAGAAAAACTTCTTCGATTTGTCCAAAAAATGAGATACCAATGTGTAAATCTCTTTGATTTGCGTTAATCAACTTGTTTCCATCTGCATGACTAATACTGATTACTTCAACTTGCAATGTAACACCCAAACTGAAATTTTGAGACATGTGAAGATAGTGATATAGAGAAAGGAAGAGAGAGTGAGACTGTTAGAGATAAAGAGAAGGAGGGAGAGTGAGACTGCTAGAGTGAGAGGTAGACAAAGATGGAGATAATGAGGGAGAGTTCGCGAGCTCATACATGGAAATAGGGAGGGAAAGTTTGCGAGGTTAGAGATAAAGCTATGGAGAGAATTTTCAATTGCTGATGGATACTTACCTTATCTAAGATGGAAATGATTTCACGAAATTGAAGCTGAAGATGAGTTACCGATTTAGTCCTAAGGTTTTTATCCTAGTCATGGGAAAAAGAATATAGGAAATAGGCAAGTTTTCTCTCGTGCAAATTGAGTTCAAGTTAACAAATGTTAGCTAGGTTAACGTGTTGATCTATCAATTCTCGATTAAAATTTCTTAGAATGTCATCTTAAAACAAAAATAAGACATAATTAATAATTGATAACATGAATTGATAAAACTTTTACTTAAGAGATCAAAATAAAAAACAAAGTATACTTAAAAGACTAAAAATAAAATTTACTCAATGCCAAACCAGTAAAACATGGCATGGAAGGGAAAACCTATATACTAGTTAAAAGTTGAATTCATATGGAGGAGGAATATGAGCTGGACACGTGGTTATTTAATGGATATTTTGTATTGTTTGCATTTTAGTTTCAGTTTTTGAAATATTTTCAATTGCACCCCCTATTTTTGCAAAAATAACATTGGTCATATGTTTTGACATTTCAATTAAATTTTTTATATTTAATATAATGATTAATTTGATTACAATATAAATATATACTATTTCAATAGAAACCCACAGTAAGCCCACCATACTACCACAAACCCATCTAAAATATAAAAAATAACTGATATATAATCGAACAAATAACTCGTACACCGTTGGAATCAAACCCGAGACCTTGAAATATCAAGATCTCAACCTTAACTGTTAGGTTAGGACTTCATCCGAAACATATCAAATTGATCTTTAGTTTATTAAAATTATGAAAACGATCTAAATAATTTATTTTATTCCTGAATTAGTTCTAACAATCTTTATTTTTTATATATCGAAATCCTTAATAAATTATTTAAGGTCTTAATTTTAAAAAAAATCTTAATTACCTATTGATTAATTCTAATCACATATTTTTGAAATAGAACAATGTTAATGACATGGATATAATTTTGTTGCAACTCATAAGTTTATAATAAAATTATAAATTATTTTAAATTGTGAAAATTTAATTGAATATTGTATATTTACTTGTGTATTTTGAAAAATCTAAGCACGCTGGTTTTTATGTAGTCATATAATAATAAAAAAAAAGAAAAATAAAATAGACAAGATTTATAGTCAATTGATATTGCCATGTACAGTGTTTAGGTACATGCCGTGACCCTCTGTTCTTTTTCTTGGAAAGAAAATCTTAATTCATCCAAGTTCCAGAAAAGTAAATCTTCATTTGGATCTTGGGCAGGAAAGCAAAATCAAAATCAATGACATGGTCTACATAGACATGGTACTGCCTTGCACCCTGTTAGGATTTTTTTTTTGGACCAGTAAGAACTGCTTTGGTAATTGTTTAACATGTGGGCTTATGGCACATTATCACCATAACTCCCTGCAAAGAATGAATATTTAGGTGGAAATTTATTATTGGTCCCTAAACAAAATAAAGATCTGTTTGGTAATAATCACAACCAAAACCAAAACCAGAAGAACCCAAAAATTTTTTTATTCATTTTTGAAAAAAAACAAAATTATACTCGATGTTTCGCTATTGTGTCTATTTAATCATTAATTTTCAATGAATATCAATTTATCTTTGGATATTTTGTTTCGATTTAATTAAATATTATATCTAAATCTGTCTATTAAAATTGATATAATATAATAAAAATAAACAATAAATAATATAGGGATTTTGACGGAATGTGTAACTGCATATGACACAACTCTCTAGTGATTGTGGTTCACCATCCCTTAGCATTTGAGTCACGCTTTGCTGGTTTTGGTTGGATTAGAAATTAATGATTTTTTATCATTAATGTTGGACTAAAAATAGTAGATGCCAAATTTTTCTTACATCAAATCTCCTTAGATCCCCTTATGAATCCTTCTCCATTCTTGTAGATGCCACCATATTTGAAAATCACAATGTGCGTTTAATAGAAGCTTGACTATTATTCTTTGATTCTTACTTAGCTACCGCAACCGTGTAAGAAAATTGACAATAAAAAGACAATGAATGATAGGAAGTTTGAATTGAAATTAAGAGCGAATAAGTTGTAACTTACAGTTCGGATAGAGTTAAAAATAAAAATTTCACATCTTTCACGCTATGTGATTTTTTTATTAGTTTATTGATTAATTATGTTGGTTACTTTTGTTATCTACAGATCATTATTAAAAAAAACTTGAATATGATCCTTTAACTTTTATTTAGGTGTTGTTTGCTAATGAATTGAAATAGAGGTGAAAAATGGATGGGTCAAGTTAGGTAGAGATTTGATTTTATAGTTAATGGGTTAACGAGTACGGATTAAAAATATTTATTTTTTAACGGGTCTTACTTTTCATGCCTATACTAGTGTTTTCGCGAGTGAATAACGGATCAAAAACGAGTATTGACAAAAATTCTCCTATTTAGGTGAGGAAAAAGTGGCACAGATCGGATACAGGTTGGATCTTACGACTGGATCAACTGTTTAAGGTTAAAAATGTTCGTTTTTTAATAAGTCTTATTTTTTATGCTCATACTTATATTTTAATAGATATGTATTAAGTACGAACTAAAAATTTCACAATTAGTTTAAAGCCAACTTAAAAGCAACTAATCTTTTGTAAACTGGCTTACCAAACGACGCCATAACCACCACAAATTCATTGACCTTAGTTAGCAAACTTTTATTCTCAAATTCACATGCGTTTTTCAACAAAATCAAAGTAGATATAGATTAGATGCCAATTACTCTTTTGATTTGATCACTTGATTATTAAATAAATAAATTATTAGAAAAAAAAGTGTATTAGAAAAGTGGAGGACAGTGACTGGATCATGAACTATTGAGGGCAGAGTGGACACAGTTACACAACCAATCTTTTGAACGAATCATGGAGACCTGTGGGTCTGCCCGTGAATTGCGGACCTTCTCTATTGGTTGGCGAAAAACGTGAGCCAGAAACAAAGCCATATTCGGGACCAACGTGGTGATGGTGTGTGCGGCCCCCACGAGAGAGATCGCTCAGTCAGCAATACTCAGCCGTTTGGTTAGGTGCCTTGTCTGCAGCATCACGTATTCAAATTTATCGTTGATTCTTCCCGCTTTTTTCTTTTTCTTTTATTACTAATCAGAAGAAAAAAAGACTAGTCTATTATTTTTCTGATTTTCTTCTTATGCCATTCGCCTTTGGACCCCATAAATAGGAAAAAAAGGAATACTAAGTAATGATGCAATTACCAAAATGCCCTCTTTATTGTTACCGTGATTAATACATGCGTTTTAATGATAAAGGATTAATGGTGACCTCTAATTTTTATTTAGAATGTCAAAAAAAATTTATATTATAAGAGATTCAAATTTGATTCATTTTTATATATTAAGAAAATCTTTTTGTTTTTCTATCATTCACCAAGACAATGGTATATTTGATATTGTGATGAGTTGATAAAATCTGCTTTTTCAAACGGAAAAATTTAAAGTTTGTGGTTGATAAAATTTAACCAAAAAATTTGTTAGCAAAAATTATGGTACAAAACGTGTATTTTTCAAAACTACTTTTAAAATGTTGCGGATTGTATTTTGAAGTGTTGAATTTTTTTTTAATGATTAGTAAAGATATCCAAAAAATACCTTTTGACTTTATCAAATTTTTTTAAATATAAAAGATTTTTTATTGTTCTTTCAAACTATAGAGACAATATCATTATTATGTATATTTTATATATTTTACATAACTGCAACACTTTCATAACTAATTTAGTTATATAATTTACCAACTATATTGTGATTGTCTTACAATATTTTTATCGTTGTACTTTTGAATATGCTGCATCAATTAATATTTTTTTTATAATGATAAAAAATTGAGTAAGATTTTTTAATGGATAATCACAATAACAATTTTTTGAAGCAATTTTCATGGTTAATGATTATTTAGATGAATTATTGGATATTGGGGCACCTTGTGAGGTAGCTTGTTCACTAGCATTTCTCCCATATTCTTCATTTTGTATTGAATATGGTAAGTGGGTCAAGTTTATTTATAAGAAAAATGTTGTTTAAAATTTCAATTTTCAGCCAAGCACACTTTATTGTAATAATGGAAGGAGGAGAATAGTGGCCTAAAGGGATTATTATTACCATGAAATATGTAAAAAGAAAAATATTGAAGAAAGAGCAATGATTTGATGTGCCATTTATAATGAAGTATCAAGTCTTCTTCAATAGTTGGGAGAATTTTTTTTCCATTAATGTATTAGATGAGTATTACATTAATACTTTAGATAACCTAGAGAAAGAAATTTTCTTTGTATTTCAATTATTGGAAAGGATTTTAGGTTCTTATTGTCACTGTTTTTATAAGCGAAGGCATTAAGTGATGTGTTTTGTCCCAATAAAGCGAAACATAAGTTCCTAGACGTTGCAACGTAAATCTTTTAAAATATTGAAATGTTTTAAAATTTTAATTAAATAATAATAAGTAATTAATTAAAATAATATAAATGATAATTAAAATTTAAATTAATTAATTTTTAACAAATTTTAGTACTTTTATTAACTATCTAGAATATATAAATTATAATTATAATTTTGTAAATATTAATATACATTATATATAAATTTTTTATATTGTTTGTAGTTATTATTAAATCAGACAACAAGTAATAAATATTTATGAATCACAATGATATTACAACAAGAACAAATAGTTATGGTTAAAGTTTGTATTATTACTCGTTTTGTCATGATTTGAATCTTAGACTTGTATTTTTTAAAGTTTTTTAAAAAACTTCAACATGACGTACACTCCAATCATTGAGGCTTAAAAAAAATACACTTAACGAAAAAAACACCTAAAAATTTATGTCTCGGGACGTTTTGCGCATAGCAAATTTAAAAAATGAATTTAAAAATACTGCTCACCGTATATGTAATCTTTTATTGAATTTAAATTAGATAGGAAGATAAGAAGTTGAGAATCACCTACTCACCCAATTGATTACTACCATTTATATTTAATGTCAAAAGATAAGATTTTGATTACCGTTTTGAAAATATATTTTCATCCATTATAAAGAAAAAAAACATAATTTCAAAATATGATCATCTAATCACTAGGGGCAACTTAAAAAGGTGCAAAATAAAAATGATGATTTAAGTTCTTAGTGGAATTACCCTCAAAACAACTTCCAATTAAAGAAAGAATTGTTATTGACACCCCCAATTAAAGCCATCAGACACATCACCTACCTTTTATAAAATTTCCAAACACCCCCTTTAGATTCTTCAAGAAAAGGAGTCCAAATCACAACCTTCATTACAAGAAGATTATTGCCTAAATATCCACAGACCTCATTGGGAAAAAAGGGCCATTATGGTAAATTACAAAAGAAAAGACTCAGTTAAAGCGAAACAAATTAAAGAAATGGAAAATATTACTGGTGGGAAAACGAAAAGAAAGCTGACGAGGTGAGAGACAAGAGAGAGCCATGAAGATTACAACACCAACAAGTCCCCGTACAAATGGAATCATCGGTTTTCTTCTTCTTATTAACCATAATCACTCACCACCACACCTCCTTTTCTCTATTATACCATTTCCATTGTCATATTTACAAATAACAATAATGTCCCTTTTCCTCTCTTAACCATTATCTTCTCCTTCTCTATTGTCTCTCTTTCTTCCACCTTCTTATCGTTTTGATCACCGCCCAGATCGGTCTGTGATCCAATTCGATCGGTTTCAGGTACTGATTCTTATCAGGTTAATTAAACTCCTGTTTTTTTTCCATTAGGAAACTCTGCAAAATGAAGGAAAGTCAAATATGTTAGTTTTGGATTTTTTTTGGTTAATTTGAGTTATTTGGGGTTTGAGATTTTGGTGTGGGTGATGTGGGTTTTGTGTTTTTAGAGGTATTGAAGAGTGTAACGATTTTCCGACTTTCGATTTGTCATCTCGTTTTCTTCTCTTTTTCCCCTCTTTTCTCTCTTTAGTTTTCTCAGCAATTCCCTTGTTGAAATGAAATGCGGGAGGATCATAGGATAGGGTTTTCTTTTCTTCTCTTGCTAATCTTGATGATGTTTTGATTGAATGATGCTCCAGTTGGTTATTGTTTTGTAAAGGTGTTAAATTTATTTCCCTGTTGGTATATATGTCGATTGCATTTTGTTATATGATTGAACTTTTAAGTTAATGTGTTGTTATTTGAATAATTGTTGAATCCTACTGACGAATAATCATTGTTTTGTTACTTAGATGTTCATAATTGCAAGCATTCTGTTTGGTTGGCGAGAAAACTAAAAAAAAGAAGGAACTAAGAATTTTTGTTTTTTAATTTTTGAAGGACAAAACACCTTTTTGATCAAGTGGTTGTACTAGGCTTAGCTGAATGTAGGTTCTTGTTTCTTGAGATCTCCATTGAGTTCAAATGTTTCCAAATCATTTTCTTTTTCTCTTTTTCTTTTGCTAAGATGCAGTTACATTTTCTTAATAGGATGGATTTGTTAGTTTCTATATCTAGATATCCATTTTATTTCTTGGGGTAGTTTGTCTTTATTTTTACAGTAATTTATAAAATTTGGTTGTATTTTTGGTATTCTCAACTGATTTCCTTACCTCTTTTGAAACATTAGATTTTAGAATTCAAGGTTCTTTGCCCATAGTCACTTCCTTACTTTGTTATGCCTCAATGTTGTACGTCTTTGTATTTAGTGACAAGATGCTTTTTTTAGTCTTATTTTGTATCAACATTATGACCGGTTAATTTACAATGATGATGATATGTGTTGGGTTTCCTGTAGGAATATGTTTGGAGGTGACAACAACAGTCCCATCTTTCCTGTCTTCCTTGAGGAAAACCACTTCCAGTATGATGCTAATGCCTTGCCTCAGCTGCAGTTATTTGGAAATTGTGAGTTTTCCCAATAACTTATTGCTTGTTTATTGTGTTGATTCTAACTTGTTGCTTATGTAGAGTTTGTATGCATTTCTCCATTTGTCCTTTTCAGTTCAGTGGTGCTTGTTGAAACATCACCTAATGTACCTGATGTTTGCAGTGTGATCAATTTGTGTGAATATGTTAATAACTTCTTATTTTTTTACTACAACTTGCTTTCTTCTTCCTTTTTTCCCCTTTACCTTTTTGACTGGTTGATCATCTGGTTTTCTGGAGGGAGGGAGAGGGCAGTAGTACTTTGGAAAGTATGTATAGGAAAAACTCACATGTCAGAGCGCTAAAGGAAAACACTATTTTATGTTGAAAAAATAGCAGACCCACAGTTTTAAGTTTGTCAAGAATTTTTTAAAGTTTTCGATTAAAGAATGCCTTAAGGTTTCAGCTTGTTCATTGGTTGATAAATTCATGCCATGTTAGTAAGAATGTTGGCTTATGTTCCAAACATGGTCAGTTTACCTTTGTGAGAGTCTGTGATATGTTGTTAAGCTTAGAGTGAGGCAGTTGCATCGCTAGTAAACCTCGATTTACCTGAAAGGCTGAAACAGAGGCACCTACTTCATAAATAAACTCAAGTTTAAGGACTCTTATGGGGAACATATTACAAGATTGGCCAGGACAGATGAAACCTTTGCTTTTGTCCAAGCCACCACCCTCCTATTCCCCTTATACAGCAATGTTTTTTTTTCTCTAATTTGCTTGTGACTTTTGTTATATTGTCTTTATTGTGCAGTTTATTTTTACTATATTTTTGTGCTGTTTTAGGCCTCTAACTGCAAATTACAGTTGCTCCTATGGTGTTGCTCTTCCTGTTTACTTCCATTCTATTGCAGCATTATTTTCCCTTCCCTCCAATGTATTGTGATTTGTCTGATATCATAACAAGTGATGTTGTTCTTCTCAGTCCCTGTGGGGTGCAATGTAGGTCCCTTGAACTACATGGGAAATGAACATGCAGCGACTGTGGACCGTCCAATAAAGAGAGGCAGGGAGGCAGAATCAACTTTTAGACAACAAAAGTATCGTGGATCTTTAGATAAGAACTTCCATCAAGATGAGCCTGGTCAGCCTGGTAGTGTTCTGAATCCGATCCCTGTATCAACTGGGTTGAGACTTTCATACGAAGAAGATGAACGCAACTCTTCTGTTACTTCTGTGAGTGAAAGCATGAAGGGTGGCCTCCCTGTTATACTGTCTCTTGATGATAATCTTAAGGTTGAGATTGAACGCCAGAAAGTAGAATTTGATCATTATATCAGACTTCAGGTAAATAATCTGATTCCACATATCAACTAGCAGTCAATCTCTACCTTTCTAGCAACATCTTTTGAATATGAATGACTGAGAGAACTGCTTTTGAGGCTTTTACACTAACTCTTTTATCACCAATCAACAAAGGTCTTTTGATGACAAAATTAGACACTTTATGATATGCCATTTATATTTGAGCGTTGGTAAGGACATTCCCTGCCCACAAAGTGGATAGGGGTTCAAAGGTGTGTGTGATTAATAATAAAAGAATATTTGAGAAATATATGTTCGTCTTCAGTTTTTTTTTTTTAAATGTAAAAAATTGTATAAAAAGGTACCAAGGGAGTGCAACCCAATTATAGCAACTATTTGCATGATAGTAAATCAACAAAATCCAAAGATCTTCATTAGAAAAAAATTTACCCTTAAACCAACAACTAAGGCTGTTGAATCATCTATCTCTAATCAACTCTAATGATCTCTCCTACCATCAAAAGCCTTTCCATTCCTCTTATTCCATACAAACCAACAAATATAGAGAGGGAAATCAAAAAGTAAGCATTTTTTAATTCCTTAGAAGCACAAAAGCCACTCCAAGCCCGTACTTTATTTTTCATGGAACCGGCTATCACCCAAGAAACACTAAACACACTAAAAATCATCTCCCACAAACTTCTCACCCATCGGCACTCCAATAAAAGATGAACCATGAGCTTGGCGCAAGCTTTACACATTTAGAACTAGCATTTATTAACAATCATCTTCAGTCCTTATCTTTGTTTACTGCTGATTTTTTTTCTTCTGAGATCTGGTTTTATTGAGAATAAATGTTTTAGCAGTGACATTTCTCAGATAAAGTAATTAGTCTCTACAAAGATTAGATCAAAGTCATTCCTGACTTTTTTATGCAACATCAAGGGAAGTGTTTGGATTACTGAAAACAATTTTGTTTAATCTTCAACCAAAATTTAAAATGACTTCTTACCTTTAGCCATAAAGGAACTTTCTATCTTTGTTCATAACATAATGAACATAGCCCTATGGAAGAGTATAGGTATGAGAAGTTTGAAAACTTTGTCATGCATTTATGGATTTGATATGATACCTTGCATTCATTAAACAGTTTTTACAGCTACTTTTTACTTTGTTTAGGAAGAAAACATCATAAAGGGTGTAACAGAATTGAAGTATAGACAGACAATTTCTTTTCTGAGCGCCATAGAAAAAGGAGTTAGCAAGAAGTTACATGAAAAGGAACTTGAAATAGAAAACATGAACCGCAAGAACAAGGAACTAGTGGAGAGAATAAAACAGGTCAGCACGGAAGTTCAGTCGTGGCACTACAGAGCTAAGTACAACGAGTCTGTAGTCAATGTCCTAAAGAGTAATCTGAAGCAGGTAATGGCACAAGGTGCTATGCATGGTAAGGAAGGATGTGGGGACAGTGAAGTTGATGATGCAGCCTCTTACACTAACCAGAACCATCTCGGCATTGTGGACGGATCTGGAAACTCAGTCTCCATGAATAAGCAGTTGAAATGCAGAGCTTGCAAGGTCAAGGAAGTCTGTATCTTATTATTGCCATGTAGACATTTGTGTTTGTGTAATGATTGTGAAGGATTTATTGACGTTTGCCCTGTCTGCCAGGTAATGAAAACCGCAAGTGTTCAAGTATACATGTCTTGAGAGAGTAATGGTGCCAAGATATGTATCTGAGCACTTGCAACTGTCACTACTCTTAACCCGAGAGAAGTAATTTAAATTATATGTTGTTGTGATTGCTGGATTTGTGAGTTGTTCGTGAAGAAATCAATGAACTTTGGGGAGTGGTCTTTAGTAGAAAAGCACCTTAAATCAGATTAATAATAACAATCTCAATCCATTCGTCTTACTTGTAATTCCAGATTGAGTTTTGTGGCTTCCATGATGTCATGGCAAGGTTACTGATTTTGTTCGAACTAAGTTCAATCTTTCTGGTTTGTAGGATTTCAAATGTTGTACTAGCATGATTTTCCTGTAAGCACAGGAGCTTCATTGCAGCTTATGTTTAAGCTACTATCCCAACAGAACCATGCAAGGGAAAAGGACAATAGGTAAAGGATACTTGGAAGGGTTTCTTAGACAATCCTTATCTTCTATAATGCCTTTTTGACACTGTTCATTCTAGACTACTGGCTGATTGTTCTTTAGGAGCTTGAAAAGAGGCTTACAAGTATTGGTAAGCTTGGTGATGAAGTGATTTATGTACTGAATCTTTTTCAAGAAACTCCTGACTTCCATTTCTGTTTTAGGAGAAGATATTCTTAGGACGGCTGCCATTTGGTTGAGGTCCACCTTAATTCCTCAGTGACTCTCTTCTTATTAAAGGCTAATTGTGCCAAATGAAAGGTCATCTAATAATTGTTTCAATTGTCATGGCAGCTGCTTACTCTAACTTGTTTCAATTGTCCATTTGATGAGTCGAAATCAGAGAAACTTAAACTTGCAAGAAATATTCTGAAGAAAATTCTTGATGAGTAACCGTAAATACTTGAAATGGTTCAAATCCATAGGTTGATGGCGTGGAATCCAACTAATGCTTGGATTTGGGATTAACTATAGTTTTCTTATACTGGATGCAACTCATATTTCACAGGACTTCCGTTTGAAAGTGACCTTATGTGTACTAGACTGGAGTCTCTCCAAAGAATTCGGACACCATCTTACCTACTTTTGAAAAGTCTTTCGGCCGCCAAGTACACCACTTCAATGATCATTGTTTTTTAAGGGTTATCATTTGGTGAAATGGTGAAACCATAAAAGTATTTTAATCCTGAATATCAATGATAAATGAATCACAATTTCGGATCAAAGACAATATAGACAGAAGTCAGATTAGCTATAAACTAATACTAATTTTTTTTTTGTTTATAAATTTTATTTTTAATAAATTGCGAGATGTAAGAAGTGATCGGTTGATTCATATGGCACTGTTTTTTCATACTATACCGATAATTAAATAAAAATAAAATATGTAAATATAAAATATGTTATATATTTAAAATGAAATTACGAAAGAAAGGAGAGGCATGATCCTTCTAAAGATTAGTCGCTATCGTGTAGCTGCCCCGGTGGACGTATATAGCTAGCCTTCTTGAGGGTTTTTTTAGCTGGCATGCGTTGTGTTATGTGTTCAATTTCGTTTCACCAACCTCAACTGTCAAACCGCTTATTTTTCATTTTTCACAACTTTTATTTTGTTTGTAGGTAGCGCTAATATGAAAAAATTTTGATTGGTTGGAATTTAAAATTTAAAATCTTTAAATTAATTAAAATTTTAAATATCATATTATTAATAATAATATAAATAAAACAATTAAAAATAATATTATAAATATAACTTTTTAAAAATTACCAATAAAATTTTTAATAAATTTAAAATATTAACTTTAGATCCTAACCCCGCTGATACACACCCAACAGTCCCAAGCCCAGGTCAACAACACTTTGGCGAGAAAATTCAAAATCTCACGCCTTCCCTCACTCCCCCACTCCCACGCCCACATTAGAATATCCGACACATCATATTCTCTTTTTCTTTTCCAGTTTTCCAATTTCATTTTTTAGTTGCTCTGCCACTGTTATAACTGTGTTATACCTACCCACCTCACTCTTCGACGGACTCTCCAACGCTTCCCCCTCTATCTCTTCACTTTCTCTCACTAAAACCTCTGATTCAGATCTCCAGAAGGTGAGAGAGAAAAAAAGATGCAGAGCACGGCGGCATTTACTCTCTCTTCATCTCTCCCTCTCTTAAAACCCCGAAAATTTTCGCCACCAAACCCTAGATTCGATACCATACGCCTCTCTTCCTCTTCAGCTTCTTTTTCTTCTTCGAAACGACACGATCTCAGTGCATCTCCCGATGTCATTTCGATTCCTTCCTTGCCTCGGAGATCCTGGTCTCTGTCTTCGTCTGCTTCGCGGTTCAGGCCGTGGTCCAATGTTCCTTCGCTCTCTCCCGATCCCGAAACGAACCGTTTTGAGGTCAGGGCAACAGCTGTGCCTGAAAGTGCTGGTGAGGCTGACAAGCCCAGTAGCTTCACCAAGACTCTCGAGCTTGGATTGCTCTTTGGCCTATGGTACCTCTTCAATATCTACTTCAATATCTACAACAAGCAGGTTTGGTTTTTTTATACTTTTCGTGTTTTTGCTTGAGATTTTGAGTTTTTGTGGAATTCCTTTTGGTTGTTTGGATTTCGTTTCTTTATTGAATGTATTGCTGGTAGTGAATTTCATGTAGTTCTATGTATAGTGCGGTGAAAACGTTGGATCGCGTGGCAAATGAATTATTATAACCGATCAAAGGAAAAAAAAAGCTGCATAGACTCTTATTGTGGTTATATGCGCTTACTTTGGTGATAATTTCCAACAAATTCTGTGTTAGAAGTGTTTGATATACTTACTAATTAAAGTTTGCTTTTGCTTTATCTTTTTTTTCAAGTTCCCTTTTGTTTCGATGGAAATTGTGTAGAGAAATGTTCCCTTCGAATTAAAAAAGTTAATTCAATTTTGTGAAAGATGAATAAAATAAGAAAAGATGTGGAGAACATATGGTATAATTTAGTTGTGAAGAGATTATGTTGAAAGTAACTGAAAGGATGCATAAAATTTTGTCCAGCATTATGGTTGGTATTGATGCATATGAAGAATTATCGATGATGCTTTTTCTTTACAGGTCTTGAAAGTCTTCCCATTCCCCGTGACTATCACTGTGGCACAATTTGCTGTTGGGACTGCACTTGTTCTTTTAATGTGGACTCTTAACCTCTATAAGAAGCCCAAAGTTAGCGGTGCCCAGGTATTTTCGTATGCGCCAAAATTGTTTCATGTTGGATCATTGAGTTTTTATTTTCAAGTTGATGCTTACTGTGGGTATTGTTTCGATAGCTTGCCGTAATCCTGCCACTTGCAGTAGTGCACGTACTGGGAAACCTGTTTACTAATATGAGTCTTGGTAAAGTGGCTGTTTCATTCACTCACACAATCAAAGCAATGGAGCCCTTCTTCTCAGTTTTGCTCTCTGCTATGTTTCTAGGGGAGGTGAGGAGCCTTTTTATGCTTTTCTTTGGCTAATTAACTTTCATTTGCATCACTTGGAGATGATGGATGGAAGATTAGACTGTTGATCTATTTGTGCTCATGTGAGATCATGATATGCTTTGAAATGATTGCTGATCTGTTGCATGACCATCAATAATTATCTGGGAATGACTTATGTGGGAAAAAAAGTTGAAGAATCGTTGCATTTACATTTTCCAGTGTTTATCGCTGGTTGAGTTGTTTTAACTTGAATTCTTAATATCATTTTACTGATATACAGATGCCCACTCTCTGGGTGGTTGGTTCCCTTTTGCCAATTGTTGGTGGAGTGGCACTCGCATCAGTAACTGAGGCCTCTTTCAACTGGTAAGAATATTTGTAGCTTGATGGAGGAGAACATTTTTGTGAATCCATTTGGGTGGTGCTTGGTTGTGAAATATGGCTATTGTTTTTTGTTCTCGTCTTTTTCATTTACAGGGCTGGTTTTTGGAGTGCAATGGCTTCCAATTTGACAAACCAATCTCGTAATGTCCTTAGCAAGAAGGTCATGGTCAAGCAAGAGGTAATCTACTTGTCCAGATCTATATTGTTTTGATCACCCTTGGTGTTGGTAATTTCTGAATGAAAAATTCAATTTTACTTGATTGATACATACCATTCTTGGAAGCTAGTTGTGAGTAACACTGTTCTCATTTCATTCCACTATTTAATCTGAATTATCTGTTTTCCTTTACCCCCTCTTGGCTTATAACTAGTAGCAATTTGTTCTATAACAGGAATCTTTGGACAACATTACTCTCTTCTCAATAATAACAGTCATGTCTTTTATCCTGTTAGCTCCTGTGGCTCTCTTCATGGAAGGCGTTAACTTCACCCCTGCATATTTGCAATCGGCTGTGAGTTTCTCTGAGTATCTGAAAACTCCTAGAGTTTGTTATAACTTAACTTTTACTTATAGTGCATGCTTCATTTGTATTGGCCTCTGACTAGTTATATTTTTTCTCTCTGATTACAGGGATTGAATATTCAACAGGTCTACACAAGGTCTTTTATTGCTGCACTCTGCTTCCATGCTTACCAGCAGGTAAGGCTTTCTGTTTGTTTGTGGTTTTCCCCATTTTCGTTTCTTTTTAAGTTTTGTAAGTAACTTTCTGGAGTGTGGGGCTGGGAAGCACACGTGCATGACTTAAACCCTAAACCTACCTCAGTACCTCTGTACATTGGGATTTACTGTTGGGGGTCTTTACCAGGTGTTTCCCCTGTGTGGTTAAATAAAGTCTTAATAAGTGTTCCTATATACATTTATCTTACCTTTCAAGTGCTAGCACGCGCTACATTCATGCTTCTATGGTGGACCTATGGCTTTCTTGCTGAGATGAGATAGATTCAATTTTAAAGTTTGAGCAACATTTGCTAGTTTCTGTAGTTCTTGCTCCTTTTTCTTACTGAGTAATATTTTGTCCTCATGTTTTTTATTAAAAAAAAGTGGCTCTTCTAGTGCTCATTATTTTTCACGCTTTCACTTTATGAGGTCTTGTAACTTACTTATTTGTGCCTAGGAACATGAATTCTTGATATTGTTGTATTCTTTTCCTTAATAGTGGTTCTTGAACTACACCTTATGAAACTCAAAAGTTGAACGTCCTACTAGGTTAAACATTTTGAAGATATGAGCGAACCTTTTATTTTTATTCATATTAAAAAACATTTTGAAGATAAAATAATGCATGGATTTAAAGGAGGGGGATAGTATACTTTCAATGATCAACATAATTTTAAAGAATGTCTAGTGTGACCTAGGCTTCTTTTGAACACATGCCCTGTAGTTCTGTATTGACTCTGGTACTGAGTCTTTATGGGCTGCTCCATGCAGGTTTCTTATATGATATTGCAGAGAGTATCTCCTGTTACCCATTCTGTGGGCAACTGTGTGAAGCGTGTGGTTGTCATTGTTAGCTCTGTTTTCTTCTTCCGGACACCTGTCTCATCTATCAACGCCCTTGGTAAAATTGCTCATCTGTAATTTCCTATTGAAAATGTGAAACATTTTCTTTCAAGTCAGTTTTTCATCCTCTCCTGAAATTTATGCAGGCACTGGGGTGGCTCTTGCTGGAGTTTTCCTATACTCGAGGGTGAAGCGTATTAAGGCAAAGCCAAAGACAGCTTGAAATTCTGCGGATAAATTTTGATGTCAAATTGGGTTGTTAGATGATAAATTCTAGATTGCAGATTCAAGAGCTTGTTGGTCAGGGCCAGGAACTTGAATAATTTTCTTTTTGGTTTTTACTTTTCCATTTTGTTCTTTTCCTATTTTTGGGATGATTTTATTCTTTTGTGATCTCTTAATTTTGTCAAGAAAAAAAAGATGCGACGCTTTGGGAACGGTAGCGTTGTGTTGTGTTCGTGTTTTTAACTCGATCGCCAGCTGTTCATGATATGAACATAGAATGCAATTTCGTTGATATATTACATTTTGTAGCTTGTATAGAATTTTCTTTATGAGAAATGCAGTGAAATACGTAATAAGGTTCAAGGGTTATGGCAGGAGTTACCTGTAGTAGCCAGTGGCACTGTCAGCCCTAGAGAAGTTAAAAGCCTTGTTTCTCTGTTAAATGTAATATTATGTTATTGTTCTAAATAACGAGGCCTGTTTGGGGATAAGCTTGTCAAATGGCACAGGGTAGAGTCGTAGAGATGCCAACTATTCTATTTACAATTTCCCCTCCTCCTTTTACGGTATTATTATTTTCTCATATTAATTTTTTTCCTCCTGCTTAGGACCTATCTGTGTATAAGAAATTTTAGTTGCAACCAACGGGGAAGAAGGGTCATGCTCGATGGAGACATCCTCTGGCCCTATTGTTTGGGCTGGTGCTTTTTCCCTGAGATCATGCATCATTCTCGATAGGTCAGCCTATTGTTTGGAAGTTTAGAAGGAAAGGAAAGGAAGGGTTTATAAAGGAAAGAAAGGAAAAATTCTTAAGTAGGCTGACCTATCATACCAGCCATAAGCCCAATCTATCAAAGGATTAACCATGATTAAATGTGTCTCATTTTGCTGATTACATAATTTCCCCTTGTTTGAGAAAGATGAAGTGGAAGGGAAGTTGATTTTAAAACTAAAATTGAAAATCATAAATTTGTAACCTTCCAATCTCTTTCCCCTCCCCATTATGTAATCTCTCAAACAAATTTATCTTACCGCTCTCCTTCCTTTCCCTTTTTTTTTTCTCCCTCAATCTTCTCCATTCAAAACCTAATATTAATATTTCATTATAAATTTATAAAAACATTTCTCATTTGTAAGATATATAAACGGTTTGGAGCACATTATTTTCTATAAAAATAAAAAATTAAGGATTAAAAATTTCAAATACATCATATTTAGTGAAAATTCATGGATCCAGTGAACTCTAATACTCTACGTATATATTTGTTGTATAACATTACACTTATTGCATTAAAAGCTTTAATAAATTTCAATCAATCAAACCGAAATAGAGTTTTAGCTCTCGCGAGCTCGAGCTCTCAACTATATGTTTTAATCAGACAGTTGAGAGCTAAAGCTTGAATGATTATCTAGCTGCGATTCTTAATCATCTAATTGATTTACATGTTTGATGCCTTAGGTTTTCTTAAGCATAGATTGACTCAATATATAAGGTAATTATAACTTTTATTATTTATTTATTTATTTTTAAGAGTCAGAGAGTTCATATCTGCTGAAAATATCAAAACCCTGACAAAAATATATGGCAACTCATAATAGCCATTAGTTTAGGGTTTTTATAACAAAGTTGAGAACACATTATGAACTTAGAACTCAGAGAAATTCAAAAGCTCTCCAAGCAAAACAGTTCAGTTGAAATGCGTCCACAACAAATTATTTTTACTAGTGTTCTTATTTTATTAATTAATGCAATTTTTAAAAGTAAATATTATTGTCCTTCCTTCTCTTGACTGACTCCACCCCTTGAAGGCTCTTAAGTGGCCAAGAAAGCTATTTCAAGCCAAATTTTGATCTTTATATTCCTTCAAATATGCTTTGATCAAGAACCTTTAAACCTAATTAAAGTACTAATTAAGTAATTATGTTTGGCCAAAGTAGCTTTAAAGGCCTTACACATTGGCTTGAGAGATCATCTCCACTAAATCTAGCTCCTTTTTCACTTCAAAATCCATCAATGGAGCCATATCTACTGGTATATCCATATCACAGTCTTTCTCATCATCGTCACGAGCAATATCTATCTCATCAAGAAGAGAATCAATGCTACAGCTCTCTTGAAACAATTTCTCATCGAAAGAAAAATCTGGGACCTCGTTGAAATCATCAAAATTTGGAACTAACCGATCATTTGGGCAAAAATCCAAGGCCTTTTGTGGATGCAGATTGGGTGCCTTGGTTGTAGCATAATTACCTTCTAATATGGCATCAGGGGGAAGACTTTTTTCCTGGTATCTCCTAGTACTGCTTGAATCTAAGTTCAAGCTCTTGATGTAATCTTGCAAAATGGAGCCTCTTGGGTATTTGGACCGACATCTTCGCTTCGAAAATTGCCGTCTTTTTGTTGCGTTCCAATGGTTTTTGATGGAGTTTTCAGTTCTTCCAGGCAATCTCTTTGCAATTTCTGCCCATTTGTTCCCTATCTCAACATGAGCTTGTATTAGTACCTTGTCCTCCTCTTCACTCCATGTATCCTTCTGCAGAATTGATTTGTATAATATGCCCAAGTCATTAATGTACTATCATACCACGTCAAGCTCGTGAAATTTGTTTTGAGTTTTACTCAGTACATGTGGATACAGTGGCGGAGTTATATACAATTTTATGAGGTCTGTCACCCCTCAAAGGAAGAAAATATCTTGTTATATAAGGTACATAAGGGATCATTCAAATTATCGAAAGGTCTTTTTTTTTTTTTAAATTAACATTCTTAATTCCGCCCTTCAAAATAAGAATAAACCTTGTTATATATAGGGTATAGAAAGGATCGTTCTAAATAAAATTATCAAAAGATCTCTTTTTTTTTTTTCTTTTCAAATTGACATTCTTAACTCCACTCCTCAAAACAAGAAAAGACCTTATTATATAGGATACGAAAGCGATCATTCCAAATAAAATTATCAAAATGTCTCTTTTTTTTTTCTTCTCAAATTGGCATTCCTAGCTCCGCCTGATTGAATACCCTAGCCACCCATTAAAAAGATAAAAAACAGGGGAGAAATGCTAACCTTGATATCAGGCCTTAGATGGTTATGCCATCTCTCTCTACACTGCTTTCCAATCCTCCCAGTCAGCATTTGAGCAATATGAGACCATTTCCTCAATCCATACTGTTCAACCAATTGAATTAAGAGCCTGCATACATAAAGCATTCATGATCAGTATTTGATCAAAATAAATTAACATTAATTAATTACAACACAAGCAAAATCGTAGTTATAAATAATGTAAAACCAGCAACAAATTAAAAAAAAAAATCTTTTTTTATACTTGTCTTCCTCAATAGTCCATTGCCCTTTCACTACATTGGACTTTTTGCGACCTTTCCATATCCTTCTTGAAGGCAATCCCCTATTCTTGTTAATGCCAACTTTTTTATAGAAATCATTTTCTGCAGAAACACATGAAACTTCATCTGGCACAACAAAATCCATAGGTAGCTTCATCATTTCTGGATAATCAAAGGGTATGTTGCTTTGATTTGATCCCATCATGTCAATAAAATTTCCCTGAGGGAAGTTCAAGTATTCTCCATTGTTACTTTGGAAATTGTCCATCACATGCCCATGTCCACCATTGTTTATAAATGGCTTACACTCATAAAAATCAATATCTGTTGAGCAATTACCATATGGGAAACCATCAAAAGGGTCATAACAAGCAGTTTGGATCCCAAACATTTGATTTGAAGATGACCCATTAGTATTAAACTGATCAAGATGGTGAAAATCTTGAAGAAAACCCTTTGATGAAGGAGCTTCAACAAAAGGAAATTCATCTTTCATGATGTAAGGTTTCATGTTATAATTTTCAGGAAAAAATATTGGTTGGCTTGGATTAAGAGTTCCTCTAAGCTTTCCATCGAACTCCATTGGAGAAAGGCAACAAAAATTTTGAGTGCTATCTTTGTTGTTTGTGTTACTTAATAGGTGAGAGTGGAAAGGCATTTACTATCGATGTTGATCACGGCCGTTGATTATGAGTAATCTAATGGTAAGCTTTCTTTTTGTTAAGACTTTTACCCATTTTTGTCTCAATTTTTATTTTTGTTTTCATGGGGGGTTCGGCAAATATATTTGCTGATTTTATTGGAAGGACTTAGCTGATCAAGTCAAACTTCACATATTCAAGAGCATAAAAAACACCCATAAAAAAAATAAAAAAAAATTTAATCACTATTTATATTTGATTCCAAACGACGTTTGACTAATGAAAATATCCAATGAGTATTAGTTGTATGAAACTGAAATTGCTTTCAAATGAGGGCAACATTGTAATTAATAGTTACATATTAATTGAGTATTAGTTATTGAAATTTAATGCTAGTTTTGGTCTTACATAATTAAACCCATGTGAAAATTTTCATTAGGTATTAATTACACTACAATTGATATGTGATGGGAGTTAAGGGTAACGCTTGGCATTGCATTTTAGTCTTTAATATGTAGTAGCAGTTGTTCTTAATTGCATTACAATTAAATGTGTCAGCTTTGAGGAGAACAAGGAGACAAGACATATTGGTGTGGCTTGCATACAATGTCTCAAATTCTTTTGTTTAATTTACCATTTAATTTGTTTATGTTTGGTAACAAATAGTTTAGGTGGAGAGAAAAATTCAAGAAAAAAAAGGAAAGGTAAATAGGTGGAATGCAATTTTTTCTTGTTTAGCATGAAAAAAAAAGTGAAAAAAGATAACTGAGAGCATTGATATTTTCTTAAATTTGATAGATTGAAAAGTGAAAAAATGAAAAATAAAATAAATGAAATTATTAAAAGATAAAACGTTATCCCTATTTAATCTTTCACATTAACTATATATATGATATAGTGATAAAATTAATACTATTTGTTTTTTTTTTCATTCTCATATTTGCATTTTAAAATAAGTTAACATTGTTTTTTTTTTCTTTTAGTTTTTCATCATCTATAATAAATCTTTTTAACTTTTTATCCTCTCAAATTATGTGTTGGGAGTCGCACCTTGAGTTTCCCTGCATTTGCATAGGTGATGTCGTTACATCCCTGACACACCCTCTATACACATGGCGTGAATTTTAGAAAATGCAAGTAAAAAAAGTTTTAAAAAATGATTTGATTAGAGTGAAATCATAAGATCCAAATTTTTTTGTTTAATGGTCACCTCCAAATCCTTGTAGGACATTTAGGTTTGATCCTCTCCCTGTCAATGTAACAAAAAGGATAATAAATTGAAACCACAAGAAAATGATCAAACTCTCATGGTTGAATCTCACGATGTAAAAAATGTTTTTCAAGTGAGACCACGTGGGTATGTATTATCCCACATCGATTAAGTAGAAAAAAAAAATAAACATATATAGTGGATTGATAATTCTATCTATCAAGTTAGTCTTCTAGATCAGAGCCCAGTCCATGACACATGGGACACATGTACACAAGCAACAGAAAATGGATCATGCCAAATACGCACACAACATTAAGCTCAGAAATTCATTTACAAGTAAAATCCCAACTCAAAGGAGACCTTAATTTTATTCTGTTAAGGCAAATGAACAATGCAGAAGCAATACAGCCATTCAAATTTCCCCTTTACAGCAAAGGTCATGATCAGAAATATAGCAATAGCAAAAGCTCAGAAATTCATTCACAAGTAAAATCCCAACTCAAAGGAGACTTTAATTTTATTCTATTAAGGCAAATGAACAATGTAGAAGCAATACAGCCATTCAAATTTCCCCTTTACAGCAAAGGTCATGATCAGAAATATAGCAATAGCAAAACTTTTGCCAAATACTTCTCATATTCAACCACGGGTAAAAAGAGAGAATAAACTAATGCTCCTGTATATTAAGGGATCATGATATCAAGATACCCAAGAGTTTCAAAAGTGGGAAAGAATACCAAGGCTGTTACAAAATGTTATAAGCTTAAATTACTATAAGCATTGCTCTTGGAAAGCTTTCTCAGGGTTCTTCCCATCAATATGTGAGTGGTGGGGGAAATCATACGGCATTTCTTCTGCAGAAAGCCATGCTTCACTAAATACTCTTACAACTTCTTGGTAAACCACTTCATTGCCTTCTGGTGTCAGATGCAACCCGTCACTGCATAATCAACAAAATAAATTCAAAGATCCTGTCATTAGTACTCCAACCCACTAAACTCTAATTCTAAAAACAGTTTGACAATCATAAGAACAATAATTTCATTTTGTTTCTAAATTAAGTTCCTATAACTGCATTCAGCATTTCTTTTCCGGGGATCAGATGTGTCTCAACTCTCCAGGAACCCAATGGGTTTTTCCACCATTTACCACTCAGTGAAATGTACTTTGATTTACTAACACACCGTTTGAGTATACATGTACAATAAGGATCGAAGGCGACGAAACAAGAACACTGACTGCAATATTTGGGAGCACTACAAGAAAAAACAAATGACTTAATACCACATTGTTTGAGTATACTGATCAAATTTTCATTGTACTTATCATCTCTTCCCCACCCCTACAACAACGAGGAGAACAATAAACTGAACTTGGTCAGGTCATTGCAACACTAGTATGGATCTTTATGATTTATATAAGGAACTGATCTCCAAGGAAGCTCTGGTCGAAATCATTATAGTATAGACGCAAGGTTCTCAGAGTAGATACTTATCAAAGAAAAAAGGTTCTGAGAATAGATGACTTAAATTATCACAAACCTTAAATAAAGTTTCTGCCAACCCTCTGTTTCTTGCATCTTGGACCATAGATTGACGCAATGCAGACCCAACTCCTTGGCTAACTCAACGCACTGCTGTGCATAAACTCCTGTCATATCATTTGTCCTCTCTGGCTCTTTCATAGCTTTCTCGCCATATAAAGATCTGATTAACCAAATTACAGGCTTATTTCTATCACATGCTGTCATAAAATAATGAATTGAAAACAAAAAACATCTATTCCCTCTTAAATTCTCAAGTTTCATCAAACTATTAAGTGTTAAATATTTCTAATTCTCAGACTCAGGAAACCAACACTTCAGAATCTCAGGAAAATTTTCTGTTTTTTCTTTTAATATTTCAAAATTTTCCTCCTCCCAGCATTTTGAATAGTAGTTATGTCAGAGGAAAAATGACATATCATAACATTTATAGTAGCGCCACTAGAAACTTGTGATGAACATGCCATATGTAAACATCATATTGGTAGTGGAAATAAGATAATGATAATGTAGTGAAAGCCGAGGGGGTAACTAGGCAGACAAAAGGTTTAGTACGTGAAGCAGTTTTTCCCGAATCAAGGATAGGTTCTCTTGAAACAAAATATCCTGATCTCTCAGCATTTGGCGATTCTCAATATCATTGGGTGCTAGGGGGTGATACCATGCTTACAGGCCTGAAGGTGGTGGGAAAGTTATCATTGGAAGCAAAGAAGGTGGTAGTGGTAGTAGTGAAGGCAGTCATGGTGTGGTGACAAGATAGTAGTGGAGTACCAAGGCATTTTTGATGGAGTACACATTGAAGATTGGAATTAGTCCTTTTAATTTAGGAATAAGGTCGGTTATTTTGATTATGGGGGTAATTGTGTAATTATGATAATATTAGGGGTAGTTTAGAATTTTTTATTTTAGGACTAGGGTTTTTAAGATGCCTATATATAAGACATATTTATGTTATTTTAAGGTAGCTAATGAATGATACTTTTATTTATAAAAAAAGAGGTAGCTAATAAATGAATGAAAACAACTTTTATTGAAACAAACAACTCTGAGATTGTGTTTGTTCTTTGCACCCTGTGATTGTATTGTTTCCCTGTGGTGATGGCAGAGAGCTTTCCTAAATTATCAAAAAAGACATAAAAAGAAAAAGTAGTTGCATAGATGTAAGAAGTTGTAACATGGCACGTACTGACAACTGCACTAGTAGCAGCAACAATGCCTTGAACATGTTAGTAAGGTAGCAACAATATGCTCAAGTTGTGAGGTCGAGATTGATGTTCTGCAGTGGTAGTAATAGACTTGACATAGCTAGGAGAAAGGGTAAATAAACAAAACTTGGTGGCTTAAATTCACTAAGATGTTCAAAATGAATTTAAAAAATAAAAAAAAATAAATTTCAGTGCAGGCTTCAAATACATCACTTCCTGTTACCAATTCTTACGAGAATAAGAAAACACTATGTGAAGCTTGAAGTAAAATGGATCTCATAACTCACAAGTGAACCTATTTTTTGACAGGTGAACTTCGTGGTGCCAGTTTTCAGATGAACAGAGAAAGAATGGAAGAAATGCACCACATATGTCAAAATAAAAGTAAGGCATAAATTATACAAAAAGGATGACGAGGTGAACAGGAAAGGAAAAAAAATAAACAGAAAATGAGAGGAAAATAAACCTAAAAGACTAAAAAGGCGTATCACACACAAGAAGAGGAAAACAAAAATGTATCATACCGTGCATATTCTTTACGTCCTTCCTTATCAACTGGTGGTGGAGTTATAAGCACAACTAGCATGGTAGAGGAGCATTCCTGCAAACAATATTCCTTGTTACAATGAGGAAATGGATCCAGTAATTGAGGAGGTTGTTTGGCCCATGGTTGTTGCTTACTGTTAAAACAGAAAGTAAAGACCCCTAAATTTGACGCGGAAAAGAATTTTCTTTTAGTTTAAGAATATGTACTGAAGTAGCAGACTAATCAAGTCTAATGGACAGTCCTTCACTGAAATCATCCACCATGTGGCACGAAAAAGAAAGAAAAGAAAAGACATGCATGATTGAGTTCAACAGCGAAGGGGTTACTCCAAAGGATAATAATTATTTTCTGGTACACTCTAATGAGTATTATTTTTATTTTTTTGATGAGTCACACTCTATTAATATTTGGCCAATAATGAAGCCCGTCAAAAAATTCTATCTATATGTCAATTTCTAGATTCATTTCAGTTGCCTGTACTTAATTGTTTGTTGTTCTTTTTAAAGGCTAGATAAAATAGCTATCCGCCAATTAGTTGAACATGTAGGATGAAGTATGTTAGATTAGAAAATATGAATCACAAAATAAGATTAGATTCATTAGAATAACAATAAGATGAAGTATGCAGAGACTAGAATAACAGAACTAAATTCGAACAACAAAAGGTATGGCACCTACCAGTATTGTTTGGCCTAGCAGCAGTTTCGGTTTATGGCTGTCCAAATGGTTTTTGAGACAGTTTTTGGTAAAACAAAGCTAAAAACTGATTTGTGTTTGGTCAAATTAATAGCTGTGTAAACAATTTATCTAACACAATATTTCTTTAAATTCAATTGCTTAGAAACTATTTTTCAGCTTTTCATTCTTTTCGGAAACCGTTTTATAGAGATGTTTTGGCCTAATTTCCATTTCTTAGAAACAGAAACTGTTTATAATCTGTACCAAACGGTACCTTGCATTTAACATGTTACCAAACATGTTGTGTATTAAAGAAAGAACAGCAACGGACCTTCAAATGGCGAACAATATTTCTGATGTTCTCCTTGTACTCTTCGGTGGGGACATGCTGCCGTTCGCTGGTTCTTCCCAGAAGGGCAGCATCATTAGCCCCAAAGAAAATTGTGGTAGCAACTGGAGGTTTTTTAGTGTCCTGAGAATGAAAAAAGGAAAAACCTATGGATTTAAGAGGATTATAAGACTTCATGGCATCAAACTAACCAACCATGAAAATGTTTATTTGCACCTAAAAGGACTTCTATTTGATCCACACAGTATAAGTTTTCAGCAAAAGTCTGGTCATTGAATCATGAATTGAGGGTAGTTTTGTGTATTGTGTTATCTCATGAATTCTTTGATTAGTATCCAATATCCATCTTAACATCTTGGCACTCCTCCATTTCATGCTCTTGATCACATTTATCAACGATCATTATATATTATCATTAAGCTTGTTTCTCTCTCTTAGCCATCAATGCATCTTAATTTATAGCATTATTAAAATGTAGTCCCATGTCCCACATTTTAGTCAGACAAGTGAAAGATTCAATGGCAGAGAGCCAGAGATCTGTGCGCACAATATTAAACAGACACATCTCATCGATTCCCATTATTCTAATCTCTCTATGTCACATACACACACACACAAACACGAACACACAAGAGAAAAAAGCAAGTCGTCAATCACGGACCTTCATGTGTACAAGGAGAAATCTAAACGAAGCAACGATAAATCAACAGAAATTAAGAAGCTCCAAATAAAAGAAAGTGATGTGAATGATCTGCACATTCAATCAATCGCCGAAACCCATTTACATTTAAAGTTCAACATTAAAATTGGGCACATAAACGAGAGACAAGAAGCCGCAAGAAAGAGAGAGCTTACGAGAGGGAAAAGGTGATGCAACAAGAACAAAGCCCATCTTGTGTTGTACCCACCATAGCCACGCACTAACACATCGGCCTATATACAACCAAAGATCAGGAAACAAAGCAAACAATAGTAAATGTAACTTCGAAATCAAGTAATGCGCATCTCCAAAAAAACGTGAAGCGTATACGTTTGTGTGTGTGTGTGAGAGAGAGAGAGAGGAGGCGGAGGAGGAGGAACCTTGCGAGAATAAGTGTTAGCAAGAGCAGCACCCCAACCACCTGATCTGAATGATTGCTCCGTTATTGAGTCCCCAAACAGCACGATCTGTGGCCTCATCCTACTCCACTCTTCTTTGCCTATCAGCTCTACCTCTACTAGCGACTAGCGAGCCTCACAGACAAAAACGCCACGGTAGATAAAACTCTTCTTTGAATCCGAACGCACCGTTTCTTCACACGGAAGAACGTGCCGTTTCTAACCATCTACTACAACGCACCGTTTTCACGGCTAATGAGTCCGGAAGGACTTTTGGGCCCAAACTTTTTGCGGCCAGACATTTGACCAGCCACATTAGCAATTGTCAAAAGCAATAGAAGGAGAACTTCAATTGTAACAAAAGGCAGCCCAAATAGGTGAAAAATAAAAAAGAAACCAATATTTCAATTTACTGCTTTTGAAAGCGGCCACAGATTAAATCCAATACGCACTGCTAAGCTCGCCACTTGTAATTTGGACCTGCTTACGCTTATTTACGCCCATTTTGTTCAGCCCGATTCAAGAGCTTCTCAGTTTTACGACTTTTGACAAAACTTCTTACGATTAAATGGATAGAAAGAAAATATTGAAAAAAAGAGTAAAATCTCTAATAGCAAAGCTTCCGAAACATATATATATTTTTTTAAACATGGGAGCGAGTCTCAATTACCAATTATCTCAAATACTTGCATGAAGTTATCTAGTACAACTTGAGGGGGAAGATACTAAAGCTCACTTTTTTCTCTTCAATCCCCAAGCACCCAATTGAGCCCTTCTAGGTAAGTTTTCCAATTTTTGGAAGCCATAATAAATAGTAATAGTTCAGCAACTGGAAATCAAAAGAGTTTTTAAAATGGTTTTTGGTAATATCAATATAGAATTAAAAATTAATTAGTGTTTAATAAAACAATCGCAAACAAAATTTAAGATAAACCAAATCTTAATCCATAAAAAGTTAATGGATCAAATACTGAATGATTCATATCTAAATATGAATACTTATACAAAAATCATACCCAGTCAAAAATTGTTTTATAACTTTTTTATTTTTATGTTAAAAAAAATGTTGTTTAATTTTTAAATTAGATTAAAAATGTTTAAATTATTTAAAAAATAAAGATAAAAAATAAAAAAATATTTTTCAATAACCTAAGCGGTTTTCTATACATGATAGTACCTCAAATGTTGGACAATGACAGAAAGTAACAACCACCTTAGGGGCCCCTTGTACTAACTAGTAAAGGATGGTACAAGAACTTGCATGCTTACCATAAATCTACTTTCATTCAAAGAATTCAAGTTAGGATTCTTTTTAGGACAAGCGTTCCCTCAGTTGTTATCAATCCTTTCGGATATGATTGAAAGCTGAGCACATATTTGAATAACAAATACAATAGAACACCCTAGGCCCCTCCTTGTACTAACAGTAGAGATAGTGGAAGACTTCACATGCTTACCCACTAGCCTGTGTCCCCTAGCTAATTGGCATAGTCACCAAATGAGTCCTGAGGAATTCCTTGCTCATATCCACCTGACATGCACTTTCCAGAGTCAAAGTGGTATTCAGAGTAAGCATTCCAAAAAAAAATTCAGAAAAATCTTAAGGGAAAATGGCAAAAGAGGCCAGCCATTACTGGAAGAAGGAAGGTTAATCTAAGAATTATGTGGCGAAATTTGAAAACTATGTGAAGATTCTAAATTATCAACCATTTCACTAATCAGTATGACCATGCGAAATGCGGGAAGCAAACATTACATTTTGGCCGATGACCTGTGAAAGATGCAAGGCCATAATTCATTTTTCTCATCTGGCCATAATTATCCATGGCACTTTTTACTTCAAAAGTTATCACGTGAAGACCTAATAAAAGGACTAAAATTTCACATCCAAAAAGTGATAAAAAGAACAAATGACATAACCTTGGTAAATGGACTGAAGAAAATACTTGGAATGAGTAAAGTCCAAGAGTACAAAATTACAGTATTAATTGGAAAACAAAATAGGGAGTAGCCGCCACCATTATAATTTGTGAAGGCAACGACACATAATGCTAAAGTGGAGTTCTCCTTTCACTCTATCAGAAGAGATTCCTTCTCACCATCAAAAAACCATTATTGAAGCCTGATCGACATGAACCTCATCCACATCACTATCCACAACTTCTCCTTTTAGAGGACTAATTTCTAGGAAACTTGTAAACATACAATAAACGGGGTAATTAAAGAAGACAAGCTGATAAGACAAGGATAGATAGTACGCACCTCTTTTTCCTGTTCTCACCCCGTAAAATGACGCGTGTTGGACCAAATTATTCATCAGCATCGCAAAATTATAATGCAGGAATTGACCAATTCATCAAAATCCCATGATTTTAACATTCTTGATCCCAACCTTAACAAGTAAAGCAAAGTACAAGCACAAACAAAAGATGCAAACAAGACAAATTTATGGGCAAAAACTGCCTGACTGGTGGCCCCTGTGTATGGTTCTGCTGTTAACTATTTGAATCAGGATCTCCTCTAAAAGTAATTCATGTTTCTCAGTTCAAAGATAAATGCAAACAAATGTGTCTATGGACTCTATAGATTCTTCTGAAGTCTTGAGTTTTGACCGATTTAAACCCAAGGTCAGCAAGTATTCACACAAGACCAAGTGCACAACTCCATGATAAGCATGAATATCTTCCGTCCATCTGTCTAAATAAACAAACATTCATGCACAATTGAGAAAATAAATGCATACAACTTTATTGGTGCACATTTATCAGGTTAAGAACAAATGTGAGTGACATGTATAACATTTATATACCTGAACTCACTGCTGCAAGACGTCTGGGGACCTGTGAAAGTTGAGTTTGGAATAGAGAAAAACTCAATCCAGAAACTCCCACCCTATTATTGTTCCCCAAGATAACTGAAAGCAACTTACACTTTAAATTTTTTCAGTTGGCTGGCTGTTTGCTTCTGGATCATGTCATTCGATGAAAGTAGTTCAATTACACAGCATACACACATTATGAATTTAGGATAACATTGAGAGTTGTCTCACCCTGCATAATCACTATCCCCCTCTTCCAAAACATCATTTTTGAGGGTAAATAAAACATAGCAAAGTCCCTGGAGATATGTCAAACAAATGAGCATGTCTCTAGAGAAGCAATGTGATGGATACTTCCAAGTTTTTGATCAGGCAGAACTTAATTGCTAGAATTTTCATTTTTCCGGAAATAAGAACAAGAAGAGGCCAAACAAATTTTCACCAATATCACATAGACATATTGGGTGGACAATGGATCTAAAGATTTAGGTAGGCTGCAGAGTCTTTATTCTTTATGTGTAGGATCCTTGCTTAAAGCATAGTTGATCAGCTCGTGGAGAAATGAGGGCTAGGGTATCTTAGGTCAAGTACTTGCGTCTTTGTCCATTCGAAACTTTCAAAACATAATCCTTTCAAGATATTCAGTCTCATGCATAGCATACAAATGTTATTGAAGAGAAAGAATTTGTGCAGCTGAATAGAATTTTCTTTAAATTTATCTCATCAGATAGATTGGAATAAAGCATTGTTAAGTGATCTGTTCAGCGGAGAATTTCCTTTTATCTAGCAAGTAAATGAAGCTAGGCAGAAAGTTCACTAAAGTCTTTCTTACTTTTAAAGACCAATAGAAATTCAAAGGACAATCATGAAACGAGTCTTAGTCCTAAGGTTTCAGATTTGATATATACAGATTACAGGAATAGTCCCATCGGACTAGAAAATTTAAATTGACGAACAATTACATATTAAGCAGAACTTTAAGCACTTATCCAAACACAATCAGATTAAAGAATCATAGCACCTGATTATAATTTTAAGTTGAAAAATAGCAAACCCAAACAAATCCATGAATCAAGATCATCTTCAGATATATTAGCAAATTCAAAGTGAATGTTGTTATCAAAATATAAACATCTTCCATTATCATAAATATGTCCTCTGCCCAGCCTTTTTGGGAGATACAAGAAAAAGTGACAGTGTCAAACATCCTAAGGTTAGGAGCGACAAGGGAAACAAACAATTACGAGATAATACATATCTACATTAACTAAACACAAGACCTCTCGAGCACCAATGACGTTTAAACTCACCATAACTACGAATTTAGGGATTCAGCATGAAGATGAACCATTTCTAAGGTTTGATGGCCCAGGACTGGGAGTTTGCTTTAGTTCTGGTCCCTTCCCAGTCAACCTGGGGTTTCGTTCCACCCTCAGTTCTCTAATATGGGGGCTATATGCCCTCTGTGACACCCTTGGGCTGTAAACAGGTTTTATATCCTCCAATGAAGCTGGAGTTGAACTTGTTAATTTAGGGCTTTGTGTGCGCCTGATCTCACCACGGCTTGTTGTGATAATTTCATCTAGAATTTCCCCACAATCAATGTTAGTAGTTCTTGCCTGAGTATCCTGTTCCTGTCAGTACATGAAGTATCATATATTGGAACAAATACTCAAGAAAATAAGCGTGTAAAAGTGTATCTATGGATCAGATTAGGAAATAAAATTCAAAGTTTTTGAAATCGCATGTTCTTACATTTTTAGCATCATATCAGAGAGATCAGTCATTGCCATATTCAAACATTTAGAACCATTTCAACTCTTGCACTAATTTATTAGCACAATGTTGCTGCACTTTCTTTTTTCAAATTCCATCATAAAGACAACATAATGCAGATCCAAACCAGAACCTTTTCCAGCCAGATCAGTAAAGAAGCTCAGCTGAAATAAACAAATGGTCAGGCTACTTACTTCAAATGTCAAGTTGCAAGCAGTGGCAGGAGCTTCCTCATACTCTGCAGCATCCAAATCTTGAAGATGAGCTGCTTTGAAAAACTTAGGGAGCAAATACTGCCGAACTGGAACAAGAAGCATGATTAACAATGGGAAAAGCACACCAGCAATTGGGATCCATGTTAGGCCGAAACACACAAGCAGGTAGGTTGTCTGGAACAAGGTAAAGAAGGCAATTGTTTTGAAGGGTACAGTCTCAATGAAGGTTGCATGATTTTTCTCCAACACCCTGACAAGTCAGATACTAGAAATCAGATGTCTGATCCTCTTAAGAATATATCACTACACAAGCTGAGCATATGATATACTCCATACTTACTATTCATATTCAAGGACAAAATAGGAAACTGAAATATATATACACATGAAATCTATATATAAATGGAGGGCAGAAGATTTAGGGGTAAAACTGCAGATAATTAACAATATAGAAGAGTTTATATCTTATAACAAACGGTAATGACATGAAAGCCCAACCTATACTAATAAGAAAATACTATTTGTTTATTTATGGAGGGAAAAAATATTTATTAATTTAAGATCTGTGGGATTTTGGGCCATATGTGGGATTATCCTGTAATTATATTATTCTTGGGAATTAAGTAGTAATAATCTAAGATAGGAAATAAGGGATTTTATTTAAGGTCTGATTTTGTTTCCTCATTTAGTTAGTAGTGCTGCCAAGGAGGACATCTATTAGGTTTTAATTAGACATTGATTATGAAATAAACTAAGGAGTTTGGTATCTATCTCCCTTGTTCTTCTTTCCTCTTGCCCTAATTCTTCACCATTGTCTCCTATTTCCACTAATCTTCTCCTTCTATCTGTTATTCTTCTCCTGATTGTCTGTTCCTCTCCCCTTTCTTCCCTTCTTTCCCTTCTTTCCCTTTATCCCTTTGTTTCTTGTTCTTTGGTTACTTGTCCTACATCAATTGGTATCAGAGTATCCTTGTTCTGCATCATACACTTACTTGTATCTTCGACTTGGAGCAGTGAAAAGCAATAATATCCTCTCCCAGAACTGGTTTCCAGGCAAGCTCTCAATGGCCATGAAAGCAAAGTAGCCCCAGAGAACAGAAGTTGGGATCTTCTTCAGAAGTGGCATAGCAGCAACACAACCACCAACCATCAATGCCTGAAGCAGATTGCTGAGGCGTTGTTCTTTGACTTCAACAGGTAAAAGATCGTCAATGTCCTTATCAACATCAAAGACAGTCTCATCAACAGGGGCATCTATGTAGCCAGTACTTGAGGCCAGTTCGATTGTGGTTTCCTTCAGCTCTTTCAGTCCCTGTTTACGGTAAAGGTGAGGAAAAAAGGGGAAAGTACAACAGGTATTGAGTCAATCAGAAAACCAAATGCAAATTAATCTACCAGAGCTGGTGGGATTTGATAGACAAGGGGAGTCTGCATGTTATTGTATGCTTCTTGCATGCTCCGGTATAATTGACTCAGGTTTGCGTTTTTGCATATACTTTTTCTGGCTGTTGATACAAGCTTATTCCGGAGAAGCTATCACAAACAAAAACAACAAGAAATGGAAAGTGTTTTAATATCACAGCAGAAGGAACAAAGATGAAAGAGCCAAAAGCTTTGCATCTAAGAATCAAGAGACATGTTAACAGGAAATAAATAGCTGAAGATGCCCTTCCAGTGTAGAATAGAAAGCAGTTTCAAGATATGCAGGGTGAAGAAGAATGTATGCAGAAAAAAATATACCACAGATTTCCTCTATGAGGAAGTCCTATACATTAAGAAAGTTAAGTATGAACAATTACAGATATCTGCAGCGTGCAGACCAGATTCATATAATTTTAAAACCTCGTACATAAGCTATACCTGATGTTTCAGGGTAGCTAAGCTTTTTGTATGCATTGGAGATTGTGGAATTACACCATTGGAGGGGGGAATGCCAATAAGACCACACACTATAACCTGTCCCAAAAAAATTATTCATATTTTTTAAAAACAAAATAAAAAAAACAACTAGATGATTTAAAGAAAATAGCAGTTTCCAACGGAGATTAGAAATGTTTTTAATAGATCTGACATGTATAATAAATTAACATTTCAGAACAACAGCGTACCAGAAAACACAAAAGAAGAAGGTCATAATGATATGAAGCAGGTTTTTTCAGATTGAACTCCTTTTGTTGGGCAAGTTGAGAGGCAACACTGTGATCAAAGTAGTACAGCACAGCAATCATAGTTGCAGGAATAAATGCTCCAACTATATACAAAGGAGGCACATCCAACATTTCCTGCACAACTAAAACAGTATAAGTCTATTGCTAGGTATGTGGCAAGAATGAAGCTCTTTTTCAAAGCAGATGTTGGTTCAAGTGTTGAACCATATTTGAGAAGAACAATAGGATTCACCTTGATAACTGTCCAATTTGAGTATGCACCAGGAGACCATGGATTTGGACTAAAAAGCCGCCTTGGAATCCCCCTAGGGACATCATTAACTGGTATGTATGAGACAGCAGTCCATACAAGCACCATAAGTGGCACTCCATAATCTGCTACAAATCCTCGTAGCCAACCTATAAATTAAAAATCACACTCAACTATCAGTAACATTTAATGAAGTATGAAACCAAGAGTGTATACTTGAGGAATATAAAAATATATTCTTCTTCCATCCCAGAGAACTGAACAAAATTGATTAACCAAATTGTTGGTACTCATACAGAAACTTGTAACCCTCAACATGCAGTGTTTCATAGTTGGCTCCTCATTACCTGTTCCATAGCGCCAGGATCTAGCTTTACGGCTCCTTAGTGCAGTAAGGAGAAGGGCAAATGACAGAACCAGTGCAAACATTCCATTGCCAAATCGCCAAGAAGGTTGTAGTGCGGTTTGATTAGGATTTTCTCTCTGGGGTATGCCGAACTCCTCCACAACTCCCTATAGGAATTAATCCATAAGTTGAAGATATCATAGAAAGAGAGTTTCTAGAGCAAATCAATATCTTTATGCATATACAGTACCCCGAAATTGGCACCACCTAGAGAAATATTCAAGGAACAAAAATTATTTTGAAGTTTCATACACAGTATTTTCATAACCATATGAATATTCCCCATTATCATAACAAAAATATTTGTTTAATTGAAGTATGTTCTAGAGGAATACTCACACGAATTCCTTGCTGCATGAAAAGCATTGCAATTAGCAGACCGAACAATTCACCAGCAACACGTGTAAATCGATTGATTATAGAACATGCACCAAGAATGGCCAGCAAGAAAAGCAAAATTGCCGTCCACACACAAACCCTGAGATCCAGTAAAGTGAAAAGAACAGCTCAGATTCCAGGACACCAAACCATACCATTCAAGTACCCTGAGTGTTCAAGAGATACCATCCTGTCCAGGCTAGAAAGAGTTTCTGCCCCAAATCCTTCCTGTCCTTGGCAAAGTTAAACATAAATGTATACATCAACACTGTTGGCTCAGCCACCCCCAGTATAAGAAGGGGCTGTCCTCCAACAATTGAGTGGATAACGCCACAAAGTGCTGTTGATGCGAGAGTTTGCACTGCAGTCAAGGTTCCATCTGTAACATATGAAGAGAGAAAGCATGTTTCAGGAGAATGACTAACGAGGTATCAACAATAACAGGACTTCAGCCACATATATGTAAGTTGGCAATTCAGTCAAAGTTCCACCTGTATTTCTTTCCAGCTGCTCCCCGAAAGATATGACTGGAATTGCTGAAGCAAAGAATATATATGTTGTTGGAGCAAGGATCCTAAGCAACAGAAACATTGATGACAGTTTTGACAAAGCATATATTTAAAAGATGGCGATATTTACAAGAATGACAACAACAAAATCAGTTCTTGATAATAAGATAGCTACTCAGATCATTGTCCATAAGATAAAAATCTGTAACATGTCAAACATAACTAGGGTCTAGAGCAATGCGAGTGACAAACCTGATACCCGCACGAATACCACCGGTCCAATCTTGCTTGTAGCACAAAAGTCTTCCTTTGAGATCATTTTTTATTCCACGGAAGGGAACAAATGTTTCTTCCATGATAACTCAATATCCCCGTGAATGAGAAGTTATTTAATGCTTTTTTTCTTTCTTCTTTTCTGTTTATTCAATCTTCTTGTTTCACAAACCGCTAAACAGGATGAGATGCAAAACACAAGACACTAACAAAGATTTGAGGGACTCGAGAGGCCAATAGGACAACTAAACTTTCATAAGAGAGGTCAGCATGAGAATTATGGGAAGAAGGACAAGGACTTCTTGATCATTATGGGATTCCAAAAGAAAAGAAAAAAAAATGTGAGTTAATCATTTTTTTTATATATGATCCACCTTTATAGAGGTCTATAAATAAATTTAAGCAACTGAAGAATTTTACATTTCAAGGAAGGTAAAAAGAATGATTGGGGTAAACTGCTTTTAAGAACAAAAGAATCAGTTAGTAACGATTGATGAATTAAACTACTTTAATTCCATATGTGAATAAAATTCAAAGATACTAACGAACAAAATCCATAGTCAATACCAAATGTCTAAGTTAACGAAAAGGGCAGATGCTTTCCATATGCTCAGATCTCAATTAACGGTTAACTTCAAAGGAACTTAGATCCATCTTCATTGTCAAAAAGGAATTCTCTTCATCAACTAAATCCCGCCAAAATTGCACAAAGAGCAACAAAATGCAGCAGATAGATAAATTACATGGTTTTATTTTACATGCTAAAACAAGCAAAAATTCCTAATCAAGCTTGAAACTTGTAAGGCTTTTTAGCACAAAAACAGCAAATTAACGAAAACCCATTATCACACACTGCATTTTGGATGGCTCAAGACAATTTCAAGCAAATGGGCATTAACAAAACCCAAACAAAATCCTTAAAAACCCAAAGAAAACAGACAAAGATACCTATACAGCAGCCAGGTTAGCGAAAACCCATTATTGAAATAATAATAGGATTGGCTTATGAAACTTTTGAGCAAATAGGCATTAAACAAACAAAGAAAAGAACCAACAAAAACACTTAAATCAAGATTGCATTATTCAAAAGAGAACACTTTGAAGCAACAACGCAAAACACCTTTGAGAAATTAGCAGAGAAGAGATGTGAGAGTCGTTTAATGGTGTTGCAGTTTCATGAGACGAGAACAGAGAAGTATATAGGAATTGAAAGGACAGAGTAAGGGCAGATAAGATACAGATGTACCCAGAAGAGCTTGTGGAGTTGTGAGACTATGAATGAGCAAAGCAAAGAGAGAGCGCCTGAGAAGTTTTGCTAACAAACTCTGCAATGGAAGGATTTTCGCGTGAATGATAGTGTGTGATGACACATATATCTCTTTTCAGGTGTCGAATAAAACAAAGAAAGTGGAGGAAAGAGAGAGAGAGCAGTGAAGTTAATAGTCGTCTAGAGCAAGTATACACGTAACATTTAACGGTTCCTGAAAATTACAGGAACCGGAAAGGGAAAGGAAAAAAAAAAAAAGTTTATTGACACAAGGGTGCATTATAAATTTATCATTAAAATTAATTGTTCCTGGAATATTTTGGTTTTTAATTTCTATACCTTGATCAGTTAAAATTAGGTGTAAATTATTTGAAACATGTACATTATAAATGTGATTTGCTTGAATATTTTAGGTTATATTTGAAAACTGAAAATAGTTTTCAAAAATTCTTTTTTATATTGGGCAAACAGTTTTCAAAAAATCAATTTTCAAAAATCGTTTTATAAAAACTCCACAATTCGGTGTTTTCTGACATAATCTTCGAAAAATAACCTTAAAATCAATGTTCACTTCTCTGTTTCATTCTTTTCTAATGGTATATAAAAAATATTAAAATTTTAAAAATAAAATAATATTAACTATTATTAAATATTTAATAAATACGAAAAATAAAATTAATATAGATTTTAAATTTAAACTTAAAACTAAAACTAATTACAATATATATCAAAACAGTTTTCAAAATAAAATTATCCAAACAACATTTCATTGTTTTCTGTTTTGAAAATAATTTTCAAATTATAGTTGTCCAAACATATTTTTTTTTAAAAATATTATAAAATTATTTTTAATTTTTATTTTTAAAAACAGTTTTTAAAAATTAAAAACAAAAAACTGTTAACAAAATATATCCTTAACGGGTGACTCAGATTCTACTTTCTCGCCCACTCAGTTGAGGGAAATGTTGAAATCGCTGACAAAGACAGGTTGACGGTACTATTATTGAGGTTCTGATGGGTGAGAGAGATGACAAAAATAGTGATCTAACAAGAAAGGGACTGAAAATATCAAAATTAAGAACTGAACAATTGTTGATATCCCCATATTAGTACTGCTGCTTAAAGGAAATAACAACAAAACCCAGCAACAATCCTTTAGCACTCAATAGTACATGTTGTTTTTAAGAGTAAATATTACTTTCCGTTGCGGGTCTATACATCTCACTTCAATTTCGATCTAATAGTTATTCTGTTCCAACCGATTTGGTAAGGGTGTTTATTAATGGATTAAATTGATATAAAATTAATTCGATTAATCAATTAAATTGATTTTAAAAGTTATGTTTATAAATGTTCATTAATCGATTAAAATATTAATCGAGATTAAATCGAAACTAAATCTTTTATATGGATAATTTTGAAAATAATATCTAGGTCAAGAATCTTTATTAAAACAAATATCTTTCATTATATATTATAACAGACAATACTCAAAAGAAACACTCGAAATGAACATCAATAAATTGTACTTATCAACACGTGAGATGACTTATTCTAAAATCGTTAGAATAACTTTTGAGAAAATAAAACAATGAATTACAAGTAAACTTTTAACGCATATCGTGTTGTATCAACAGCTTTTCTTTACTTTGGAAAAAAAAAAGAAAAGAGAATTCAAATCTTTACCTAAAAATTAAAAGATTTAGAGCACACTTTTTTAATTCTTTAAAAGCTAGAAAAGCTATCCACCTTGACCTTTTTAGGCTTTATCTTGAGAAGGAGCTCACATAAGCATATACTCTACTTAGATATGTAGAAAGTTGCTCATCCTCAGTGGACAACGTGGACATACACAACAATATTCCTCTCTTTAGGCTTTAGCTAGTATATACCATCACCATTATCGCTAATAATTATAGTATTTAATTTAATAAATCACATCTTTCTACCCTTAAAATTAATTTAATATATAGATTATTTTAGTACAAACTACTCAAGTTCATATCGCATCATCATCTTTATCATTTTCGTCCTCATCGTTGTCATGGCCCCTTACCCTTTCGAGGTTGTTTAGACCAACACTTTCTTCAAATAAGACAATAAGTGATCCCCGCTATTATTATTTTAAATTGATACCTGATATTAATTAAATTTTACTCCTTAATAGCAGTTTTCAATTAAATTTAAGTCATTACACTTGATACATTTTGAAAATAGATCATTTATAATTTGCATGGGTGGACACAAACTGAGTATCGAACTATTTGAGTTCAAGTCCAGTCAAAGCTTGATCAAAGCTTAGTTAAATCGAGTTTAAGCATGAAAGTTAAACTCGAATGAGATTCGACTCGAAAAACTTTTAAACAGTACGTTAAGATGCTATCGAATTCGAACCGAATTCAAAAAAATATTATATTAATATTAGAGTTTATGTTCGAGCTTGAGCTCGAGCTCGAGCTCTAATTAGCAATCCAAACCCGAGTTTGAATTATTTATTAAAATTGATAAAACAAAATTTGGAATCTGAAAGAAAAAAACATACAAAAGTAAATGAATAACCTTATATGTAAATTAAATTCCCATTCATATAGTTGTGATTATATTTATTTAGTGTGCCACGCAGCCAGCTGAGATTTTTTTTCTTTCTGAAAAACCTTATGGGTGTTTGGATATAGCCTTACGTAAACTATTGCATTTAAAATTACATGCCTACCTCTCTCAATATATATCCAGCCACGCCTTTTACTCCAGATAATTTATTTTTTTATAGAATAATTTAAACTTCTTAAATTTACGAGATGATGAATGCAAAATACCTAATCTTCTGGTATATAGATTTTGATTTGTTGTTGCCTGTGTTTTTTCTAAGCTTAGATCGCCAGCTATTTAATGGAGTGTAAAAGTTAGTGGACAGCAAAAAGTGATAACGACAGACATAAGATGGGAAAATAAAAAGTTGGATGCCATCTCCCTTGGTGTACAGGATTAAATGGTTTTAAAAAAAAAAAATTATATATATGATTTAATTTTTTTTTTATATTTTTCTCTCTCAGACTTAACTTTCTCACCCTCCTAAAACTATGTTGATTTTCTCTGTTCCTCCTTATCTTTTTCATATTTTCAATTGTTCTTTTTTGTGTGATTATAACTGGATTGTTTTTTTCTTGGAGTTTCTTTGCATGTTTAGTTTTCTAACAGAGAATATGTGACCATCATACTTGGCATACCTATAGATAAGAATATAATTGTTAACATATTGTTTTATTACGTAAAAGAGCAAATCAACATACGCGTAACACGTGTTAAGATGCTAGTATATATAAAACCAGAACAAAGTTTGGTATATTAATTCACCCTTCAAATTATTTATTAAAATGGTGCTAAATTTAGGATTTCATAGCGTAGGGTACAAAGTGTTTTTTATCTTTGGTTTCGATGTAGATGCAGTATGTGTGTCAAGTCCGATACTCCTTGACGGGTATATGGGATAGCCTACATATTTACTCATTTTTTCCATCGAAAAAAGAAACAAAATTTCGTTTGGCCTAACAGAAAAGTGGTTAATGATTTTTTAAGCTATTTATGATAAAACGGTAGTGAAATTATAAAATATTTAATATTTGATAAAATAACAGTAAAAACAGCTTTTAAAAACAAAGATCTTTTCATAATTTTTTTTAAGAGTGTTAGTAAAGCCACAGTGAGTTAAAAATTATCTGGTGTTTGAAAAACAGATTTTCATAAACATGAACTATCTTATAATCATTTTATAAATCATTTTTTTAAAACTGTTTTGTCTAGATTCATTTTATAGAAAACAGAAATTAACCCTTTAATAAATTCTACCAAATAGGTTCTTTAGTTGTTTTTTGTTGTTGTTAAAAAAGAAGAAAAATGAAGTGTTTATCCTTCAAAATAAGTTTAATTGATAAAACATTATTTTAACAGAAAAAACTCATACTACTACTAATTAAATCTTCTAATCTTAAAGGAGTAAATCAATAGGATTTGATTGTTAGGTTTTGCAGGTTGACATATATTCACCAATGTACTGCCCGTGTCATCACATGTTTCGTTAAGCGATCGGTAATACATCAAACAGATCGACAACAAAGTTGAAAGGGGTCTCTTGGCATTAGTCGATTCTTCACCGTGAAGAAAGCTTCTGTACTAACAAGGCAAAAAAGAATTTCGATCCCATAAAATCGATTTTATGAGAGTTATGATAAAATCAAAAATATTTATTAATAATTTTTATTAAAAAATATATCAATTAATTCGGTTATACCTAAGCTAACTAAGACATTTCAATTATAAATCACTTTTTTTAATTATTTAATACTTTAGGAGTATTCCTCTTTATTATATAATATATTAAATAATTTTTCCTTCTATTTTCTTCCTTTAATAAATCATGAATATTTTATATATATGTTTTGCGGCAAAGCACAAACCTTTAATGATAAATTTATATATTTTTGTGATAAAAATAAAAATATTGATGGTAAAAATAATTACCATAAAAAATACATGTTTTATCATCTACCATTAAAACTATACTTTACCACATAAGACAAATTGTTTTTTACCTGGAGGCCAAAGCAATGATAGAAGGAATAAAAGTAGCAAAGAAAATGGGGCTACAACAGGCTTATTGTTGTGGAAGCTTGTAATTCTACAGGAGAACTGGGCTGCTGTTGGGGTGGTGGTGGTGGTTGATATCAAGATTTTATTAGCTGAAAACTCAGCATTTTCTATAAAATATATGTCCCGAGCAGCTAATTGTTGTTGCTCATTGCCTAGCTAAGAAGGTATTATCTCTAGAAGATAGTAGGATATATATGAACTGGGGAGTACCCAGTTTTTATTGAGTCCTTGTTACATCAGGAAATGCAAGTTTGTTTTTGGTTTAGCAATAATATCTCTCATTATAAAAATAAAAAGAAAAACAAATTATCTTTTTTTTTCCTGGGATGATTAGTGAAAAAAACACTAATTATATTAACTTCACTATTTATCCCACAAACTCTACTAGAGACTCCACTAATTTCACTATCTTTTTTAACCCTAAGCCTATAAAGAAGTAAGAACTTTCCCAGTAATTGAAGAAATTTTTTTTTCAAATACACCATTGAATGAATGACATGTCAACACTATAGATACTATTACTATAGTATTGACGTGACATTCATAAAATTTCTCAAGTTACTGCAAAGTATTTTCTCGTGCCTATAAATACCATTATTTTGAAGCATCTAAAACTCACAAAAAACATCAATAAATACTTCATTCTTGCATTCTTCTTCTAAAATGTTCTCTTCATTTTTTTTTTGGGTAGAAAAGAGTATAGTTTGTAAACTTTTGAGCTCTTTTATAAATTTAATATTGAGAAGATTATACGATGTAGTAGAGTTAAATTGTTGTACAAGTCAGTAAACCGATTGTACCACTTGAAAAAATAACTCCCGTGACTACTTAAATTATCTCAAATCATCAAATTATTATAAAAATCTTAGAAGACTCAAATTCAAACATTTTTAATTAAAAAAAAAACTAATCTCTAACATTAACTAAAATTTGATATATTTACATACGTCTTTTATAATGCGTAAATTATTATTGATCGAACGGTGATGAGACCTAAATTATTTATCTATATTAAATTATTAATCAACGCATGCACGACGTTGACAATATGCTAACATTGATTTAGTCATTTTGTGATAAAATTGTCTGATTATTATTTGAGGAAATTGTGTAGTGAGTACGTAGTGGTTTGGAAGCCGTAAATTAAATATTTTTCTTTACCGTTAATTGTTTGTTATGACTAAGAAGTCTTCCATGACGTAACCAAAAGAATAAGATGAAAGTATACATGAGGGACCAAGTGCAGAGAATCAAGAGACTTTTTTTAATATTATTTTTTAGGCAAAAATTACATTATTGTTGAAAAGTTTCAAAATATAAAATATGGGATATGTAACTTTAGTGTTATTGATATAAATAATATCATAAGATTTTTTGATATCATTTTTTCGGTTTTTAATATTTATGTTATTAATAAAATCAAAATATTTTTTTAATATCATATCTTTTAAAATGTTAAAAATATCATTACATAAATATAAATTTATTATATTATTAAATATAAAATTATAAAACCATCCACATCAAAACACCTCAAGTTTACCTGCTCAATTAATAATCAGAAATCTTTTTGTTCTTATGGCTCACATCTGGTCAACACTTCGCACTCACGTTCATATCTAAAAGGAGAGACCAAATCTAGTAACTAAAGCTTCCGAATTTCAAAATTTCTCCAACTATGTCATCTTCTACAAATTCTGCGCACCATTCATTGAAAAAGGCATTCACCAACTGTTACCTTTTAAATATAAACAACACATCCTCAATTAGATTATCTCCACTTTTTAAATACAGTACCATAAAAAATACATGATACAATAATTTATCATATATTTAAATAAAAATAAAATATTATTATTTTTTATATTATTTAATAATAAAATGATGTACCATATATCTCTCATGATATAATACCAAACAAAAACTTGTCGTATTAGTGACGGATGTTAGGTCAAGGCTCCATACATGCATGGTTAGGTTTTTAGGCTTTATGCATATATATATAGGACCCACCTGGTCTTTTGGAAAGTTTTTATTTTTATTTTTAAAGATTAAGATCTTTTGGAAAGTTGTATATATAGCATCCTCGCTTAATGATAATATATCAAAATAATACTCCATAGGAGGCAGGGTTGGTAAATTAAAGATAAAATAAAATATTTGTTCCAAGATCAAAATCCAATTTAAAAAATAAAAAATTATATGTACCCAGTTTGAGTTTATCAAATTACTGCTTCTCTTTCTGACTTTCGAGTGTTTAGAGTGAGAAAAATTGTGCTGGATGCATGCTTCCATCAATTGGCTGAATATGTTCCAATAATATAATGCTCCAAGTCTATCAAGATATTTTTTTTAAAATAATAAAAATTATTATTATTATTATTATTATTGTTATTAAGTCTGTCAAGATATGTTATTGTATTAGCATAAGTTTATATGTTAATCAAAGTCATAGCCATTGACAACTAACATATATTTGTTGAAAAGATTGATATGAGTGATGATATTTTGGAAGATATATTTGGCTCACTTTACTGTAAAAGAAAAAGCGGTCTGTTAATAGTTTTTCATGGCTTCATTAATTCTTGAGAAGTTATTGTCTAACATAGATCAATGAAAGATATATGATGCAAGATTTTATCTCATAATTTAATAAAAAAAAAGAGAAAAAAATATATTTACTTTTCATTCAATGGTGAAATCGATATTTATACTATGTACGTTTCATGAACTCGAATTAAACAAAAAAATTCCGTTCACAATATAGAATTTTATCATTCGGCTCTCTCCCAACAAATCTGAGCTAGATAACTATTTGGGAGTCAGCTCACAGAACAAAGATAAAACTTACTATACTCATATGCTATCTCTTGATCTTATCCATTTGCATATGGTTTTTTAACCAAACATTTGGGGTTAAAACTTAAAAGGATATATATTCTAAATGTTTGAGGAGGAGGAAAGGAAAGGATATGGATGTAATGTAGTTAGTATTGAAGGAAATTCTTCTCCTACTTGATTCTAGGAAATCATGCCATGATCTCATGATATCTAGCTTCTAATAATGGAAACTTTTTGAATTTGTTTGACTAAATAATTTCAGAATCTACCGTAGTCATGGCTGCAACATTAGGCTATAAATAAGTTTATTTTTCTCTTGATTATTTTCATACAAGTACACTTGTAAACACTTATATGTATGGTACTTTTCAGAGTAATAAAATGTATCAGAAAAATATTCTCAAACTCTTTATAGTATCAGAGCCATCTTCTGTTACGAGACAAAGATCCTAATTTTCTTCTTCCTCTTGTCCTTCCATGGCTGAGGAAATTTCAGCAACTACCAACCTTGTTGTAGCCTCCAACACCCTTTCTTCATGCCAAAACAATACACTAGTCTCAATCAATGCAGCAACCCAATTACCATTAAAACTGACCAATACCAATTACCCATCATGGCGTGCTCAATTCCATTCACTACTCTTTGGCTATGATCTCATGGGATTGATTGATGGAACCAACCCAAGTCCCGGAAAAACTATTGTTTCCAGTAATGAAAAAATAATTGCTAATCCTACGTACACATATTGGAAGCGATAGGACCAGATGCTTTTACATGCCATTATTGCCTCTGTTTCTGAATCCATTGTGCCTCTCATTGCCTCTACAAAGACTTCCTTAGAGGCATGGGAAAAACTCTGCAAACTCTATGTGAACAAATCTCAGTCGAGAATGATGACATTGAAAGACAATCTGACTCGCACTACTTAAGGAACAAAAACTATTGCTGATTATGTTGGCCAAATCAAATCTACTGCCGATGAGCTCGCCATCATTGGAGCACCTGTTGACGAGGTTGATCTTGTTATACATATACTCAATGGGCTTAGGTCTGAATGCAAAAAAATCAGTGCCGCTATTCGAGAACGTGAAAGCTCCTTCAACTTTGAAGAGTTACATGACAAACTTACATACTATGAAAGCTTTCTCAAGAGATAAGATGCTAATACTGATGTTTCGATCCCAACAAACAATTTCACCTATAAAAACAACAACAATAACTACCAAAATCGCAATGGTAACAATTGAAACAACAATAGGGATTCCAATAGAAACAACAATAGGGATTCCAATCGATACAACAGAAAGGACTTTAATCAATATCGTTGGTCAAAGCAAGGTTCTAATACATGACTTAATCCAAGAAGACAGAATGGTCATGGCTCATTCATTCAGCAACCTAGAATAGTGTGCCAATTGTGTGATCAAATTGGGCACTCTGCAAAGACTTGTCGCCAAGGTTGGCCAGCAACACCTATGGCCAATCACACAACCTCTTCTCCACAATATGGACAAGGGTGGTTAATGGACTCTGCTGCATTGCATCTGTGAATTTTAAGAGAGCAAAGAGATGTGAGAATTGAAGAGAGTCAAGAGAATGTAAAAATGCTTACTTGATTCTTATTGAGAATACAATTAAGGGTATATATAGGTTGTTAAAGGACAAAGGTCATCCTTAAAACAATGATGAAAACATGGCCTAAAGTGATCCTTAAAACAAGGATGAAAACATTGCCTAAAGTAATCCTTAAATCAAGGATGAAAACATTGCCTAAAGTAAGCCTTAAATCGAGGATGAGAATATGCTAATATGTCTATTTATCATACCCCTGCAAGATGGAGCATCCATCTCGGATGCCAATCTTGAACCGATGATGCAAGAACTGTTTTCAAAGAAGTGCTTTGGTGAGTGAGTCCGCCAATTGATCATTAGTATGAACATGAGAAGCACGTAATCGATGATTAACAACCTGGTCACGAACAAAGTGAAAGTCAATGGCAATGTGCTTCATTTGTGAGTGGAACACCGGATTTTTACACAAGTATGTGGCACTAATATTATCGCAGTAAAATGTAAGTACAGTTGTAGGTGGAGCATGTAGTTCTTGGAGCAGATTAGTTATCTAGTTGAGTTCAGCAGCAGTCGAAGCTATGGCACGATACTCGGCTTCAGTAGATGAGTGAGCAACGGTGCGTTGCCTTTTGGAAGCCCAACTGATTGGTGAGGCACCTAGAAACACAACATATGCAGATGTGGATGTGCGATCATCAGTGTTTCCTGCCCAATCAGAGTCAGAGAAGGCATGGAGTTGCGGACATGATTCTTTGCAAAGAAAGATTCCATGATCGAAAGTGCCCTTGAGGTACAGCAATAGACGTTTGACAGTGGCCCAATGATGTGAGGTAGGACAATGCATGAACTGTGACAGTCTATTGACTATAAAGGAGATATCAGGCTTTGTTAAGGACAAGTACTGTAGTGATCCTAAGAACTGTCGAAACTGAGTAGCGTCATGGTGAGGGGTGCCGTCGTTGAGTGTTAGAGACTTGGTTGTGGATAGGGGAGTGCTAACCTCTTTAGCATCAGCCATGTTTGCCTTGTGCAGGATGTCAAGTACATACTTTCACTGCGACAAGAACAAACCAGTTGGAGTTGTGCGAGCCTCAACACCCAAAAAATATGATAAGGGGCCGAGATCCTTCAAGGAGAATCGGTTGGCCAACTAATCAATGAACTGCTGGACGGAGGCGGAATTGTTGCCTGTAATGATGATGTCGTCAACGCACACAAGCAAATAGAGTGTGGTCTATCCATGGTGAAAGATAAACAGGGAACTGTCTGATTTAGAGTTCACAAATTTGTGAAGGAGTAGGAAGCCATGTAATTCATGATACCATGCACGGGGAGCTTGGCGAAGACCATAGATGGCCTTGTGCAACTTGCAGACATAAGTAAGAAACTGTGGATGAGTGAAGCCTTGAGGTTGTTGCATGAAAACATTGTCAGAAAGTGTTCCCGCAAAAAAGCACTGTTAACGTCCAGTTGTTGCAAGTCCCATCCATAGGAGATCACTAAACTTAGAATAAGGCAAATTGTTGTAGGTTTTACAACAGGACTGAAAGTATCCGTGTAATCAATTTCGGGACTTTGATGGAATCCCTTGGCAACCAAAAGAGCCTTATGGCGAGCAATAGTACCGTTGGGGTTCCGCTTAATCTTAAATATCCATTTGCACCCAATGATGTTTTGTGTGTGGTGATGGGGTACGAGATTCCATATGGAGTTTTTAAGAAGGGCATCATACTCATCACTTATCGCCTTACGCCATTGAGAGAATTTTTCGGCTTGGCGATATGTTGTGGGTTCAGGAGGTTCATCGGTTTTGGAGGTGGTGGTGTGAAGGTCAAGTATTTTGCGTGGCTTGAAGATATTATGTTGGGACCGGGTAGTTATTTTTGGTGGTGTGGGCGATTTGGATGGAGTACTGTGATACCATATGAATTTTAAGAGAGCAAAGAGATGTGAGAATTGAAGAGAGTCAAGAGAATGTACAAATGCTTACTTGATTCTTATTGAGAATACAATTAAGGGTATATATAGGTTGTTAAAGGACAAAGGTCATCCTTAAAACAAGGATGAAAACATGGCCTAAAGTGATCCTTAAAACAAGGATGAAAACATTGCCTAAAGTAATCCTTAAATCAAGGATGAAAACATTGCCTAAAGTAAGCCTTAAATCAATTATGAGAATATGCTAATATGTCTCTATCAGCATCATGTCATCTCAGATCTCCAAAATCTTTCCATCCAATCTGATTATACTGGTACTGATGAAATTATCATTAGAGATGGATCATGTTTGCCTATTACACAGACTGGGTCTACTAATCTTAAAGCCCTCTCTCCTACCTTTTCACTTTCTAATGTTCTTTGTGTGCCTTCAATACAAATAATAATAATAATAATAATAATAATAATAATAATAATAATTTTTGTATCCAAATTCAATAAATCTAATAACACATCTACTGAATTCTTTCCTAATCACTTTATTGTGAAGGATCTTCGTACGGGGGCGCATATGCTTCGCGGCCAGAATAGGGATGACGTCTATGAGCTGCTTTCATCTGGTCAGGTTTCCAAATCTCACCCTATGGCCATGGCTAGTATTAAAGCATCCTTTACAAATTGGCATCGTCGCTTGGGTCACCCTTCTTCTTGCATTCTTTATTATGTTCTTCAATCTTTTTCCTTACCGTTTTCATCTACTTCGACTTTGCTATGTGATGCTTGTCAATGTAATAAGAGTCATCAGCTCCCTTTTCATATTTCAAGTCTTAAGGGTAATGCTCATTTGGAATTAGTTTACACCGATCTTTGGGGACGTGCACCCATCCCTTCTATTAATGGCTTTAATTATTATGTAATCTTTGTTGATCATTTCTCTAAGTATTCTTGGTTATACCCTCTAAAACATGAATATGATATGTTTTATATTTTTCCTAAATTTAAAGCCATCGTTGAGAAATACTTTAATCGTTCCATTGTTTCATTTTATTCTGATGGGGGTGGAGAATATGAAGCATTAAAAAATCTTTTCTCCCTTTATGGGATTACTCACTACCTTACACCCCCACTAGCCCTCAACACAATGGTACAGCCGAGTGGTGCCACAAACAATTGTTGAGATGGGTTTAACTTTGTTGCATCAAGCCAAAGTCCCACTTGAATTTTGGACGTATGCATTCCAAACAGTTGTTTATTTAATTAAAAGGCTACCAACTCTTGTTTTAAAATTTCAAACTTCATTTGAGTGTTTTTTCCATGATTTTCCCAACTATAAAAAATTTTAAATTTTTGGCTGCTTATGCTATCCCTAGCTTAAGCATTATGCTCCTCACAAACTCGCTCCCAAGTCTACCCCATGTGTCTTTGTTGGGTATTCTTTATTCCAAAGTGCTTATTTGTGTTTTGATAATTTCTCTAAGAAAGTGTATACTTCTTGCCATATTGTTTTTTATGAACAACAATTTCCTTTTTCCTCTCTTAATTAATCTCACTCACGTGTGCAACCTGAGTAATACCATCAATGGATCTCTACCTCTTTGGCAGCTCTTGGTTCAACCCATTTTTTTGTTCTCGATACCACAGTGGTTCATTCACGCATGGAATCTGTACCACCAGGCATTATTCTCCACAACCTTCATCATCGCCCGTAGGCAGCTCACCCTTATCTTCCCATTCAGACTGCGAATCAGGTGAGGCCCCTTGTTTCTCACTCCCTTCCTCTTCCCAAAGTCATACTAATGCCCAGATCCTTTCACTTCCCCCAAATCCACCTCTTTCTCCACCACCCATTCTAACACAACCTACACGCACCCACCCAATGGTTACTTATTCTCAAAATAATATTTTCAAATAAAAGAAAATATTTACTGCCTCTAAATCTCCTAATACATATGGTTTGCCTTGTTGAGTAAGTCAATAAATCCGAGATCCTAAATGGTGTGCTACCATGTCAGAGGAATTTGATGCCTTGGTGCGTAACCACACATGAAACTTAGTTTCTCCCACTTCTGCTCAAAACATTATTGGTTGTAAGTGAGTGTATCACATCAAACAAAAATCAGACGGGACCATAGATCGTTACAAAGCACGACTCATGGCAAAATATTTTCACCAGAGTCCTGGCCTAGATTATCAAAATACCTTTAGCCATGTAGTAAAACCTACAATTATCAGAGTTATTCTTTCTATTGCTTTATCTCATGGCTGGTCTCTCTGCCAACTTGATGTTAATAATGTGTTCTTTAATGGGATGCTTATAGAGGAGGTTTACATGGCTCAAGCACATGGATTTATTGATCTTAATTTTCCCCATTATGTATGCCATCTAAGAAAATCTCTTTATGGGCTAAAGCAAGCCCCACACGCACGGTATACAGAATTGAGCTCTAATGAGAGCCATAAAATGCATCTTAATCGTACTTATTTGTTAGCACTTTAGGCTTGATTTAGGTTTTAATTGCATTTTTATTCGTTAACAACTCTAAAGTGGTATTCTTGGAAATTAACTTATTTCTTGCATTTTCAGGCATCTTAAGTTAAAAAAAAGATGGAAAAAGCATTCGGTGCTTGAAGCAAGATGATTCGATGCATACCAAAGTGGAGCCATGGCTGTCGAGAGATAAAACAAAAGAAGATCTCTACAAATCAGGTCAAGGTGCACCCTAGAGGAGCTGGGGCGCACCCTTCAGAAAGAATACCAAAAGAAGCCTCAAAGACCTAACAAGTCAATGTGCACCTTGGATCAACTGAGGTGCACCTTGAAGGGCTGAGGCACACCCTAGAGAAGCTGAGGCACACCCCACCGCACACACAAGAAACTTGACAAAAGCCAAGGTGTAGCGCGACTAAGCCAAGGTGCAGCACGCGCACAGACCCTGTTCTCCGAGTTAGACCCTAATTAGGTCTTTAATGATTTGTTCAAACCCTAAAACACCCTAGGCCTTGTACACTATAAATAGACCACTTAGGGTTTGTAATTAGACATTCAAAAACCTGGAAAACTCAAGGAAGCAGCAACTTTTTCCTCCATCAAAGTGTGCAACCATGAGCCCCATGGCTAACTAATCTCCAAGCAAGGCGAAGGGATGAATCTCTAGGTGTAGTTGTTTCTATTTCCCTTACTTGATTCAGTTGTAATAGAGCTTTAGCGTTCAAACATTGTTATGATTTACTTTTTAGTCTAATTATAAGATTTCATCTAATCCAGTGATTGTATCTTTCTCCTTGATATAAATTTAGTCATATTTTCCTTATGTAAAGATTATTTGGGTATGATTGAGTCCGGTAGATCTAGCCTTTAGGTTTGTCCATTACTGCAATATTGTCATCAACGATATATTGTCGTTTCTTGATAAACTTATAGGATAGATCATGTGTGCATGAATTGAAAATAAAAAGTATTTCATAACAATCAAATTAGGGTTTATACACGTTCTCATTGAATATTTATTGATTGCCTGTTTGGGAAGTAAAACGTGCAATCGAGATAAAAACAACTGAATCAAGTTAGGATTAGGGCAACGAACCTAGGAAGGATTCCTGGATCCTTGTTGTTCCCCTATTATATTTCACAATCTACTTTACACAATTGTTTCATTATCAATTTCAGATTCTCTTACTCATTTGGATTTATCTTTTGGATTAAAGTTTACCCATTCCTTTGTAATTAACTTGTTTCCCTGTGGAATCGACACCCCAAAGCTGTACTACAACAATCGTGTATGTTTTGGGCGTAATCAAATTTTGGTGTCGTTGCCGGGGAAACGCGCTTAAATACAAGGAAGATTGTCAACTTTTGACATGACGGTAGAAGACCTGTAAATAGTTTTTCTTTTCAGCAGCTGTAAAGGCGGTAACTTCGTTCCTTCTTTTAGCTTGCTGCATTATTTTTTTTTATTTTCTTTCTTTTTATAGTATTTTTTATTATTGTTCTTTTTTTCTTCTAAGTTTTGATTTTCTGATTTTTTTTTATTCTGTTTTATTTATTTCCTCTCTAAACTCAATTGGTGTATGCTTAGACCGAGAGATTCCCGAGGTAGATTCATTAAGGGACCCGAATTAGAATTAACCTTTCCTTCCACATCCATTAATGAAACCTCGCCTAGATCAAACCATATTGCAAACCCAAGGGAGAATTTAGAGAATTTTGTTAACATGGCCGATAATCATAATGAGAATGTTGCTAAGACACTTCAGGATTACCTCCACCCTACATGCACAACCACACCATCATGCATTATGTTTCCAACCAATACTCGCCAATTAGAGTTTAAAACAGGGATGATACAATTACTCCTTACATTTCATTCTCGGACAATGAAAACCCATATGTGCACATTAGAGAATTTGAGAAAGTAGTCGCGACTTTTCATAGTCAAGATGAAACCGATGACATTGTGAGGCTTAAGTTTTTTCCTTTCGCTTTGAAGGATAGAGCTAAGAGTTGGCTATACTCACTTAGACCATGATCTATTGGGACATGGATTGAGATGACTCAGGCTTTCTTTAACAAATACTTTCCCCAACATAAGACCAACGCTTTGAAAAGGCAAATCTCCACCTTTGCACAAAAGGATAGTGAGACCTTATATCAGTCTTGGGAGAGATTTAAGGAGTTATTGAGTATGTGCCCTCACCATGGGTATGAGATTTGGCGCTTGATGAGCTATTTTTATGAGGGACTTATATATAGATAGTGCCAATTCGTAGAGATGATGTGTAATGGTGAATTTTTGGAGAAAGATCCCGATGAGGCCATAGAGTACCTCAATGAGCTTGCTTAAAAAGCTCACACTTGGACTGAACCTAGTGCTACTGAAAGCACAAATAGGTCACGACCTATAGGGAACCCAAATGGTGGAATTTACCATCTTAGAGAAGAGGATAACCTTAAGGCCAAGGTCGAGATGCTCACTAGGGAGCTAGATGAATTACAAACTAAGAGCTTAAAGCCAACACACGTAGCTAATCATGCAAAGTCTTTGAAACCATATTTTGTGTGTGGCGGGGTAGATCATCTCGCCCAAGAGTGTGTTACATTTGTTAATATGAGAGGGATGTATGAGGAACAATGTAATGCCTTAGGCATGTACACGAAGCCTCATGCACCCTTCTCTAATACCTATAATCCGGGGTGGCGTGATCACCCCAATTTCAGCTAGAAATCTGCAAACCAGCCGCCTACACAACCCCCTGCACCATATCTTGAACCATATCATGCACCTGTATCTTCTAGGAGTCCTTTAAAAGACACTTTACATGCTTTTATTGAAGCACAGGGGAAGACTAATCAAAGGCTTGAATATTTAATTGTGCATGTTGTTGAAGAACATAAAGAGATAAAGAGCCAAGTATCCAAGTTAATGAGCTACTTGAGTGTGACTGACTGAGGTAAGTTCCCTTCTTAAGCTCAGTCCACATATCATGGTTAGCACTTAGTGCAATAGAATGTGAAGGAGGTGAATGCCATTTAGACAGTAAGTGGTAAGTTATTACACATCCCAACAACGAAAAAATCAGAGGATGTGGACGAAAGCCACCAAGCATACATGATGGACTCATTCATGAAAAAGGTCCAGCACCTTAATCCATTGGAGTCCACCTTCACTCATGGCTTCACAAGAGCATATATCGAGCCAAAATTTGTGGGTGTTACTGATGACATCCTTGAGGCCTCTCAAAAACATACAAGCACCAAATTTAGCAATGAAGCAGTGGCTGGTGCATTCAACCTATGTTTTTCTAGGAGAGAATAAGAGTGTCTGGCTGAAGACGTAAAACTTAGCGCTCATGGGAGGCAACCCACAACATATCCTTTTATTTTTGCTGTTTTTCATATTTCTTTTTCATATTTATTATTATTATTTTGCTGTTTTCCAGTTTTACTTTCGTATTTCTTTTTCAGGGACAAATATACGAAGCAGTTCAAATGGTGGTGCATAATTTTCAGCTTCTGTGCACTTTTGGTTACAAAGAGAGTTTCTTTATCTTTTGCTTTCACATTGAGGACAATGCCTACTTTAAGTTGGGGGTAGAGGAAACGCATCTCTTTGTTTCCATATTCTTTATTTCCATACATTTTTTCCATTGAACTGCTTGCTATCATTTTCCCTTTTTGTTTGTTTTTAGCATGTTTGGTGTTAGCCTTAGAGTTTATTCACATGTCAATGATATAAGCTTAATTGAGATAGCATATAGAATTTAGAAGAAATTAAATCTTGCTTCAGTTTGAAAATAATTTAAGTATCAATCTTCACTTAGTTTGAGACTCTAGTTTGTGGTAAGATAGTATGATTAGTCTTAAACATTTAGAGAAGTTTTAAGTGTGATTACTTTGTGAATACTTTTGCGGTCTCAACAAGCTCTAGAACTTACTTGATAACCACTTGAGGTGAATTCCTAGAATGCACATTACAAAAGCCAAGGTGCAGCACGCGCACAGACCCTGTTCTCCGAGTTAGACCCTAATTAGGTCTTTAATGATTTGTTCAAACCTTAAAACACCCTTAGGCCTTGTACACTATAAATAGACCACTTAGGGTTTGTAATTAGACATTCAAAACCTGGAAAACTCAAGGAAGCAACAGCTTTTCCTCCATCAAAGTGTGCAACCATGAGTCCCATGGCTAACTAATCTCCAAGCAAGGCGAAGGGATGAATCCCTAGGTGTAGTTGTTTCTATTTTCCTTACTTGATTCAGTTGTAATAGAGCTTTAGCGTCCAAACATTGTTATGATTTACTTTTTAATCTAATTATAAGATTTCGTCTAATCCGGTGATTGTATCTTTCTCCTTGATATAAATTTAGTCATGTTTTCCTTATGTAAAGATTATTTGGGTATGATTGAGTCCGGTAGATCTAACTTTTAGGTTTGTCCATTACTGCAATATTGTCATCAAATATATATTGTCGTTTCTTGATAAACTTATAGGATATATCATGTGTGTATGAATTGAAAATAAAAAAGTATTTCATAACAATCAAATTAGGGTTTATACACGTTCTCATTGAATATTTATTGATTGCCTGTTTGGGAAGTGAAACGTGCAATCGAGATAAAAACAATTGAATCAAGTTAGGATTAAAGCAACGAACCTAGGGAGGATTCCCGAATCCTTGTTGTTCCCCTATTATATTTCACAATCTACTTTACACAATTGTTTCACTATCGATTTCATATTCTCTTACTCATTCGGATTTATCGTTTTGGATTAAAGTTTACCCCTTCCTTTGTAGTTAACTTGTTTCCCTGTGGAATCGATACCTCAAAGCTATGCTACAACAACTGCGTATGTTTTGGGCGTAATCAAACTCTTTCCTCCATCATATGGTTTTACAAATTCACAGTCAGATCTGTCTTTATTTATCTATGCCCATGGTGATATTTTACTATATTTTCTAGTCTATGTTACAATTTAATTCTCACGGGAAATAACTCATAGTCTATTGCCAAGTTTGTTGAAGATCTTTCTCACGGGTTTTTAATCAAAGATCTTGGCACTCTTAATTACTTCTTTGGTGTCGAAGTCTGCCCTACATCTACAGGAATTTTTCTCATGCAGCACAAATATATTACAGGTCTTCTTGAACGCTGCAGCATGTTGGGTGCCAAACCTCTTTCAACACCTTTATCTACCTCCACCACACTTACACTTCATGATGAATCCTCCTCCTATGATGCTACTGAGTATAGGTGTGTTGTTGGATCCTTGCAATATTTGTCCTTCACTCGCCTAGACATTAGTTTAGCTGTCAAGAAGCTTTCACAATTCATGCACAAGTCCACACATGCTCATTGGGGTGCAGTCAAAAGAGTTCTTAGGTATCTCAAGGGCACCATACACCATGGCCTCCATCTTACCCGCTTCTCCTTGCCTTCTTTATGTGCTTATTTTGACGCCAACTGGGCAGGAAATCCAGTTGACCGAACTTCCACCTTAGCCCATCTTATTTTCCTTGGTAACAATCTTATTTCATGGAGCTCTTAGAAGTAAATAACAGCAGCTCGATCCTCAACAGAAGCTGAATATTGAGCCGTTGTGAATGCCACAACTGAGCTTACTTGGTTACAATCTCTCTTGTCTGAACTTGGCATTTCTTTATAGCATACTCTTACAGTTTATTACTATAATGTCGGAGCCACTTATTTATGATCTAATCTAGTTTTTCACTCGCGCATGAAACACGTTGCCATTGATTTTCGTTTCGTTCGAGATCGTGTTTCAAAGGTTCAGCTGAAAGTCTCCCATGTTTCCACCCTTGATCAGCTTGCTAGTGCTCTTATAAAGCCCCTTGCTTGTCAGCGCCATGCTCTTTTTCAGTCCAAGATTGGAGTCTCCAATGGATACTCCATCCTGCGGGGGTGTATTGAAGGAAATTCTTCTCCTACTTGATTCTAGGAAATCATGCTATGATCTCAGGATGTCTAGCTTCTAAGAATGGAAACTTTTTGAATTTGTTTGACTAAATAATTTCAGAATCTGTAGTAGTCATGGCTGCAACATTAGGCTGTAAATAAGTTGATTTTTCTCTTGATTCTTTCCATACCAGTACACTTGTAAACACCTATATGTATGGTAATTTTCACAGTAATAAAATGTATCAGAAAAATATTCTCAAACTCTTTAATTAGAGCCTAAGGAAATAAAAGAAGAATATGTTTCATTTTTTTGGTTTTTTATGAGATTAAATTATGGTGTTATTAATGAAAATATAGATATCGATGCTCATTATTGTAACTACATACCATTGATATGAAATATTTTTAAACTTTAATCGTTAAATTACTATATGCACTATAGAAATACCCTTTTATGTAAAGAACAAGAGATAGACATAAAGTTTAATCTTTCTATTACATGGATTTTTTATTTTACTATATTGTATTTATGGCGGACACAACACTTTAAATACGGTTATGATATTTGAACACTTCAAATCATTGAAAATTTTACGAAAATTATATAAAATATAGATGAGTCCGACGCTCAATTCGTACACATCCATATCCGACTCTCACACTCGAGTTTGGATAACACATTCATTTCTTGTTTGAATAATACCTTCTCAATTTAGTTCTTCAAATTAAAAGAAAGGATGAAAAAAAGGTTTTGAACGGATTTGAAAGGTAAATCTACCCTCCAATAATCTTTCTACCCTCGTTTAATAGAACTCTTAAACTTGGGGAAGGGTGCACACCCCACCCGTTATCTACTCTCTCCTCATCAAACATGCTATTAGTGTTTTTCTAGCTTAAAGTTCCTTTTTAAGGCAGTCAAAAACTAGTGATGAAAGCACTTCACCTTGTCCCAACACATTTCGAGTATCCAAACAAATTATAAAGAGGAAATGCCGATTAACCAATTAAGATAAAGGTAGGGAGTTGAAAGGCTCTTTTATGGCCGGTAAGTACCATCATAGATTGTCTCGAGCATTGAAGTGAAAGGGCAGTAGACTTTCAAAGAAGATCCGAAAAATAAAGAGTCATGACAAGGAAAAGATAACCCTGGGTAGGCATTAAAGCCATAAACATATATCTTTGATGATAAATTTATATTTTTTCTTCTTACATTATTCTTCTAAATTACTTTCTTTAATTTTTTTTTTAGTAAAAAAAAGTATTTTGTGTGGACCTTTGAGCTCTCCTTTAAATGTAATATTGAGAGAGTTATATGACGTAACAGATCAGTGAACCTGTTGCACCATTTGAGAAAGCGATTGAAAAAGTAATTCAAATAATAGTTTAAATCGTCTTAATGAGAGCGAGTGTGCGCTTTAGTCCATTGCCACATAACTTGTTATTTTGTTAAATATTTTTCATTTATTATTTCAAACAAATTATTGTAATTGTTCAAACAAATAGGCACCGGAATAACCGCCATTTTTTAATTAGCTTAATTATGCTAATGCCTACACTCTCTTACTCTTTTTTTTGAAATAGATATCCTATATTATCTACTCCTATATGTATGTGTTTTAAATAGAATATAAAATATGTTAGTGATAAAGGGTACTTTATTTTGGATATTAAAAAAATTACATTAAACTTCATGAGTGCACTTGAAAATATGATGAAAAATGCGAAACTAGGAAGTGAAAAAAAGGGCCGTCTGTAAAGAGGATGATACCTTTGGATATTCCAAGTTAGATATATACGAAAATAGTTTTAAAAACCATTGATTTAGGAGAAGTTCTTGTTTGACACAGTGCTATGTGAGATACATAGTATAAATGTTCATCTTAACGTTAAATGGTATTAAAAAAAAAGAAAAAAAAAGATATTTTATTTTCATTCAAGGGTGAAATTGACATTTATGTTATGTATCTCTCATGGCATTATGCTAGGTAATAATTTTTCATGATTTAGACATAACAATTCGGAAGAATAGTGTCTTAAAAATTGAATAGGTAAGTTGTCCATTCAAATTGAACATTTTCACATAAAAATTAACAAATGATAAAAAAAAAGTATTAAAATATTTTTTTTCCAATGCAGTTTATCAATGAATTTCTCTAAAAATTACCAATGATTTTTTTAGATTGATATGTGTAAATTAATAAATAACAAAAAAATATTTAAAATATTTTTTGCCACTGCAAATTATTAATAATTTTTTATAAAAATTAACAGTAAAATTTTCAAATCGGATTAGATCTGTTTCGAGAGTCCAAACTTAATGATTTGAATATCAACATTTGCCGAAATATACATAAATAGATTTCTTTTGGGTACATATAAAACGTTGGGGCTTTGGAGGGAATCAATATCGTTCCTATTTAACTATTACCATTGTGTGAAGGTTTCTAAATACACGAAGATTAGATATAATTATTGATTCATTTTAGATTATCTCATATTTATCTCATTCAAATATAATGAGAATTTTAAAATTTCGAATCCAAACATTATTAATTAATAAAAAAACAAATTTCTACTGCAATAGACCAGTTGACATGACGTGATAGACACACTTGAACAAATAATTATTAGTTGTTTGAGTGTTACATTTATTAGTTGTTTAAGCAACTCACAATTATTGGTTGAACGGTGATGAGACTCTAATTATGTATCTATTAATCAACTCATGCACGTACGGTGACAGTATGCTAACATTGATTTGGTCATTTCCAGTAAAAGTTGTCTGATTATCGTTCGAGGAAATTATATACTGAGTAGTCGTTTGGAAGCCGCAAATTAAATATTTTTCTTTGCCGTTAATTGTTTGTTATAACTAAGAAGTCTTCCATAACGGAACCAAAGGAATATGAGGAAAGTATACATGAGGGGCCAAGTGCAGAGAATCGAGAGACATTTTATTTTTGAGGCAAAAATTACATAATTGTTGAAAAGTTTCAAAATATAAAATATGGGATATGTAACTTTAGTGTTATTGATATAAATAATATCATAACATTTTTTGGTATCATTTTTTCGGTTTTTAATATTTATATTATTAATAAAATCAAAACATTCTTTTGTTGCCATCATTTTTAAAATGTTAAAAATATCACCGTATAAGTATAGATTCATTGTACTATTAGGTATAAAAATATAAAACTAATCACTCCATAAATACTGTCAAAATTGATGCATACTTCACTGGTCCAGATCTGTAGAACTCATTGTACATGTTTTAGGTTTGATTTTTTGTTTGACGGTTTGGGTTTGGGCCCATGAATAGCCATGGTTTAGCAGCAGGTCAAAAACCCTAATTAGGGCGTCTTAAGCTTCTTATAAATATTCTCTATATACTGAGTGCACATTGTAATGAGAAATTTGTGAGGTTGATAATAGTGAAACTTATGGCAGGACGTAGCCCTATTCTGGGGTGAACCTGGGTATATCGTGTATTATTTTCTTTCTGTTTATAATTCGTGTGATTGACATGTCCCAAATCATTCAATTGGTATCAAAGCCTTGTGTTCGAGGATTAACAATCAGATATGTCAATTGGATCACGAATTGAAATCGAAAAGTTCGGAGGGAAGAACCTCGAGTTGTGGAAACTGAAGATGGAGGATCTACTCGTAGATAGGGACCTATAGACGGTGATAGTTGATGAGATGCCGAAGACTACGATTGGCATGATGGCAGCGTCCACGGCAGAGGTGGCGTCGCCGGTGGTGGTTTCAGCATCATCTTCAACGGCCATCATAAAGTGGGAGAAGCTCGATCGGAAGGCACAAATTCTGATTCGACTGTGCTTGGTTGATTCTGTCCTATATAGAAGACTGAGAAAAAACTTTGGAAGAAGCTGAAAAACCTTTATCAGAGTAAATCTCTAATAAACTGTTGACCTATATTTGATTTTAATAATGACAAAACACTACTTAAATCGCACTAACAGTTTTATCAAGTGTTTAAGCGGCAAAAGCATTCGATACAGAAACAAGACACAAGAACGTAACACGTTCAAATACCAAAAGAAGACAGAAGATATAGAATAGGCACTAAGGTAATTGAATCACATTGTAAATCTCTAAAGTTCAATTATCTAGCTTGAACTATGGCTCATTTGACAAAAGGCTTTGACAAAACTAAAATACGAAAAACGTTTCTAAGTCAAAAAATATTTTGAAACATAAAAACTAGGTTTAAAGATAACCCAGTCTAGTAGGTCTCTAAACCAATCGATTGGGAAAAGGAACAGTAAGTTCCCAGTCGACTGGTAACTTCACCCAGTCGACTGGTCCTATGACCCACCAGTTGACTGGTACTTTCCCTAAGCTTAAAAGTGAACTTTTTTCACATGACCCAGTCAACTGATACAAGGACTCAGTCGACTAATAATTCGAAAATATGACCATTTGAGACACGAGACTTAAGCATTTAATGCCCCAAACCTACCAAGTTAGTGTCTAACGGCCATATAAGTTAAAGGCTATAAAACACCCTTCAATGAGCATTTAAAAGAAGAGATAGAACATTAATTCTCTAAAAGCCTTGAAAAATTTATTGTGAGCCATTCTTCAAGCTTGTTTTTGAAATTGAGATATTCTTCATTTGTAAAACATTCATTGCTATCTCTCTACCATTCTTTTATATTTAATACCATTTATTATAAAGAGAATGAGTTGATGTAACTCTTAGAGTGTTTAGGATTAAACATTTCATTGTAACTTTCTTATGGAAGAGATTGTTTGTAAGGTTTTTGCAACACCCATGAAGTTGCTCGAGTAAAATTAGTGGATTATTTCAAGAAGGTTCATTGAAGAGAGTGGACGTAAGGTCGGAGAGAATCCAATATTGTCGAACCACTATAAACATAGTTTGCATATTCTCTTCCTTAACTCATTTATTTTCAAGTATATTATTTAATTGTGTCCCTTGCTTGTTGAACCTTTAAAATTGTGAGTTAATTAGCAAAAAAAAAAATTTAAAACCCAATTCACCCCCCTCTTGGGTTTGTACCTCGTTTTACAATTGGTATCAGAGTTTCGTACTCAATTTCAAGCTTAAAATCCTTGAGTTGATCTGATGGCCTCTAATAGCTATACCGAAGGACAATCTTATATTAGACCTCATTTGTTCAATGGCTCTAACTATAACTACTGAAAAAATAGAATGAAAATCTTTGTCGAAAGACAAGATTACAATCTATGGAGAGTCATTGAAGAAGGATCTAAAATTCATACAAAGGAAATAACCATTGAAGAGATCAATCATACAATGCCTAAACTCATAACAGAGTTTAATGAAAAGGATTGTAGAATGATGTCTCTAAACAGTAGAGTCAATAGCATGTTACATTACACTATAGATATCGTTGAGTACAATAAAATTTCTGCACGTATTTCAACTAAAGAGATTTGGGATAAACTACAAGTTACATATGAAGGCACTAGCGAAGTAAAAAAAAAAAAATTATATGCTAGTGTCCAAGAATGAATCTTTCAAAATGTCTCCCAACGAAACTATTTCTCAAATGCACTCACGTTTTACTACCATTGTTAACGATTTAAAGCTTCTTGGTAGGAACATTGAGGAATTTGAACTAACGAGGAAGATGTTAAGATCTTTTCAATCCACTTGGAAAGCAAAGAAGACGGCCATAACAGAGGCCAAAGATCTCGACAAACTGGATATCGAAACGATCCTCGGATCACTATTGACATATGAGATAGAAGAAATGAATTCTATTGTCAATGATGATGAGAAGAAGAAGAAATTGATTGCTCTCAAAGCCTCTACAAGCAACAAAGAGAAAGAAAATATAGAAGAGAATGAGAGTAGCAAAAAAGATGGTGAGATGGCTTTAAGCACCAAAAAGTTTCCCAAGTTCTTGAAAAAGAGCAAGAAACCTTACATAAAGGATTTCATTCCAAAAAGGGAACTTATTGTGTGTTTTGGTTGCAAGAAGCTAGGTCACATCAAGGTCAATTGTCTAACAACAAGCAGACTATATAAGAGCTTTAAAAAGAAAGCTATGGTTGCAACCACATGGAGTGATGATGAAGAAGAAGAATCTTTGGACAATGATGTTAGATACGAGGAGATTGCCAACCTATGCTTGGTAACAATCGATGATGAAAATGAGGTATCAAATTATCCCTCTTCTAATAATAATAATATTGTTAGTAATAGTGAAAAATTAATTGAGGTGATAAATGAAATGCATGAAGAATTGAAGAAATTCGATTCTAGAAATGTGGCTCTCAAGAAGGAAGTCTCATCTCTTTCTAAAGAGATAGAAGGCTTAAAGGAAGAAAAAGAAAAACTATCTTTCATACTTTATAACTCATCACAAGATTTTCTAAAAAATGAAAATGATATTTTAAAGAAGAAAATAATGGAATTGAATAGCACTATATCTAGACTTATGCTTGGAAAAGAAAAACTAGATGAAGTGCTATCTTGCCAAAGGTTAAGTGGAGGAAAATTCGGCTTAGGTTATTCTCCATTAGGCAAACAAAAGTCAAAAGAGACTTTGTTCATGAAAGCAACATGTGTGAATGAACCCTCCACCTACTAGCAAGATTAAAAGCACTCATTCAATATATACTAGTAGGTCTAAGAATGTAAATTTAAATCTTAATGCATATACTAGAGATAAACATCCTAGAAATACACATGCATATATGTATGCTAAGAATAATCATTCAAAGAATGCACATACTAGAAATACACATCGTAGGAATTACCATAATATATATCCTAGAAATAACATGTATGTTCATAACTTACATGCTACAAGTGCACATCCTAGAAATTACCATCATGCATTTCCTAGAGATAACATGCGTGTTCATAACTCTCATGCTAGAAACATATATCCTAGGATTGCTTATCCAAGGAAATATAGACATGCATATTAAAAAATCCTAGAAACTTTAATAACTATTATCCTAGGATCATGCATCATCAATATGTTTACAATTATAGAGCACCTTATAATGTTAAGAAAGTATGGGTCCATAAAGGAACCGTATTTTCTAAGACTAACCCCAAAAGACCCAGGAAATTTTGGTTACTTAAAAGTGCAATTGTATGTCCTTGTGTAATGTAGATATGTTTCCATTACAAGGAAAAAAGGTAAATATTAGTACCTTGATAGTGGATGCTCAAAGCACATGACCAGTGATCAAAGTATGTTCAAATAACTAACTCTAAGGGATGGCAGACACGTCACCATTGGAGACAACACAAAGATAAAGATCATTGGACATGGAAAATTTAGTAATGATTCCTCAACTATTGATCATGTTTTATATGTGCAAGGCCTTAAGCCAAATTTACTTACCATTAGTCAACTATGTGACAAAGGCAACAAAGTCATATTTGAATCCTCTCATTGTCTAGTAATAGACATCAAGAGCAACAAGATCAAGTTTGTTGGCCATAGACATGACAATGTCTATCTAGTTGATTTAAAATCTTTGCATTCGGAAAATGAAAAATGTTTTCCCGCTTTTAGTGAAAACCCATGGCTATGGCATAGAAGACTTGGCCATGTGAACATGGATTTGTTTAAAATTATTTCGAGAAAAGATTTAGTTGTTGGACTTCCCAAAATCAAATTTGAAAAAGATAAGGTTCGTGATGCTTGTCAAATGGGAAAACAAACTAGAATTTCTTTTAAATCAAAAAAATATAATCTCAACCTCTAGACCATTGGAACTTTTACATATGGATTTATTTGGTCCAATAAGTACCATTAGTCTAGATGGTCATCAATATGCTCTTGTTATTGTTGATGATTATTCAAGATATACCTTTGTTATTTTTATTGCTTAGAATTTCTTTTAAATCAAAAAATATAATCTCAACCTCTAGACTATTGGAACTTTTACATATGGACTTATTTGGTCCAATAAGTACCGTTAGTCTAGGTGGTCATCAATATGCTCTTGTTATTGTTGATGATTATTCAAGATATACCTTTGTTATTTTTATTGCTTACAAGGATGATGCATATAAAGGATTTGTGAACTTTTGCAAGAAGGTTCATAATGAAAAAGGATTTATATTTCAAGTATTACAAGTGGTCATGAAAAAGAATTTGAAAACCAAAGCTTTTCAAATTTTTTTGATGAAAATGGAATTTATCACAATTTTTCAGCACCTAGAACTCCTCAACAAAATGGAGTTATTGAGAGGAAAAATAGAGTTCTAGAAGAATTTGCTATAACCATGCTTTATGAAAATAGTTTACCAAAATATTTTGCAGTGGAAGTCGTACATACTTCTTGCTATGTTTTAAATAGAGTATTAATTAGGCCTATGCTTAATTAAACTCCATATGAACTATAGAAAGGTAGAAAGCCTAATAACTCTTATTTTCATGCTTTTGGTTGTAAGTGCTTCATTGATAGGTGCTTAAATATTCATATTTAAGCCCATTTATTTACATTTATTAGGTCCTTAGTTACGTTAATTTAGTTCGTTTTACTTCATTTGTGTATTTCACATGTGTTTTATAGGTTTTGGAAGAAAAGAAGCAGTTTTGGCACTTAAAGGAAGAAGCCTGAAATCCTTGGAGCAGTCTCTGGTCAGTCTGCGATCGATCGCACCATGCAATGCGATCGAACGCACATTGCGATCGTGCGCACAGAAGAGGGATCGAGCGCAGCACTACGATCGAGCGCACATATACGAGCGTGAACAGTAAACTGCAGAATCCTGTTTTGGAAATAAAGAGTTTTTGTCGGTTTAGGAAGTTTAAGGTTTCCTGCACCTTCTAGGACTTCTCAAACCCTATAAATACACCTATAAAGCACACACAACTAGACGACAACTTAGAGAACACTTCTCTTAGCTTTTACTTGGAGTTGTAAGCTTTGGGAGAGAATTGACGCCTCTTCTCTCGGGTTTATTCTTCTCTTTATGTTTAGTTTATATATGATGTTTTTAGACAGCATGTGTAACTAACTTTCTTATAGGGCTCGATTGAAGCCCTAGTTATGCTTTCTCATATAATTATTCATTGATAAATCTTTGCCAATAGCCTTTATTATGTTGCTTAACTTGATTAATGCCTGTGCTTATTTAAATTCCTCATATGTATGTGTATGGCTAGCGTATGCATGTGGTATAGACCTGTTAGTTAGATCAATTTGGATGACTGAGTTCTGGGTCTAACATTAGTAACAAGGGATATCTTATCTGGATACCTGGGTTAATCAACATGAGAAACCAGGAGTAGATACCATGCCCTAGGTCTCATTTGGTTGTTGATTTCCATAGTACTTATGTTTTCTTAAGGAACAAATCAAGTAGATACCATGCTGAATCCCTTAAGGAAGAAAAGAGTTAGAGTAGATACCATGCCTAACTCGTTGCTTAGGGAGATCAATAGCTTAAGGAGTAGATACCATGCCCTTAGGTTGGCAACCAGTAGGTATACATGATAAGACTAGTGCACTGATATCTTATACAATTGGGAAAGTATGACTAGTGGTGGATATCAAAGCCCTATGTCTTTATTATTATCAAATCACATACAACAGTTATTTTATTTCTTTTTACTTAAAGAAACTAATTCTAAAAATGAACTTTACCAATCCCTGTGGAGATGACCTTGCTTTCGCACACTATACTGCACTGTTGACCTTATGTACTTGCAAGTAAAACTAGTACGATTATTCGCTTATTTATTTAGGTAAATAATTGCGCAACAAGTTTTTGGCGCCGTTGCCGGGGATTGCACTAAAAGTTCCTTTTAGGATTACTTTCTTTTAATCATTATTATTATTACTTTATTTTTATCATCTTTGTTTTATCAAAACCTAATCAATTCATTTTCTGTTTCAGGAACGTAAAACCCTAAATCATACTTTATGTGGTGCTTGCGATCGATCGCAACCTCCTGTGCGATCGAGCGCATTTAGGGCAGAGAGTTACCCGAGCAGCAGAGTTGTACTGCTGCACTGAAACCGATTTTCTTGATTTATGCACGGACTACGATCCCGACATCCAACATTCTTTCCCCTTGATCCCGTGCTTGAGCGGACTATCTGACAAAAGCTAAGAACAAATTCGAGGAGAGCGAAGAAGAAGTCAAGAACGAAACACAAATGGCGGAACAGCTCAAGAACCAGCAACCACTTGCACGAATACCGATGAAGCACTCCTTCATCCCTCAGAACATTGATCAACCATCATGCATTGCATATCAACCTGAGGCGGCGGGAAATTATTACATATCTCCGCAAATCTTGAATGCTTCGACTCATTTTAGAGGCACTCCTAACGAAGATCCACACTTGCACCTCCGAGAATTTTTCGATCTTTGCAAGTTCCAGCACATACAAGGACTAGACCAAGAAGGAATAAGGTTGATTCTGTTCCCTTTTTCCTTGAAAGATAATGCTAAACTTTGGTGTAATTCTTTGCCTGCAGTTTCCATCCACACTTGGGAGGAGTTGGCAAGCAAGTTCCTGAAGAAGTTCTTTCCAGCCCAAAAGACAAGGCAAATGAGGAAGGAGATCCAGTCCTTCCAACAAAAGGATGGAGATCTCTTCTTCGAAGTATGGGGACACTTCAACGAGCTGCTACTGAAATGCCCATACCACAACCTGCCTCAAGATGAACTGGTACAAGCATTCTATGAAGGTTTAAATGATACTAACAAATGTATTATTGATTCAGATTATGGAGGAGTCCTGATGGAGAAAAGTAGTGAGAAGCAATGGAGCTCTTCGAAACCCTCAGCGAGCACACCTAGCAATTCTTCTCTCGAGGTAGACATGTAAATGGAGGATCTTCCCCTCAAATGGTAGCAATGGAAATGAAACTAGACTTATTGGTAAAAGCCATGGCTGCTCAAACTGCCTCATCTAGCCTACCAGCTACACCACTACAAGTATGTGCGATATGTTCCCAATATAATCATAATACTGATACTTGTCCTCTATCTGCAGATCCGGAACAAGCCAATTACGTGGGGCCTAACAACTATCCACCGAAGAACAACCCATATGCCAACACTTATAACCATGGATGGCGAAACCAACCAAATTTCTCGTGGAGCAACAACCAGAACAATCAAGGACAGCAACGAAACCCCCATCCCACTGTTCATGCTACTCTCGAACCAAAGAAGAACGACCTAGAAAGTCTAGTAAGACAACTAGTGACATCACAAGAACAGTTCATGACTCAGCAAAAACAAACCAGTGCGGCACATGAGCAAGCAATTCAAAGACTTGAGGTACAAATGAGACAACTAGCTAAATAGCTTAGTGGCAGAAAGCAAGGAGAGCTCCCAGCTCAAAAATTACCCAACCCTGGGGAGCATCAACAACTAAATGCTGTGACAACCTTGAGAAATGGCAAGGTAATAGGGTCTGATGAATCTGTTACAGCATCCAAAGAGACACCATTGGAAACAAGGGTAAGTGAGACGGAGAAGGTGAATGCACCACCCTTCCTGCAAAGGTTAGTAAAACAAAAGAAAAACAATAAACTAATCGATATTTTTGAAACCTTGGGGAAAGTTGAAATTAACATTCCTCTGTTAGATGTAATCAAACAAATACCTGCATATGCTAAGTTTTTAAAAGATTATTGCACTAACAAAAGAAAGTTCCAAGAGCATGAGACGATAGCCTTAACCGAAGAGGTAAGTGCTGTACTTTTAAGAAAATTACCACATAAACTAAAAGATCCGAGTAGTTTTACTATTCCTTGCAGGCTAGGTGACCAGCTATTCGAGCATGCACTATTGGATCTAGGAGCGAGCGTCAACCTGCTGCCATACAGTGTGTACGAGACACTAGGTTTAGGAGAGCTTCAACTGACCTCCGTCACTTTGCAATTAGCTGACTGAAGCATCAAACGACCAAAAGGTATCCTTGAGGACGTGTTGGTAAGAGTAGGTAAATTCATTATACCTGCTGATTTTTTAGTATTAGATATGGAAGAATGTACTTTACCATCACCTCTCCCCATTATCCTAGGACGCCCCTTTATGATAACTGCTGATACTAACATTAGTGTAAAAAGGGGAGTAGTCACTATGAAAGTAAATAATGAGGAAATAGAATTTAAAATATTTAATACATCAAAATCAGTCAATGAGGAAAATGAATATTCTAATGTGAGCCTCATCCAAGATATTGTTGAGGAAGTTTCTCAAGTCCATCACACTGTTCAATTGGAGACTATCCCCAACCATAAGGACACAAGAGTGGACATTAGGCCGGAGGAGGACAATTTGATTAAAGACGTCAATAAAGCTGTGCACCTTTTCAAGAACACACCAAAGCCTTTCAGTAAGTATGGTATTCAATTTGAACCTTGTGCACTTACTGACACTACCTTTACTTACTTTATTGACCAGGCATCAAAATGGGAGATGAAGCAACCATCAAAAGCACTTGAACCACTGGATGTGGGCTCGAAGTGCTTCCTTCCAAACAACTAGCACTGTAGCATGAGAGTGCTTGAGCGAGTTCATTTCAATTATTCATACAGCTCAAGCATCTCTACAGAGGTTAGTGGTATTGAGGCCATTAACACATGGTAAGGTTGTACTGTTCCACATTTCTCATTTTTACAGCGGAGGTAAGTTTTCATTGTTGCTCATGCACACTACTTGCGATCGATCGCAACATTCCATGCGATCGAGCGTAAGAGTGAGATCGAGCGCGCTAGTCAATGTGCTCGAGCGCGCAAGTGCGATCGAGCGCAACCCGTGTGCGATCGAGCGCACTTGTGGCAGAGGGTTCAGTTTTAAGTCTGTAAATTTTCACTCACACGCGCTCACACTCTCTCACTGTTCACTCGCACCCTTACACTCTCTCTCACTCGCACTTTCCCGTCTACCAGCATCTTCCACATCTCTCCCCCTCGCACTCATCCATCACTCTCCATCACCACCTAAACCTATCCCCATCACCACCATCCTCCGCCATCACTACCGTGTACCCCCTCCCTCTTCTACATTCCTCCCATACACGAGGAACCCATTTCATGCACACACACACACATTTTTCATGCTTTATTTACACTTTCAGTAAATATAAATTATCATATGTGTGATGGGATACTTGTTTTATTGGCAGGAGGTTAGGAACGAATTCAAACCTTACAAACCATAGCTTGGTTTTTTGGTGCACACCACCTGTTCGAGAAAAAGTCTGACCGTGTGCGATCGAGCGCACGACATTTGCAATCGAGTGCATAGCCAGTGTGCGATCGAGCGCACCTCATTAAGATAGATTGCAAATCAGGCAGAAACTAAAGAACAGCATGTCTATACCATCTGTTTCCACTTCTGGTGCATCCAGCAGTCGTGCCTCGTCATCCCGACCCAGTATAGAGCAAAGAGAGCTTTTATTCGAGACCACTTTCGCTATCGATGACGTATTCCGGCACATGGACGCCACTAAATGGGCCGTCCAAGCATTCCGACATCGAGGGTTGAAGAAGTTGTTTAAGCTGGTCTATTCCATTGTTTACTCCCAGCTCGTAGTCCAGTTTTACGCGAACCTATCATTTGACTGCAGCAGACCAGGAGTTCTCACTTCTTCAGTCCGGGGCACACTCATCAAGGTGACTAGTGCCGATATAGCCGCTACTCTTCATTGCACCGACGAGTCCCCTCCTAAGAACATAGATATCGAGGAGCAGCCAGAGTCCTTTGCCCTGGCTGAGATCATCACAGACATATACACTGGCCAGTATGCTGACAGGCATAACAATGCAGCCAGCCAGTCCTAGCTGCCTCCATGACTGTGGCTTGTCGACACGATCCTGCAGCGTAACGTGTGTCCATTGGGGCACAAGACACAGCAGCGAGACCAGTTTCTTCAGTCCTTATATGCCTTCCATAGAGGCCACTGGTACTCAATCCCGGCGGTCATTTGGAGCCAGCTGCACAAGTTTTGGGATCATGTACATGGCCATCAGACCACCACGGCCAATGCTTGGGGCCTCACTTTCCTGTTTCTACTCTCTTCCATCCTCAAGAAAAAGAGGATTAAAGGGACCCATAGTGACGGGCCAGTGCGAGAGCATCCCTTTTTCATGAAGGCTCAGTGGACACACAACATCTCGCATATGCCACGAAGACCCCCAGTACTTGCTCCAGAAGCTGAGCGAGTTGAGGAGGATCGTATGGAGACCGAGCCCCCGGTCATTAGCCCAGTACCAGAGGATGACCATTCGGACATGAGACCCACCGAGTCCCAGCACTTTCTAGCTGAGCTATCCTCCTTCCGATGTGAGGTCTCTGCTGCTACCGCACTCGTACATCAGCGTATGGATAGTTTGGAGGCACGGTTAGCACGACAAGAAGCTATGCTGCATGCCATTCTTGATCGCCTACCTCTGACACCCGGTACCTCTTCGACTGCACCACCTGATGATCAGCAGTGAAAAGATACCACGTCTGGCTGAAGACGTTAAACTTAGCGCTCATGGGAGGCACCCCAAAGCAAATCATTTTTCTTAGTTTATTTAATTTTATTATTTGTATATCCTAGTTTATTTTTCTATCTGTTTATTATTACTTGTTTTACATTTTATGTTTGTTTTTCTTTCTTTTTTAAGGACAGTGTGAGTGCATCCAGTTGAAGTTTGGGGACGTGCTACGAGCCATGCCCGCCATCAGTTCTCCATCTCCCAGGTCAGCTCCTTCCATGCTATTCACACATTGGGGACAATGTGCAATTTAAGTTTGGGGGTATGGGGACACATTCACACACTCACTATGTCCCACATTTTTTTGTTTTGTTGCTATTTTCATAGATAAATGCATGTTCATTCTATCCAATAAACTTTTTTTTGAGATCTAAACAAAACTTTATAATTCGACTTCATCAGCGAGCTTAACACTTTGAACATATAAGCTAATAATCAAGTTTTGAACCTAGATTACTGCCTTTTAGACATTTAAAGATTCACAAGTTTAACTTAAACTATCACGAGCACATTAGCACATAATTGTGTGGGGTATGACATGTTATTTGGATTAGTATGTTTCTTTTGCTTGACTGTGAACTAGATGACCTATTAGATTGACATTTTGGCATATGAAAATAGAAAAGATTGATTAATGCTCCAAAAAAAATGCTCTTAATGATCAATAAAAATAAATCTTCCGCTGAGTAAATGACCCTCTTGCCTCAGTAAGCATTGAGTGTCACGTCAAAATATGGAAAATTCTAAGTGATCATTAAAAATAACTTTCCGCTGAGTAACTGGCCCTCTTGCCTCAGTAAGCATTGAGTGTCACGTCAAAAGGTGGAAAATTCTAAGTGGTAGCATTAAAACTAGTTAATTTCGTAGCCTTGTTGACTCGAGCTAGTAAGTCCTTAGGGATGTCTTTACATCTAATACCCTAAAACTATCTGGTTTGGGAGTCATTGGCTAAACGCTCGTTACACGAGTCAACAAGAAAGCTTAAGGGAACTAACTTGGCAAAAATCTCACAAATAAAAGTCTATGCCATATTTGTTGACTCTAATAGGAAGTTTGGTGAATCTTGAGTCATTGAAACACTACACGTTTGAATTTCTTGGAAACCCAATCTTTTGTGTGCTAGTCACCACACACTAAAGTCAAACCCGTGATGTCTTAAACTACCTCGTGAAATTGATTTACGTTTAAAACTCTTATCCATTGCAAAAATATGTTCGTACTTGTTAAGCTTGCTCATGAATGCGCATCATAGTATTGTAAGATCTAAACTTTTGTTGGACACCATGAACATTTGATTTATCTGTTTTTTTTGTTTTAGTTCTTAATTTTGTATTGCTAAGGGACTAGCAATATGTAAGTTTGGGGGTGTGATAGGTGCTTAAATATTCATATTTAAGTCCCCTTATTTACATTTATTAGGTGTTTAGTTATGTTAATTTAGTTCGTTTTACTTCATTTGTGTATTTCACATGTGTTTTATAGGTTTTGGAAGAAACGAAGCAGTTTTGGCACTTAAAGGAAGAAGCCTGGAAATCCTGGAGCAGTCTCTGGTCAATCTCTGATCGATCGCACCATGCATTGCGATCGTGCGCACAGAAGAGGGATCGAGCGCAACACTGCGATCGAGCGCACATATACGGGCGTGAACAGTAAACTGTAGAACCTTGTTTTGGAAATAAAGAGTTTTTGTCGGTTTAGGAAGTTTAGGGTTTCCTGCACCTTCTAGGACTTCTCAAACCCTATAAATACACCTATAAAGCACACACAACTAGACAACAACTTAGAGAACACTTTTCTTAGCTTTTACTTGGAGTTGTAAGCTTTGGGAGAGAATTGACGCCTCTTCTCTCGGGTTTATTCTTCTCTTTATGTTTAGTTTATATATGATGTTTTTAGACAGCATGTGTAACTAACTTTCTTATAGGGCTCGATTGAAGCCCTAGTTATGCTTTCTCATATAATTATTCATTGATAAATCTTTACCAATAGCCTTTATTATGTTGCTTAACTTAATTAATTCCTGTGCTTATTTAAATTCCTCATATGTATGTGTATGGCCAGTGTATGCATGTGGTATGGACCTGTTAGTTAGATTAATTTGGATGACCGAGTCCTGGGTCTAACATTAGTAACAAGAGATATCTTATCCGGATACCTGGGTTAATCAACATGAGAAACCGGGAGTAGATACCATACCCTAGGTCTCATGTGGTTGTCGATTTCCATAGTACTTATGTTTTCTTAAGGAACAACTCAAGTAGATACCATGCTGAATCCCTTAAGGAAGAAAAGAGTTAGAGTAGATACCATGCCTAACTCGTTGCTTAGGGAGATCAATAGCTTAAAAAGTAGATACCATGCCCTTAGGTTGGCAACCAGTAGGTATACATGATAAGGCTAGTGCACTGATACCTTATACAATTGGGAAAGTATTACTAGTGGTGGATATCAAAGCCCTATGTCTTTATTATTATCAAATCACACACAACAGTTATTTTATTTCTTTTTACTTAAAGAAACTAATTCTAAAAACCGAACTTCACCAATCCCTGTGGAGATGACCTTGCTTTCGCACACTATACTACACTGTTGACCTTGTGCACTTGCAAGTAAAACTAGTACGATTATTCGCTTATTTATTTAGGTAAATAATCGTGCAACATTCATTGTAAATAGCAATAAAACTAATTTAGGTAAATTTGACTCAAAGACCGATAAAGGGATATTCTTAGGATATTCAACCTCTAGTAAAGTTTATAGAGTTTTTGACAAAAGAACTCTAGTGGTTGAAGAATCCATACATGTTGTCTTTAATGAGTCTAACCCAATTAGTAGTAGAGTAGTAAATGATGATGCAAATTTTATTCCAAGAAGGGATACACCTACTCCCATTGTTGACCTGAAGAAGAGACAACCTCAAACAAATCAAGAGGTAGATGCTCTCAATCTTGATCAACCATCTATAACTCAACAAGAGGATGGTCTTCCCAAAGATTAGAGGTATGTGAATAATTATTCAATCGATCAAGTGATTGGTGATCCTTCACAAAGGGTAAGAACTCGATCCTCTATAAGAAATATTTGCAATTGTGAAGCTTACTTAGCTCAAGTAGAACCTAAAACTTTTGTAGAAGCCTAAAAAGAGGTTGATTGGATAAGTACTATGCAAGAAGATTTAAATCAATTTAAAAAGAATAAATTATGGACTTTAGTTCCTAGACCAAATAATCACACAATTATAGGAACAAAATGGGTATATAGAAATCAAATGGATGAAAATAGTAACTAGGAACAAGGCTAGACTAGTTGCTAAGGGTTATAATTAAGAAGAATGAATAGACTTTGATGAGATTTATGCTTCCATAGCTAGATCAGAAGCCATTCATATGTTATTAGCCTTTTCATGCTTTAATAAATTTAAGCTATTTCAAATGGATATAAAAATTGCATTTTTAAATGGTTTTATAGAAGAAGAGGAGAATGTTGAGCAACTTCTTGGATTTCAAAATCCTAGTCTTCCGAACCATGTCTATAAGCTTTCTAAAGCTCTCTATGAGTTGAAGCAAACTCCAAGAGCATGGTATGAAAGACTAAGTAAATTTTTACTTGAAAATGGTTTTACAAGAGGAAAAATAGATACAACTCTCTTTACAAAAACTCACAAAAATGACACACTATTAGTCCAAATATATGTTGATGATATTATATTTGGTGCTTCTAATGAATCTATGTGTCAAGATTTTGCTAAGTGTATGCAAAGTGAATTTGAAATGAGCATGATGGGAGAGCTTACCTACTTCTTTGGACTCCAAATCAAACAATTGAAAGGAAGCATCTTCATCAATCAATCAAAATATGAGGTTTGGGATGGAAAGCTCAAAGTCAATTGACACTCCTATGAGCACCTCTACAAAACTTGACCTAGATGAGGAAGATGAGTGTGTAGATACTAAAACTTATAGAAGACTGATAGGAGCTTTACTATATCTAACTGCAAGTAAACCTGATATAATGTTCAGTGTATGCATGTGTACTAGATTTCAAGCTAACCCTAAGGAATCATATATAATTACCGTAAAAAGAATTTTAAGATATTTACAAGGCACTCAAAACCTAGGTTTATGGTATTCTAGAAAATAAACTTTTGAGCTTATTGGTTACTCGGATGCTCATTGTTGACCATCATCTAAATTTTAATAATGACAAAACACAACTCTAATTGTACTAACAATGTTATCTAAGTGTTTTAAACGATAAAAACATACAGCCAAGAATCAAGACACAAGAACTCAACCTGAATCAGACACCAAGTCAAAACAGAAGATTTAGTATAGGCATAATGTATTGAAATAAGTTGTAAATCTCACTTGTTCAGGTAACTAACTTGTCCTATGGCTCTTTTAGTAAAAAAATTTTAACAAAACTATTCATTCAAACGTTTTTAAGCCAAAAATATTTCAAAGCATGAAAAACTAGGTTGAAAGAAAACCCAGTCGACTGGGTGCTTATACCAAAATACTGTGTATGGGACAGTGTGTCCCCAATCGACTGGGTGCTTCATACCAATCGACTGGTATATTGGACAGTAAGTCCCCAGTCGACTGGTACTCTCCATAGCCCCAAAAATGAGACTTTTCACTTGACCCAGTCGACTGGTACTAAGACCCAGTCGATTGGTAATTCACCATTGAAGCGCCAAACTTGAGCATTTAAATGTACCAAAACGTACCAAGTCAGTACCAAACGGCCATATTAATTTAAGGCTATACAAACCCACTCCAATGAGCATTTAAGAAGAGAGGATTACACATTGAATCAAGTTTTTGCTCATTAATACACAAAAGCTTTGAAATACTTATTGTTGAGCCATTCTTCAAGCTTTACTTTGAAGGAGAGATATTATTCATTTGTAAAAGTATTCATTGCTGTCTCTCTACCATTTACTTTATAGCAGCTCATATTTATTGTAAAAGGGATTAGCTTCCGAAAGGAAGAGATTAGCTTCCGAGAGGAAGGGATAAGCTTCCAAGAGGAATGGACTGTTTGTAAGGTTTGTGCAACACCCGTGAAGTTGCACAACTAAGAGTTTTAGTGGATTACTTCAAGGAGGTTCCTTAAAGAGAGTGGACGTAGGGTCGGAACAAATCCAATATTGTCAAACCACTAAAAACTGAGTTTGCATCTTCTATTCTTAAACTCTTTTATTTACAGCATATTACTTGTTTACATGCTTGTGGACTTACTTGTTTTTATAAACTTATGATTAATTAGTGAAAGTTTTTATAAACCCAATTCACCCCCCTCTTGGGTTGAAACCTCAGTCTACAATTGGTATTAGATCCTTAAGTTTTTATAAACTCAATTTTAGGCTTAAAATCCTTAAGTTGATCCGATGGCATCGAATAGCTATTCTGAGGGACACTCCTACACTAGGCCTCCCTTATTCAATGGCTCCAACTATAACTATTTGAAAAACGGGATGAAAATCTTTGTCAAATGACAAGATTATAATCTATGGAGAGTCATTGAGGAAGGACCTAGAATTCCCTCAAAGGAAATAACTATTGGAGAAATCAATCATACGATGCCTAAACTCAAAACTGAGTTCAATGATGAAGATTATAGAATGATGTCTCTCAATAGTAGAGCCACAAACATTTTACATTGTGCTTTAAATATTTTAGATTATAATAAAATTTCCACATGTGTTTTGGCCAAGGAGATTTAGAATAAATTGCAAGTTACATATGAAGGAACTAGCGAGGTTAAAAAATCAAAAATCTATATGCTAGTTTCCGAATATCAATCTTTTAAAATGTCTCCTAACGAAACAATTTCTCAAATGCATTCACGTTTCACAACTATTGTTAACAGTTTAAAGCTTCTTGGTAGGAACATTAAGCAGTTTGAACTAACGAGAAAAATCTTAAAATCTCTGCCACCTACTTGGAAACCAAAGAAGACGGCTATTCAAGAGGCCAAAGATCTCGATAAACTTGATGTTGAAAAACTTCTTGGGTCATTATTGACATATGAGATGGAAGAAATGAATCCCATTGTCAATTATAATAAGAAGAAGAAAAATGTGATTGCTCTCAAAGCCTTTACGAGCAACAAAGAAGAAGAATCAAAAGAAGAGGTGGAGAGCAGCGAAGAAGATGGTGAGATGGCTTTAATCACCAAACGGTTTCACAGCTTCTTGAAGAAAAGCAAGAAACCTTACACAAAGGATCCCACTTCAAAAAGGGAACCACTTATGTGTTATGGATGCAAGAAACCCAGTCACATCAAGGCCGAAGAAGAAGAAGAAGACTCATTGGATACGAGGAAATTGCCAACCTATGTCTTATGGAAATCGATGATGAAAATGAGGTATCAACTTCTCCCTCTTCAAAAAATAACATTGTTAGTAGTAGTGAGGAATTGATAGAAATCGTAAATGAAATGCATGAAGAATTCATTTACATCTTAGAAATAACATGCTTGCATTATTATGTAGGAGTAACCATCATATGCATCTTAGAAATAATATGTATACTCAAGACTTGCACACTGCACAAGCATATCCTAGGAATTACTATCATGGTTATTCTAGAAATAATATGCATACTAATAATAATGCAGGCATGTATCCAAGAAATCATCATCATACATTTCCTAGAAATGACATGCATATTCCTCAAATTAGAAACATGTATCCTAGGAACTCCTACCCTAAGAATTATAGACATGCACAATTAAGTCATCCTAGAAATTTCAATAACTATTGTCTTAGGATTATGCATTATCAACATGTCTATAGAACACTATATATTGCTAAGAAAGTATGGGTCCTAAAAGGAACAGTATTTTCAAGGACTAACCCCAAAGGACCCAAGAAATTTTGGGTACCTAAAAATGAAATTGTGTATCCTTATGTGATGTAGATATGTCTCCACACCAAGGAAAAGGGTGACTGTTGGTACCTTGATAGTGGACGCTCAAAACACATGACCGGTGATAAAAGTGTATTTAATGAGCTAACTCTAAGAGATGGCGGACTTGTCACAATTGGAGACAACACAAAAATAAAGATCATCGGGCATGGGAAAGTTGGTAATGATTTCTCAACCATAGATAATGTATTGCTAGTACAAGGCCTTAAGCCAAATCTATTAAGTATTAGTCAACTATATGACAAAGGCAACAAAGTCATATTTGAAACCTCTTATTGTCTAGTTATAGACATCAAGAGTAACAATATCAAGTTTGTTGGCCATAGACATGAAAATGTCTATATAGTTGATTTAAAATCATTGCGTTCCGAAAATGAAAAATGTTTGCCCGCATTTAGTAAAAACCCATGGCTATGGCATAGAAGGCTTGGTCATGTGGACATGAATTTGCTTAAAATCATTTCAAGAAAAGATTTAGTCATTGGACTACTCAAAATCAAATTTGAAAAAGATAAAGTATGTGATGCTTGTCAAATGGGAAAACAAACTAGAATTTCTTTTAAATCAAAAAAATGTAGGATATACCATTAGTCTAGGTGGCCATCAATATGCTCTTGTTATTGTTGATGACTATTCAAGATATACCTTTGTTATTTTTATTGCTTACAAGGATAAAGCTTTCAAAGGATTTGAAAACTTTTGCAAAAAGGTTCAAAATGAAAAAGGAATCTATATTTCAAGCATTAGAAGTGATCATGGAAAAGAATTTGAAAACCAAAGTTTTTCAAAATTTTGTGATGAAAATGGAATTGATCACAACTTTTTAGCTCCTAGAACTCCTCAACAAAATAGAGTTGTTGAGAGGAAAATAGAGTTCTAGAAGAATTTGCAAGAACAATGCTTTGTGAAAATAGCTTACCAAAATACTTTTGGGCAGAAGCAGTAAACACTTCTTGCTATATCTTGAATAGAATTTTAATTAGTCATTTGCTTGGAAAAACTCCGTATGAATTATGGAAAGGTAGAAAGTCTAATATCTTCTATTTTCGTACCTTTGGTTATAAATGTTTCATCCTAAATAACAATAAAACTAACTTGGGTAAATTTGACTGTAAGACCGATGAAGGAATATTCTTAGGATACTCAACCTCTAGTAAGGCTTATAGAGTCTTCAATAAAAGAACTCTAGTGGTAGAAGAATCTGTACATGTAACCCTAGATGAGTCTAACCTAATTAGTAGTAGAGAAGTTTCTTTCAATGATGATGCAGATTTCATTCCAAGAACAGAGACACCTACTCCCATTGTTGACCCAAAGGAGAGCCCACCTTAAACGAATCAAGAGATGGAAACTCTCAAATCGGACTAACCATCTACAAGTTAACAATATGATAGTTTTCCTAAAGATTTAAGGTATGTAAATTATCGCCCAATCGATCAAGTGATTGGTGATCCTTTACAAGGGGTAAAAACTTGTTCTTTAATTAAAAACATTTGCAAGTATGTAGCCTATTTGTCTCAAATAGAACCTAAGACATTTATAGAAGCTGAAAACGATAATGATTGGATAATTTCCATGCAAGAAGAAATAAATCAATTTGAAAGAAATAATGTATGGAATCTAGTTCCTAGACCAAAGAATCATACAATACTAGGAACTAAATGGGTATTTAGAAATAAGATGGATGAAAATGGAATAGTGACTAGAAACAAAGCTAGACTAGTTGCTAAGGGATATATCAAGAAAAATGAATGGACTTTGATGAGATCTATGCTCCCGTAGCAAGATTAGAAGCTATTTGAATGTTATTAGACTCTGCATGCTTTAATAAGTTTAAACTATTTCAAATGGATGTAAAGAGTGCCTTCTTAAATGGATTTATAGAAGAAGAGGTATACGTTGAGCAAACTCTTAGATTTAAGAATCATAGTCTTCCAAATCATATTTACAAGCTGTCTAAAGCTCTATATGGGTTAAAGCAAGCTCTAAGAGCATGGTATGAAAGACGAAGTAAATTTCTTATTAACAATAATTTTATAAGAGGAAAAGTAGACACAACCTTCTTCACAAAAACTCATATAAATGACACTCTACTACTCCAAATATATGTTGATGATATTATATTTGGTGCTACTAATGAATCTATGTGTAAAGATTTTGGTAAGTGCATGCAAGGTGAATTTGAAATGAGCATGATGGGAGAGCTTACCTACTTCCTTGGGCTTCAAATCAAACAATTCAAATGAGGTATCTTCATCAATCAATCAAAATACATTAAGGACCTACTGAAGAGGTTCGGGATGGAAAGCTCAAAGTCGTTTAGTACTCCTATGAGCACATCTACAAAACTTAACCTTGATGAAGGATGTAAATATGTAGACACTAAATATTATAGAGGCATGATAGGAGCTTTATTTTATTTAACTACAAGTAGACCTAATATAATGTTCAGTGTATGTATGTGTGCTAGATTTCAGGCTAATCCAAAAGAATCACATGTAATTGCAGTAAAAAGAATTCTTAGATATCTACAAGGAACTCAAACCCTAGGATTATGGTACTCTAGAGATTCATCTTTTGAGCTTGTAGGATATTCAAATGATGACTTTGCTGGGTGCAGGTTAGATAGAAAAAGCACAAATAAAACATGCCAATTCTTAGGCGCAATGTTAACCTCTTGGTTTTCCATGAAACAAAACTCTGTTGCACTATCAACCGCCGCGGCAGAATACATTGCAGCTGAAAGTTGTTGTGCCCAAGTATTATGGATGAAACAACAACTAGAAGACTATGGCATGAACTTTGGAAGTATCCCAATATATTATGATAACACTAGTGCTATCAACCTAACCAAGAACCCTATTCAGCACTCTAGAACTAAACACATAGAAAGTAGACATCATTTCTTAAGAGACCATGCTAAAAAAGGTGATATAAGACTAGAATTCATACCTTCAGAGGATCAAATAGCTGACATTCTTACTAAACCTCTAAGTGAAGCTAGTTTCTGCAAAATTAGACTGTTAATGGGATTATTAGATTATGATAAACTGTATGTCTGATTACTTCATCATTCATCATTTATATACTTGACATCTAGTGAATGAGTATTAAACCTTATTTAATATTTCTCTCACTCAAGATGGCATAAATAAACAAATTTTGTGCTAAGACTCAAAACCGAAAGTTTTCTTTTAAGGGTCCAATCCACTGGTAAGTCTATCCCAGTCGACTAATAAGTCACTGTCTAATTACCCAGTCGACTGGTAAGTCTATACTAGTTGATTAGTAAACCAAGACCTTGTTTGGAGTCATTTTTTGAAATTTAGTTAACTACACAGTTGACTAGTGAAGATGAAGCCTCGTTATTGTTTGGCATAATATTTTCAGATTCGTTCATACAATTCTGATATTTTTAGTATAAATGTTATGTTCAATTATTTGAGTAAAATCTTATGATTGATTGTTTTTGAATTGTTAAATTGGATATTCTTTGTGTTTCATCTGCCGGATACGGCGGATCATTCAAATTAGATTGGATTTCCTTTGTGATTTATAAATTATACGGATACATTGGATGGTTTTGGTTTAGTTTGGGTATTCACCGTGATTTGTATAATGGTGGATTCATGGAATGATTTGATAAATTATTTTTATATAGAACATGAAGATATATGCTTTACTTTGGTGGAGTGGATTCAGAAACCTTAGCATTTTTATTATTATTTGTTTTAAATCAATTTAGTTTAGTTTATACTCTTTGCATAATACAACTCAAAATTTGGAACTGGGTTAAATTAGGTTTAGTTTAGATAAAAATACATTTTCACAACACAATTCCCTGTGGATTCGACCTCGCACTTGCACAACACTATATTGCAAACGACTTGTGTTCTTGCGAGTAATTTAAAACTCACAACATATGTCTTATGACAAAACACTACTTAAATTACACTAACAGATTTATCTAAGTGTTTAAGCGGCAAAAGCATTCGATACAGAAACAAGACACAAGAACACAACACGTTCAAATACCGAAAAAAAAAAGACAGAATATCTAGAATAGGCACTAAGGTAATTGAATCACATTGTAAATCTATAAATTTCAATTACTTAGCTTGAACTATGGCTCATTTGACAAAGCCTTTGACAAAACTAAAATACGAAAAATGTTTCTAAGTCAAAAACTATTTTGAAACATAAAAACTGGGTTTAAGGATAACCCAGTCGACTGGGTCTCTAAACCAATCGACTGAGAAAAGGGATAATAAGTTCTCAGTTAATTGGTAATAGGACCCAGTCGATTGGTCCAATGACCCAGTCGACTGGTACTCTCTCTAAGCCTAAAAGTGAACTTTTTTCACTTAACCCAGTCTACTGGTACAAGGACCTAGTCGACTAGTAATTCGAAAATATAACCGTTCAGTGTCTAACAGCTACATAAGTTAAAGGCTATAAAAACACCCTTCAATGGGCATTTAGAAGAAGAGATAGAACATTCAATTCATCTAATAGCTTATTAATTCTCTAAAAGCCTTGAAAAATTTATTGTGAGCCATTCTTCATGCTTGTTCTTGAAAGAGAGATATTATTTATTTGTAAAACATTCATTGCTATCTCTCTACCATTCCTTTACATTTAGTTCCATTTATTATAAAGAGAAAGAGTTGGTATAACTTTTAGAATGTTTAAGATTAAACACTTCGTTGTAACTTCCTTGTGGAAGAGATTGTTTGTAAGGTTTGTGCAACACCCGTGAAGTTGCTCGACTACGATTAGTGGATTACTTCAAGGAGGTTCCTTGAAGAAAGTGAAAATAAGGTCGGAGAGATTTCGATATTACCGAACCACTATAAATGAAGTTTGCATATTCTCTTCCTTAACTCATTTATTTTCAAGCATATTATTTGATTGTGTCCCTTTATTGTGTCCTGCTCGGCTCAATTAGATCGAAGTGTTTGGATAATTGATACAAGAACATCCTTTCATATAACACCTCATAAGGACTGGTTTCGTGAGTATGAAACCTTTGATGGGGGAAACGTTTTATTGGGAGATAACTCTACGGTGAAAATTATTGGTCATGGGAAAGTGAAGTTGAAGATGAATGATGGGATGGTTAGGACACTTCCTAGCATAATGCATATTTCGGGTCTTAGCAGGAACCTGATGTCAGTCAGCAAAATGACAGATGGAGGAGTGAATTTCAGCTATGACAAAAATTCGTGCAAGATGAGTCGTGGATCGCTAGTAATTGCACAAAGTGTTCGGTTTGGTACATTCTAAAAGTTGCTAGGAAGTACAGTACAAAGTCAGTGAAGTGGAGGTTTTATCTCTAAAGAGGTAACTAGTGATGAGGCGAAGTCCTCTATGTTATGGCATCAGAGGTTTGGGGATATCGGTGAAAAGAGACTATCTATTTTATCATTGAAGCTGAAGGTGATGAGAATCCTAGATTGCTCCATGGCATTCAGTTTCTGTGAGCATTGTCTATATGGCAAGTAGAACCGTGTGAGTTTTAAATCCGTTGGCACGAAGGCGAAGAGTATTCTGGATTTAATACATAGTGATGTGTTTAGGCCAGTTTCGATCCAATCTCTTAGAAAATCAAGGTATTATGTCTCTTTCATTTACGATTTTTCAAGATATGCATGGATTTATTTCATTAAGAGTAAAGCTGAAGCATTTGATAAGTTGCATGATTTTAAAGCATTGGTCGAAAATCAGATGGAAAGAAAAATAAAGGTACTGAAAACAGCTAATGGAGGGGAATTTTGTTCAGACAAGTTTGAGCAATTCTGTGTGGCAAGCAACATTGTAAGACAGAATACAACTCCATATACACCTAAACAAAATGGGGTGGTCGAGAGACTCAATCGATCACTCATGGAGAAATCGAGGAGTATGCTGAGTTGTGCAAGCTTGGAGCCGAATTTTTGGGCAAAGGCGACAGTGGCTACAAAATATTATCTAAAGAACAGGTTACCTACATCAGCTTTGCAAGATCAGACACCGTTTGAGGCATTATTCGGGAAGAAGCCGAGTTTGGCTCATGTTAGAGTGTTTGGGTGTGATGTTTATATGCATGTGCCAAAATAAATGAGGAACAAACTTGACAACAAATCAGTGAAGTGCATTTTCATTAGTTATAAGGATGGGTCAAGGGGTACAAGTTATGGAATCCAGAAAATGTGAGTAAAGTTTTCAGCAGAGATGTTGTGTTCAGAGAAACACAAAGGGATGTGACGGTTGTCCAAGATGTACTAGAACAGCCAAAGTAGGTTCATATTGATCTTAGCTCGGGAGATAAAAAGTGGGAGACTACCCCACAGACTGTACCGGATACTTCAAATTTTGAGTCAGTTAGGTCCAAGCACGATATTCATGTTTTTGATGTAGAGGATAAGGATTCAGATACTGGTTTGTGCGTAGAGACCACACCAATCATGAGAAGATCCACACGGGTTAAGAGGCCACCTATCAGGTATTCCCTTAATGCTTACAGTGCATTATATACTTTAAATATTACTGGTGATGATCCTAGCACGGTGAAAGAGGCGAAGACCTCGGAGAATGCAAATCTGTGGGAAGATGCTTTGAAAGAGGATATGTAGGCTCTGGGCAGGAATGAAACATGGAGCCTTGTGAAATTGCCTAGGAATTAGAAGGCAATTGGGTGAAAATGGGTTTTCAAGAAGAAAAAAATATGTAGATGGAATGGTATAAAAGTACAAGGCATGTCTGGTTGCAAAGAGGTACTCGCAAATAAAGGGAATTGACTATGGTGAGATATTTTCCCCGGTAGCAAAGTTGACATCTATCAAATTTGCCTTATCCATTGCAGCTTCTTATGATCTAGAGGTTGAGAAACTAGATGTTAAGATAACTTTCCTTCACGGCGACTTAGAGGAGGAAATTTACATGAAACAATCTGAAGGCTTTGTGAGTAAAGACAAGGAAGAGCTGGTTTGTAAATTGAAGAAGTCTTTGTACGGACTAAAGCAGTCACCACGGATGTGGTACCAAAAGTTTGAAAAATATGTCATTCAGCTTGGGTTCACTCACAGCTATGTTGATCACCGAGTTTATGTGAAAAGATTAGGGATTGATTTTGTTATTTTAACCTTGTACGTTGATGATATGATGTTGATTGGAAATAACAAGAAGATGATTAGTACTGTGAAGGCATCGTTGGCAAGGCAGTTTGACATGAAAGACCTAGGGCCAGCAAACTTTTTCTTGAGCATACGAATAAAGAGGGATCTTGAAATCGAAAACTGTGGCTAAGTTAGAAGAACTATATTGAAGAAGTGTTGAAGAAATTTAACATGTTTGACAGCAACCCGGTAGGGACTCTCATGCCTTTGGGAACCAAGTTATCTACGGAACAATATCCGAAAAAGGAGGAAGAAGCTGAAGAAATGGCGCACGTATCTTATGCTAGTGCAGTTGGAAGCTTGATGTATGCCATGGTGTGTACGAGACCAAATATTGCCTAATCAATTGGAGTATTGAGCAAATATATGTCTAATCTTGGGAATGAGCGTTGGACTACAATCAAGAGAGTTCTTAGATATCTCCGTGGCACGTTAGAGTTTGTGTTGTGTTATGGAGGTATGGGAGGTAAGAAGAATCTTGATATTGTAAGATCGGTTGATGCTGACTGGGGAGGAGATATTGATAGCAGGAGGTTTACAAGCGGATATGTGTTCAATCTATTTGGTGGGGCGGTGAGTTGGATGAGTAAGAAGCAAAGTGTTGTTGCTCTTTCATCCACAAAAGCAGAGTATATGGCGATAACTCATGCTGGAAAGGAAGCAGTTTGGCTTCAAAGGTTGTGTGTTGAGTTTGGGTTTAAACAAGGAACAGTGAAGGTGATATGTGACAATCAATGTTTTATTTTTTTAACAAAGAATCATGCATTTCATTCACGGACAAAACACATTGATATCCAATATCACTTCATCTGGGAAAATATTGAAGAAAATGTTATAATCTTGGAGAAAGTCGATACAACAGTGAATAATGCAGATTTCTTGACTAAGGCAGTTAGTCTAGCAAAGTTTGAGTGGTGTGTTACTGAGATGGGCTTGAAGAAACAGAGTTCTATGAAGTTTTCCATGTGTGTGAAGTATTTACTAAGTGGAAGATTGTTAGAGTTGGTGCAAACTTCAAGCCTTGTACATGTTTTTAGTTTGGTTTTTTGTTTGACGGTTTGGGCTTAGACCCATGAATAGCTGTGGTTTTACAGCGGAAATCCTAATTAAGGCGCTTAAACTGCTTATTAATACTCTTTATGTACTGAGCGCACATTGTAACGAGAGATTTGTGAGGTTGATAATAGTAAAACTTCTGGCAGAATGTAACCTTATTCTGAGGGTGAACCTGAGTATAACATGTCTTATTTTCTTTCCGTTTATAATTTATGTAATTGATAGGTCTCAAATCATTCAAATACCTCAAGTTTACCTAATCGATCAATAGTTCCTTTTGCTCACATCTGGCCAACGTATTCGCACCCACGTTCATATCCAAAAAGAGAGACCAAATCTGGTAACTAAAGCTTCAGAATTTAAAATTTTCTCCTCCTACATCATCTTCCACAAATTCTGCGCTCCATTCATTAAAAAAAACCTCCACCAACTGTTACCTTCTAAACTTATCAACAGATCTCCAGTTAGTTCATCTCTCCTTCCTATTTTTTTTTTATCAAACAGATTTGATTTCTCTGACATTGAAATTTACGTGGGAAGCTCTCTTGTAATTTTGTGTGATGAAGGTCCGTTGTCACCTCATGAAATAGGAATATTCTGCAACTCTTCAATAAACAAGCATAAAATGGAGGCTGTAGCCTGTTGGCTTGTAGCCAGCTACCATCACGACAAACCAGATATTGGGAGGGGCCATTGATAAAGTTTTGTTTGTTTTAGTGACGGATGTTAGGTCAAGACTGCAAACATGCATGGTTAGGTTTTTAGCCTATGTGCATAGGACCCACCTGGTCTTTTGGAAAGTTTTTTTTTTTTAAGATTAAGGTCTTCTGGAAAGTTGTATATATAACATCCTCATTCAATGATAATATATCAAAATAATAGTCCATAGGAGGCAGGGTTGGTAAATTAAAGATAAAATAAAATATTTGTTCCATAACCAAATTCCAATTTAAAAAATAAAAAATTATATGCACCCAGTTTGAGATGATCAAATTACTGCCTCTCTTTCTGACTTTCGAGTGTCTAGAGTGAGAAAAATTGTGCTGCATGCATGCTTCGATCAATTGGCAGAATAAGTTCCAATAATATAATGCTAACTCCGGTATATATAGATTTTTTTTTGGTTAAAGAGATGAATTTTTGTAATGTATATTTTTTATGGATCCCAATTGAAAAAAAAAAAAAAAAAATTCATCCTTCACATAAACTTTTTTTCATTTTGCTCTCTCCCCTAGGTAACTATTTGGCTGTCAACTCACAAAACAAACTATTTGGCTGTCAACTCACAAAACAAAAATAAAACTTACTAGACTGGTATGATATCTCTTAACCTTATCCAGTTGCCAAAAGATATATATTCGGAATGTTTGGAGGAGGACGAAAGGAAAGAATATGGATATAAATTAAGTAGCTAGAGGAAATAAAAGAATAAGATTTGCCATTCTTTTTGGATGTTTTACGAGGTTAAGTTAATGTGTTATAATTGAAAATGTGGATGTAGGTGTTAATGACTGTAACTACATTCCGTTGATATAAAATATTTTTAAATTTTACTCATTAAATTACTAAATACATAATTGAAATGCTATTTTTATAAAAAAAATAAAAGAGGATATAAAAAGTTTAATCTTTCTATTATATGGATTTTTTATTTTACTCTGTCACGCTCGAACACATACATACTTATATTTGACACTTATACTCACGTTTGTATAACACAATTATGATATTTGGACTCTTCAAATTATTGAAAAATTTATAAAAATTATATAAAATAGACAAATCCGACACTTGAACACATACACGTATGTTCGACATTCATACCCATGTCTAGATAACACAGTTCCCTAGATAACATGTACTTACTAATATTCCTTGCATTTAATTTCTTCAACTAAAAAGCATCCAAGCCCAGCAAAAAGGGTCAAGTCTTGACAAGCCAAAAGGAGGTAACATGCTGCGTTGCATTATTGGAAGAAGTTGATGAATCGAAATGCATTTTTCTTTTAATTTCTTTTTTTAATGAGAAATCGAAATGGATGCCTTTTTGTTGTAATGAAATGTTTGTTGAGTGATGGCTATTATGTCTTCAAAACAAAAGAAAAAAACAATTTGTTTAATAATTAGAAGATAAGGTATGCTAGCTAGTAATGTAGTAATAGCTATTGAAGGTATATAACGTAACGTACGATACATATAAGGGTTCAACTTTCTTGTAAAAACAAAAGGGTTCAACTTCCAATTTTTTTCTCACCATTTAAGAAAAAAATTGCAATCAAAATCTTCCACATATATCAAGAACCACTTTTTGTCTTTTAAAAATCCATTATTTTTTCAATTGATGAGAAAAAAATATAAAAATAAAAAAAAAATAAAAAAAAAGGATTACAATCGAAATCTTTCATGTGTTATATATATATATATATATATATATATATATATATATATATTAGTTAAATATAAGATTAATATTATACTTTGATCAACAGTAAAATAATATATTGATTAATTTGAAAGGATAGCTTTTCATCAAACTAATCTTATATTTAACTAATTCTTTTGCTCTTCTTATGTTTGTATTTTTTAAATAATGTTAAAAAGAGTAATCAATGTTTTTTTAAAGGAAAATAGTTTTTTTTATTAATGGGCAACAAAAGTAGGGATGGCAACCGAGCAAAGAATGGACAGGATTGGATTTCCCATCCTTGTTCCCGTCAAACTAAGGGAAAAAAATTCCCCATCATCTCCTTTGGGGATGAACACGAGGAAATTTTTTTACCCATCTTGGTTCTTCACAAGAAATTGAGTCCCTACGGGAAATTTTCTTCAGAAAAACCCAAGTCATGAAACTACATAAAATTTGAATTATTTTAAGCTAATAGCCCATTAAAAGAATGACCTTTAAAGGCCTAAGTTGGCTAAGGCTGGAAATTTTAACAATTTTACCTGTTAAAGCCTAAGTTGATCTCGTGGCAATTAAGAAATAGAATGCTATAAAAGAAGAATTGCAAGCAGTATTTATAAAAGAGAAAATGCAAGTGGTTTTTATAAGACATGAATTTAATAAATTATCATTTAAGTTAAAATCTTGTAAATTTAAAATAAAAATTCAATAAATTCATTTAATTAAAAAAACATGAATTTAATATGAGAAAAATAATATATTATTTATAGGGTTCGGAGAATTCGGAGCGATGACCTATATCCCCATCTCTATCCCCGCCAAAGCAACGGGCAAATTTTTCTCCAAACGGGACAGATATTTTTCTCCAAATCGAGACTAGACTAAAAAAGGTCTCGCGGTTTTGAACAAAATTATCATCCTTAATCAAAAGATGCAAAAATTACAAGGAGTCTCATAAGATCAAATGCAGTCTGTCAAATCAGGAATAGAACAGTAGAGTATCCATCACCAAAGTGTAGTAGCTCATTATGCAGCAAGCTCATCAGAAATGCAGCAAAACTCATCAATAATGCAGCAAAACACACAACAATGCAGAAATGCGGCAAACACTAGCGATGGAAACGAACTCAGAACGAACCCAGGCTGATATGAAGATCAACTCACCGCAACCAATTATAACCAAAAAAAGTATTTTGGGGCCATATTTTTGGGTTTGGATCCGGGCCATAACATGAGTCAAGTTTCACAAGGCCCAAAATTGGATCACCATTTCATTCTTTTAAGGGCTTTAAAAATTGGATCATGTACTCTGGACCCTTTTAGAAATCATTGACCCAATTAGAGCCAATCAGGGGCCATGATTTGTAAAGGTCCATTAGCTTGGTTTAAGAGACCAACAAGCCTACAGTTTGAAATCAAACTTTACCTTATCTAAAAAGAAAAACCTGCCCACGATTCTTTGACCAATCAAATGTCAATAAACTCTATCCAATTTATTTAGGACGGTAATGGATGCGGTGGTAGCGATGACATCTTTATCCACGTTTATTTATAGAATTGATCATCCATTTTTATTCATCAACCAAATCGGTGGTACAATTGTCAATTATTGGGAGTGATAGATCCAACTGCATCCATTTTTGTTTTTATTCGTAATTTTTCTCTTTAAAAGTTTTTTTAAACCAGTTTTTCAAATGTAAATCCGCACGTATAAGCATTTATCATTATATTATTAAAAAAAATTAAATATTTTAAATAAAATCAATAAATCATGAATTATTATTTTCTAATATGACATAATTCATCTTATTTAAAAATCTTAATAAACCACTATCAAAAAATATAAACTTCTTAAATATCCTAAACATAATATCTTATGTTAAATCAAATTATAAATAAATAAATTTATTAAAAATAATTAATATTATATAAATAAATTTAATTTTTTTATTTTAAATTATTTAAAAATACTTTAACCAATTCTAAAATATAACGATGGATGCAACATTCGAATCCATTCACTTCCATCATCATCGATGATTTTTATAACAACATCCACCGTTCACCCGTAAAAGAAAGAAAAAAGAAATAGGTTGTCCAATGGGATGAGTAGATCAATTTTTAGGTTATCCATTGCTTATTTCCCATCCCTATCCTTACCCCAAAACCGCCTTCCCCAATTAATCCCTAGAAATACCAAAATGAATTAATAGAGAGCTCCATCTCTTCCTCTCTCCCCCCAACAAAAATCGGAAATAAACCCGAGACTTTCAATTTGAGAAGAAACGATGTTGAGGCAAGCTACGAAGATGCTTCTAGGGTTAGCGTCACGGGAGGCACCATCACGACCCGTTCAGGTCCTGCCACGTTTTTATCACGAGAACGTGATCGACCACTACAACAATCCCCGCAACGTTGGTTCTTTCGACAAGAATGATCCGACGGTGGGGACGGGGCTCGTCGGTGCGCCTGCCTGCGGGGATGTGATGAAGCTGCAGATCAAGATCGATGAGAAAACGGGCGAGATCGTCGATGCTCGCTTCAAGACCTTTGGCTGTGGATCGGCCATCGCTTCTTCCTCTGTAGGTTAGTGATTGGTTTATACTTGTTTGTTAGGTAGTTGAGAAAATGGAAGGAACTTAAAAATTTTGCTTTATTTTCCTTCTCCATATTTGTGTTGTTTAGTTTTCTTTTTATTTAGAGGGGAAAAAAGGGAATATGAAAGTTTGACGCTTTTGTGTTTTGTTAATAATTGGGCATTCTTGCTCGGCTGAGTAGAGAAGTTAAGTAAAGAAAAAAATGGAAAATTTTCAGCTTTTAAAATTGGGGTTTAGCATGTCTTTGAGAGAAGGGGAACTAATTTTTGAGGTTATATTATTTTATTTTCTCGTTATTCTGTTTCGTTCTATTCAATTTAGTATTGAGCGGGTCGATTTTGTTTGTGTTTGATAGAAGTTTTTAATTTGATTGGGAACTGATTGTGAAATGTGTTTATTTGTTTTACTTGCCATTTTATTTTGTAATTGGTTGGTTAATTTAGTATAATTATACGTTGTTGACTGTTAACCTGAATGCACACTTAATTTATCAAAAATAAAAAAAGTTAACCTGAATACACACTTAAGATATCATTCCTTGATTAGTGCTGTTGAGATGACTTTCTAGCCCAGGCTCGGTTTGAAATGCCAATAAATTTTAGGGAATATATTGGAATAAAAAATTTAGCTGTGTCAAGTTACTTTTTTCTTTTTCAATGTTAAGGTTAAAACTAAATGAAAGAAGTCATCTGTTTGTATTCTCTTTGCTTGTACTCTTCTTCAGCAGGGTTTAGGCCTTTAAACGGATATTGGAATAACTATTGTCACTGGCATCTCTGTATGATAGAATCAATTGTCTCTGTCTTGTGCTCTTTTAATACTCTGGTGTGGTGGTTAGTCTCATTTAACAGGAATATTACTAGTCATAAGATTGAATAGTTCTCTCCTTTGGTTTACTGTCGTGGCCTTTAGTACTAGTTAAAAGGAGTTATTTAATAACAGTTGGGCTTCTCATGTTTCAGCTACCGAATGGGTGAAGGGGAAACCAATGGAGGAAGTCCTATCCATTAAGAACACGTATGTTCTGTTGTTTAGCTCTTAATTTAATTTGTGCATTGTATTGATCTATTTACAAGTATGGTATGCCCTTCAGTGTTCCAATTCTGTGCATAGTTTAGGCTTTGAGCCCACCATTCTGTTGATAACTTTTTTTTCATTCTTCTAATGTTGGGGCTAATTTATGTAATATGGAATGTAATCAATATAATAATTGTGTTAGTCTTATTAGGTATTCTTTTGGCTTTCGATTGGTAGTCATGTGTTAGTCACTCATCCAGGACCATAATTTTTCCTTTCATTTCTTTTTATCTTTCAATTCGAAGAGTTGGAGTAACTTTCAAGACTTCCTTTGTAATTATCCTTCATATCTTCTTCCCATGCTATAGAAATTCTTTCTGCTGAAAGATTTCTTCCATATTTTATTCTAATTGGCTACTCCCCGTCTTTAGGTGATAGGTTCTCAATCTAGTAAAGGTCTGCATGTGGCAGTAGCCTTCTGTTGCTAAATGCAATGTGGATGTTGAAACAATGTTAGTGCCTAGTATAGATAGAGGTTATTTGAGAGTGGCTTTTTGAACTCATTGCAATGTGAAGTTGATGGAGGATTTTTTTTATAAGTGGAGAAGAACTTCGTTACTTGCTACCATAAACATGCTTTTAGATCGTACCATGGTCTCCAGTGCATATTGGCATTTAAAAATTTCTTATTTTACGCAGTGTATTTTTATAAGAACAAGCTTTCATTGGTAAGAAGTTCCTTAGTCTAGGTTTTATTTTCTACTAAAAGAAAAAGGTTTGGGGTAGAAGCAATGAGGAAGAAAACAAAAGATTCTGCCAGTTGAAAGCTTAAGGTATGATGAGGTTAAGAAATATTTTTGCAACTTCTTCATGATATATTAGGTTCCCCTTTTCATGCCTTATATTTTAAGATGGTACCTTTTCTGAGATGTGGAGAAGAAGTATTCGTCGCCAAATCAGTTACATTAAAATTATTGAATTTAACCTTAGTGGAACAGTGCAGATCACTTGGGCGTGCATTATTGACTGTTGCAGAAAGTTCAAGCTTTAAAATAAGTTTTAAATGTATTGCAGGGAAATTGCAAAGCATCTATCTCTTCCACCAGTTAAGCTGCACTGCAGCATGCTCGCTGAGGATGCTATCAAGGCAGCTGTGAAAGATTATAAAGCCAAACGTGCCAGCTCAAGCGCTAATGCAGAGGCTGGGCCTGTTGAACAAGCTGCTGATGCTTGATTTTGCCTGTATAAATGATGATGAAAAATCAGGAGGAAGTTTAATTTTCTTTTATGCCTTGTCTAGCGGTTGTAACTTGATAGGATAAAGGTTCCTCGTGTAACTTTGTGAAGTCAAGTTCTTCAATAAACAGATTATGGGATGGAGCTTATGGCACTATTTGATACCACTGGATAGGTAGGGGGATGTGTTATCAATGGTTATTACTATCAGCTACACCTATTTACATGTACTGCATGTTGCCCTGTAACAAAGCTCACATGTTTTTTTCTTCTAATTATCTGCCATCTTATGCATTTTTTACATACATTGTGAAACTTTTTGTTTTGCAAGTTGTGGAATTTATTTGTTTGTTGAAGAATCACACTTCTTAGTTTACACTTTCCTGGATTCCCCAGAATGACGATTAATCTTCCGATCTCTTGTTTGTTTCGCAGATGGCACTATTCTTTCTTATAGTGATCAAATGTGATCGAGTTCCATCTTATTAGGTAATTTAACTCATCCCTTCTATCAAGCATATGGGCTGGATTTGGCATAAAAACATTTTGGTGATCTATATTTCAGACCCTCAGTTCATGGATGTTGCTGATATTCATCACCATTGAAAAGGTTTGGACACCTTAGCTTTGAAAAATATTTGTTCTGAGTCGTTTTGTGGGTGTTCAGCTATTGTTGTCGCACAAAAGATCAAGGTTCAAAGTTCAAACACCCCTCACATTAAAGAATGGGAGAGCCACAAGAGATGGGAGATGATTACTTTTCATTATGTAGCTTATAAACCCTGTGAATCTCTTTTAAGCCAAAAAAAAAATACTGATTTATTATATATATAGCAGTTTTTTGCATGATTTATTGATTTTGTTTAGGTTTATATATATATATATATATATATATATATATATATATATCTTGTTTGGGATATATTCATGAGTATTTTTTGTGGCAATTAAGGACATATAATAACTTCGTTATGCATTTTAAATTAACACCGTTAGTGTAAAATCACTTGAGTTACACTTTTGGTCAAGTTTTTCTTCTAAACCACTACTTAAAATCATAGATTTTGACCTTAATGACAATAAACAACCTCCAACCAACCCTTAAACCCACATTCTATCTCTGAGATCTGATCTCTCAAATCATTTTAATCTCAATAGAATTGATAGTTTGAGAGTTGTTTTTTTTTTATTGTTATTATCACGATGTATGGGAGTGTAAGATAAGGGCGTACATCCTCAACATCATTTAGGCACCTCCTTTGCTTACAGAATCCCAGTTGACCGTTACTGATTAGTACTTTAGTGTAATTTTTGTTTCGTCTGAACGGATCTAGTTTGCAAGGTCTTTAAAACCTGAACGTGAAAAACGCAAGGATCTAGACTTCCAGACCCTTGAATATGGGGAGGGGTCCATAAAGATAATTAAGGGAAGCGGTAGGTGACGCCAATCCTAGCATTCAAGTTCAAACCATGCTACCGCTGACCCTAGTAGAGAAGTAAATGTGTTTGAAGTAGATTTAACTAAATTTAAATTAATTTATTTAAATTTAAATAAATTTATTTAAATTTGTTTAAATATGATCTTAAACAACACTTTTAAATGAGACTCAAAAACTTAAATCATGCATTCTAAACTAATATAATAATGACAAATTGAAAACCATCATAAAATTTGGAGCCACTTTACAAATGAATTCTCGTTCAGTTCATGTTCATTAATTTTTTTTGTTACGAGCTGTCCACGACAAATTCCTTCCACTAAATACATGAAAAATATTAATATGAAAATAGTAAACCATTATTTTGACACTAATGAGACTTTATTAACTCAAAATGTAATAGTAATTATCAAGTAGATGTATTCATGAAATGATTTTTTTCTTTTTAAAAACATATTTCTTTTGATTCAGAGTATTTTAGTTTAAATCATTCATGAGTTTTGTATTTAAGAGACGTCTGATATCTCTTTTTGTTAATATACCCTAAAAAAATAATCTTTATTTTTTCTGTTTGACAATTGACAAATAAAAATAACTAGGTAATGTTTGAATCTGAACGATTATATAAATGTTTTTTGAGCATGAATCATGAGGATTCCGTGTTCAATTGTATCATTGTTCCATTATTCCCCTACAAAAATATGACTTTATAAATGTTAAAATTAAGAAATAATTTGAATAAAAGAAATAAAATTCAGAATTAATTTGAATAAATTTAAAATTCAAAATAAAATTAAATAAGGCGGCGCCAAGATAAAAGTCCCATTATGCAGTAGGCGTATTCGTCACGCGCCTTTCATTCGAGTTGGATCAGCTCGTTCAGACTGAGGGGAGGCCAAAGTAATTTTACAAATACTTATCACAAGCAAAATCCCATCGTATCTAACTATTTCGGAAAACGGAAGAGAACTGGAAGTACAATATTTTTTTTCTCTCAATCCCTGTTGTCTTCACCAATCGAAATCATCAAAGGTTCGCATTATTAACGCCGTTCTTTTGTTGCTGTAGTAGCAGTAGAGGGTAGATATTTTTTATTAATTTTTTTTCGTTTCCAGTGCAACCAGGTCTTTTACTTTCTCACCTAATCCATTTAAATTTATTTTTTTATTTGGATGTTTTGACTATATGGGTTGATTTCTTTGTTGTATTCTAATGATTCAAAGTGAAACAATATCTGGGCCATCTTTTCTCCTTTTTGAATTCTGACTATTCATTGAATGTGAGCTGATTATTCTGTTGGCTTGATACATTAAATTTCAGCAACTATTCCAAACTTCTTAATTTTTCATTTGGGTCTTATTAATTTCCAAAATTCCTTCAAAAATCGTATATTTTCAAGCTTCATTGAATATCTAATGACAAGTATTTCGCATGAATTTGTTTTTCTTTTGTGGGTCAATTTCATGATCTGATAGCTTTGCTTAATATTATCTGATGCAAATTACGTATCCATTTTTTTTATCTGTATATAATTTTGTCTGCGCTTAAATGCTGTTTCTTCTTCACAACTATCGCTTAATTTTATTTACTAAATAAAAAAGTAATAAAAAATGTTGGCCTTTGAGAGTAAGACAAGTAACCAATAGGCGTCTTTCCCCAAAAAAAACAGTTGGGGTGTGGGTGTTGGTGTTAGGCAGGAAGCTAGTGAAATTTTTTGGGATTTAATGGCTGGTCCAAAAGAAGACCCAGTTCTTGAAATTGATGGTATATTAAAGCAAGATAAAACTGAGGACAACAATAACAACAAGCAGCCTATAGACAAGGCATTATTATTGGCTGGCGGTGAGAGAGAAATGACCCCTACCGCCGGAAATTCTATTCACCGGTCAGGTTCTCGGCCCCAGCTGGACCTCAGCAAGGCTGCAATTCAAGGCAATTCTGAGGAGAGAGATCCCACAATTCTGTTGCCTAATCAATCTGATGATATCTCTCATTTGGCTCTTGATATTGGAGGTATAACTTTATAATTCAGATTTTTTTCTTTCCTTTCAATTGTGGTGATTGATTAGGCAATAATTCAGATTTTGTTGACAATTCCTTTGGTTTGTTTTGTTAATTATTGGTTATGTTATGTGGCTTCTTTCATTTTCAATTGTGATTGTTGTTGCATGGTGATTGATTTTGTTTGAATTGTTGTTCTTTTGGTTTGTGATTGATTTGTTGTGCCTTGGGTTTTCATGTATTTGGCTTTTGGGAGAATGAGGATGAAAGAGATGGCTGGGTTTGGTGATCATCGTTTTCTAATTGCATGCATGCTTTCTTCTTCTTCTAATGAATTGCAGGATTCTGCCCCCCCCCCCCCCCCCCCCCTTCCGCTCTATAATTTTAAAATAATAATAATAATCTGGCTTGGAAATATCTTATGCCTGATTGTCTGAACTGCAACCCATATCGTGCTTTATTCTGAAAATTTTGAGTAATTACTTTTCAGTTCAGCACTTATCTTCCTTGATAAACATTTAAAGTGATAGTTATAACTGGTTCAACAATATATAACAGGTTGCATGTTGCAGAGCTGTTCCCGTCCCCCCAAACCCTTGAAATATTTTATGAAATCTCATTTTTCATTTTCTTATCTGAAAACGATGCTGCCTCTTGTAGCGTTTCTGAAACATAAAATCATTCGATATTTATTGGCAGGATCTCTAATTAAGTTGGTGTATTTTTCAAGACATGAAGATCGATCAATTAATGATAAGAAGAAGACTGCCAAGGAGAGATTGGGTATTAATAGAAGAAGCTATCCTATTCTAGGCGGGAGACTTCATTTTGTGAAGTTTGAGACCAGCAAAATCAATGAGTGCTTAGACTTTATTCATTCCAAGCAGCTCTACCGTGGCGGTATAATTATTCGCTTTGTGCTTCCTTTTCATCTTCCTTCAGTTTTGTCTTCTTTTCTTGTTGCTATAGATAAGACATTGCATCGGCACATTGCATCATTCTTGTGGCTTTTTTTATAATTGAGTTCATTCTCATCACATTATTTACCTTTATGTTCTCTTAATTTTCTTGTTCATAGGAACGGATTGCTGCCACTGGAATTCTGAAGTCTCACCTAACGAAAATGCTGTTATTAAGGTAAACTGCAGGTTTATGATCATTGTATAACATTTTGAATTCTAGTTGTCAAGAAGTTGGCCACCTTTGTATTGCAGGGTAGATTGATTCTGTCTTCTTGCTATCCTCTGGTCATGAGATAATCTTTCAGCTAGTTCTATTTTATTATTTTGGTAACCAAATATAGTGGGAGAAATTTAGCCATATACCACCTCCATGCCATTTTATTCACTTTTTATGCATTTGTACTCTGTGTAAGCCCATGTTTTACGCACTTCTCTCCTAGGCTCGTTATGAAGGCTGCCTCAAGTTCATGATTCATCCATTTGGCCCATTTTATTCACTTTTTATGCATTTGTACTCTGTGTAAGCCCATGTTTTACGCACTTCTCTCCTAGGCTCGTTATGAAGGCTGCCTCAAGTTCATGATTCATCCATTTGGCCTATAATTTAGTAGCTTGTTCTTTTCCTTTACTTATCAACCTATCTATATTAAGAATTGTTCGCTTAAGACTCCCACAAATATATTGGAATATTTCATACATGCACCAATCAAAAGTTCCTCACTTCATGAGTCATTATTGTGTTTATACAGTCAGCCATCTATTGAAAGTGCGGGTACTGTTTTCTTTTGATTAATGAAAGTGTGAGTACTGTTAAAATTAAGACTTCAATTTCTGGTCTTTGCTTCAGTCTCTTCTGTTCATATACTTTTAGTGCACATATTCTACTAATGAGCTGATTTTGTGAGAAGGCCACAGGTGGTGGGGCATACAAGTTTGCAGACCTCTTTAAAGAAAAGCTTGGTGTTAGTCTTGACAAAGAAGACGAAATGGATTGCCTTGTGGCAGGAGCGAATTTTTTGCTTAAGGTAGATATGTGATACAAGATTCTATTCTTTGCTTCCTTAATACAATTTAATTTGTCCGTGTTTGTTGTAATGAAGTGAATTTTCATAATAAAATGGAGGTCTAAATCATTTTTCCCCTTTCTTCATTTCTTGGAGCCCAATGGTTGTAAAGAACCTATTCAAATAATGACCACGTGTGTTAAATGCCTTAAAAATTTCCCTGTTGTAAGGAAATAATCAGTTGAAATTATGTAGATCTACTTCATTAATATTGTGCTAAACTCTTAAAAATAAATAAACTTATAGTTAATCTCATCACATCATATTTTTGGAAAATAAGAATGTTGATGCATGATCCTTATTTCGTTGCCTGAGATTATGATTGAATCATTATTGGAGTTTGTCATCATTATCATAGAACTATTCACTTTTCTCTTGTTGGCTGTTGAAGCACATGGGAACTACATTTTGATAGAATCACACATATTTGTTCTTAGGTGCATTGTTTGTTATTTTATCCTCTGTTAATTGCTTTTATTTTTCTTAACATTCATTAAATCTTCTGGATTTTGAGTAGGCTATTCGTCATGAAGCTTTCACACATATGGAGAGTCAGAAAGAGTTTGTGCAGATAGACCCTAATGAGTTGTACCCTTATCTTCTTGTTAATATTGGATCGGGTGTTAGTATGATCAAGGTAGATTCATTTCTTCTCATTTTTTGAGCTGCTGAGTTCTTGGACTTAAGTATGTAAAGTCAAGGTTATGATCTATGCTTTTGATTTGGTATAGGTTGATGGGGAAGGGAAGTTTGAGCGGATTAGCGGGACAAATGTTGGTGGTGGTACTTATTGGGGCTTGGGAAGGCTTTTAACAAAGTGCAAGAGGTAATTTTGATCTTCTAGTCAATAACGTATTATTCCTCTATATTATCTGTCCATTGCATTTGATAAGTCTGATGTCAGTTCACTCTCATTGCAGTTTTGATGAGTTGCTGGAGCTGAGTCAAAGAGGAGATAATAGGACCATTGACATGCTTGTTGGGGACATCTACGGTGGTATGGATTACTCTAAGGTACATCCTAATTTAGAATCTTCATTTATTATATATTATTACTATATGGTACAGGTATATGCGGCATTAAGATGTATGCATAATTTGAATTATTGCTATTTTATAAATTATGCTTCGGGTTTATATGGATTTTCTTTTACACACACACACATATATATCGGAACTAACAATTTCTAATCTTGAATCATCATAGATTGGTCTCTCTGCGTCAACAATAGCTTCTAGTTTTGGCAAGGCAATTTCTGTAAATAAGGAGCTTGAAGACTACAGACCTGAAGATATTTCCCTGTCTCTCTTGCGAATGATTTCCTATAATATTGGGCAGGTAAGTTGTACAAGGTCGAAATTCCAATGTGAAAATTTCCTCAGGGGATTCACTTTGCAATGTAGAGATCCCATATCCAAAATGTATGGGATTGGAAAAGAATGCTATACCACTCTGTCACTATTGTTGTTTTATGTACTAGATAATTGTAAATTTAGGTAAGAATTTATATAAATTTTATGCATGAGATTCCTCATTTGTTTTAGTTTTAGTGGGTTTGAGTTATTTTTTGGATTTAGATTATTTTCTTCTTCTTTTTTACCCAGAATACATTGACTTGAGCAAGCATGAAGGCTTTAGTATATATAGATATTCGATTTTGGTATATGGATATTATTTTATTTGCTTCCACAGACATGTGGTAGAAAGGATCAATTTTTACCTCTTTAATGGAGAATATCGTTGTGGTCAGGTATTGGAATTCATTAGATTTTGGTATATAAATACGATACAAGTATTTCAATCACTCTGTTTATGTTGAAATTGCCATCAAAATTGAGCTTGGAAGATCTTGTAGGTTGTTTGTCTCCTTGAATGACTTTGATCAGCCTTCTTTCTGGCATGTAAATCTGCTTCCTTTAGATCTCAATAAAGGAAGAGGGCATGCAATCCATAATTCTCAAGGACATACTTCCAATTTTTAGTGGGATTATGTCTTTTTAATTGTGAGGTTCATTATTTAACATGTTTTCTTGAGATAGTCGTAGTATCTTTGTCTGACATTATCATATTTTGTATCTCTTTGTGCTTCTGAATGGAGTGTTCTGCTGTGTAGGTATCTTACTTGAATGCACTTCGATTCGGGCTTAAGAGAATTTTTTTTGGAGGATTTTTTATAAGGGGTCATGCTTATACCATGGACACAATCTCTTTTGCCGTTCATTTCTGGTAAGTGTGTGTTTACCAACACAGACTACTATTTCTTTTAATAAAAGTGAGGCTGAGACTATATATGCACTTTATATTCATGAGTTTTCAAAGTGACATTGTTGTTATTTAGGTCAAAAGGAGAGGCACAAGCAATGTTCTTGCGGCATGAAGGCTTTCTGGGAGCTTTAGGTGCATTCATGAGCTATGAAAAGCATGGTCTAGATGATTTGATGGTCCATCACTTAGTTGAAAGGTTCCCAATGGGTGCACCATATACAGGAGGAAAGATTCATGGACCACCACTCATCGATTTGAATGAGAAGGCAAGTGTAACTAGAGTTGACATTATGTAACCTTTTATGTCCTGCTGATCTAGAAATTAATGGCTCTTGGTATTTTCTTCTGTTTGGCCTACCGGAATCCAATTTGGTGGTGAATAGACTCTCTTCTTTTAATTTATCTTTTATAAATATGAGTTTGGTTTACCCCAAAAAAGCACTAATGAGTTAGTCTTTGGCAACCTGCTCTTAATATGTTGGATCATTGTTAACTTGGTTCAACTCATTTGCAGCCCTATATGCATTTTAGCATCTCTTTGTGTGAACTCCAGTGTTCTTCCTCCAATTGGTGTCACATACATAAAATAAGTTACTCCAAACCCTACAGAGCTTTTAAAACTCATGGGAGGGGTTAGAAGAATTATAGGTTAGAATATTTTTATAGATAAATACTTTTAGAGGTGAACTTCTATCAATCTAGGACTCTGAGATTTCCTTTGATTTTATTTATAAATTTTGTTGCTTCATTGATTACAAGTAAAATCCATTTTATGTTTACTTGCCTTTAACTTTGCTTAGTAGTATATGATAGGCTCATTATAAATCAGAATTTCAGATTTTTACGTTGGACATGCAGAGAGGTTCCAGAATATTTTATGAATATAGTACATTAGTATTGTTGTGCACAGTTAACTATGCTGTTTCTCACCTTCAATCATATTCTGGAAAGAAAGCACAGCAGAGATAAACCAAGTAATTTGCCTGGATTCTTAGTTGGGAGAATTTGAATCTCAAATACACGTGTAATATAAAGTGGATAACATTAAAGCCCTCTATTCCAAGTAATTAAGATATAAATCCTGCTTATCTGGTTTCGTTTTAAGCACACTATAAATGACATTCAGATGAGGAAGGTCTTAAAATTTATTAGGTCGTTTGCTTTTTTTTATGGTATGACTAAAAGTTGGAAACAGTAATCCCATTATAATGATTCATTAGAATGATATCCTGACCCACAACTTATTGAGCGTCATTAAAGAAAAGATTCTTGAAACAACTAGACAGGCATATATTCTGTCGGAGCTGCATTTACTACAGCCCAGGTAGGGTAGCTATTAAAGCAAAAGGGCTATATATAGAATCATATATGGCATATTCAAATTTTAAGTTGAAATACAATTCTAATTAAAAAAGAAAATAATTAAAGTTTCACTTTTTTGGGAAAATAATTTATTTCTCCAACTGAAACATGCAAAATGATTATTTGTATAAATTGTTAGTTACTGGTTCACATAGTCTGTCTAGCATATGATTAGGGCTACTATGGGGCATACAAAAAATTCCGAAGGAGTAATTTTTTAGGCAAATTGAACTTTCTCCATTCTAGATCTGACGGCAGTTTACATCGGTAAGCATATACTTGATAACCTCCCACAAAAGGTCGTGTTGAATTAAACGAATATTGATCTTTTCATTTCAAAGATTATGTCATATGTTAATTAAGTTTCAACTAGAGAGTAGATGTTCAGATGAGTTGGTATTCTTTTCGTTCTTAGCATCGGAACCCTTGCAATTGCAGGGATGTTTTTGTTGAACATTATTTTCTTATTAAACCTCACACAATTTAACGTGGGTCCAAACGCAGATTTCATGGATGGAAAAGTTTGTGCTGAAGGGAACTGAGATTACTGCTCCTGTACCGATGGCTCCACCAGGAACCACTGGACTTGGAGGCTTTGAAGTTCCCTCATCCAAAGGCTGTACTCTGCGGTCTGATGCAAGCGCTTTAAACGTTGGAGTGCTCCATCTTGTACCCACTTTGGAGGTGTTTCCGTTGCTGGCAGACCCAAAAATGTATGTGAAGTTGCACACAAATGTTTCTACTGTTGATTTGATTTTGGATTAGCATTCTTTGTACTGATGGCAAAGAGAGACTCAAAATTTTTGTTGTTGGCATACATGTTTGTCTTTCTGGTTATTATCTCTCTTGTTCGTTTGTTGCTACTTCTTTAAGCATTAATGTCGTTTTCTCGGTGAGTTTATTTCATTTGCATCGCAGAAATGGATAAATAAATTACCATTAGCTCAGGTTTACATTTCACATCACCTTTTTATGAGGCAAAAAAAAAAGTGACGTGAAAATTTTGGAATTGGTTTGTCTCCAATTTACACATCTGCTCTAATCTTTGGAGAAAAAAATGTCTAGGAAGTTGGCTGCTATTTGCTACTCTTTTGTGGAACATTATAGAAACATGATTCAAGAAATAATTGACTATTGTTTGCTCTACCCATAACTGTGTTCACGACATCCGTGGTTTACTGCATCTTTTTACTGTTTTTGTAACATTATATTCACCTGCATGCCTACAGGTACGAGCCTAACACTATTGATCTCTCAGATCACAATGAGCTAGAGTAAGTATTGTACATATGCTCCGCACCTGGGAATTCCTGAAAAGTTAATTTTCCAGAATCAAGTGATAATAATTGTTACGATAGTTTTACTGAAAATGTTCATGTCACTGCAGATATTGGTTCACTGTGTTGTCAGAACATCTGCGAGACCTTGTTGATAAGGTAAACATAATAATGTCCTGAGAACTTTAAGATTCTCTCTCGCTCAGTGCACTCATGTGTGGGCCACAACACAAGCAACATATCAGTGAAGGATCTGCTAATGATTTGAGGAAGAAAAAAAAAAGAATAATTGCTTGTTAAGTTATTCGGATATAGTGTTCTCAATATCTAAATGATCTTCCATTATATATAAAACATAATCAATCTTCAAATTTAAGTTCATCTCGTACGTGTTTTGTTAATACTAGTTTTATTATTAGGTGGGAAGTACATAAAAATTTAGAATATAGCTGTCTGATTGGAGTATTATGTTTTCTTCCCTTTCCACTTTTCTCGTAATTAGACGGAGCATAGTTGTTCTTGGACTTGTGTAAATTTTGAAACACATGGTGACGATTAAGTGTGGAAGTCGAAATGCTCGAGAACTTTGGTTATGTTATGAAGTGTTTGTTTATTTTCTCAGTTTTCTTTTTGGTTAGTAAAACAAAAAAAAGGTTTGACAATTCCTAATATTAACTTTATGATTTTGGAATTTAATGTGAAAAATTATAGGCAGTGGCAAGTGAAGGCGGAACAGATGATGCCAAAAGGCGGGGTGATGCTTTTGCTCAAGCTTTTTCTGCTCACTTGGCAAGGTTGTTTAGTCTTATTTATTATTCCATTACATTGATCTTGAGATTTTTCAATTCTTTGAAGGATTAGTGAAATCTAAGGTTTGTTGGATTACAAATAACTAAGACACAAGTCCATTTTCTTTTATATTGATGACAATTAACAAAAAGGTATTTTTTGGGAGAAGACAGTAAATTTTATGATGGTCAGGCTGGGTCACTTTCACTTAAAAGGAATCTGATAGATTCAAGTGCTTGACCTGCTGGTTGTACCACAGCATCTTCTGTGGTCTTTGGCATGAAAGTAAACCATATTGATTTTTTTTATTGTTAAAACCCACACACATGTCTTGAACCCTTGTCCACTTAGTGGGCAAGGAAATGTTTTTACCAACGCTCTAAAGCAGGCAGGACAGCCATATTGATGTTCCAACTAATAGATAGCTTTTACTCCTTAGATGCCTTACTGGCCAGAGACTACTTAGCAAACTGGTGTCTTCTTACTGTCAAGTCAGTGGCCTCTCACTCACCACTCAGACCAACTGATCTAGAGCTTGTTTGGCTTTGCGTTCTTTGACTGTGAATTTATCTCTCAACTCAGCCCCCCCTTTCATCAGTCAGGCTTAAACTCCAATTATATCCGGGCTATGGTTTGGGAAAGTCTCCAAGTTCTATAGTTATCTGAGTAAGCTTCTACAGTTTTACTTGCACTAGCCCTATAACCTAATAATCCTGTAAGGCTGCGTTTGGTAGTACGGAATTGAGGCTTTGGAAATGGAATTAGAAGGAATTGTGGTTTTTCTCAATAGTAAAATTGTAGGAGGAAGCCTCCATTTCCAAGTCCTCAATTCCATACTACCAGACAAAGGGTTAATACTTTTGTCACCAACCAATTTTCATTAGCCTCATTAACCCTTTTAACTGCTGCTGCTGTCCTGTAATTTTGCACCCGATTCCGATTTTTCAATTTTCAGCACACTTGCAGTCTTCGTGTCTCTTCTTCAATGATATCATGTTGTAAATTTACCTGTACTGGCACTTCTTTGTCACTCTTACAAAGAGTCGTTTTGCTATAACAACTCCTTGGGGTTGGTGTCTTAAATTAGATTAGTTTTTAAAGCATGAAGCCCACACCTCTTGTATTTTCTTTGCATATAACCTTTCTTTGTTGCTTGACTGTGCATATAACCTTTCTTTGTTGCTTGACTGCCGTAGTCTATAGTGCATATAAACGTCCATTCTCTTTGAAAATACATTTTGCGCCATTGCTCTTTTTTCTTTTAAAATTTTTGTTCAGCTGAAAGTTCTTTGGAAATAATTAAATTTGTTAGTTATGTATTTTTGTTCTCTCTTTTTCCATGTACATTGCCTACCTGCTGAATAGGTTGATAGAAGAGCCAGCTGCATATGGAAAGTTAGGGTTAGCCAATCTTTTGGAACTAAGGGAAGAGTGTTTGAGGGAGTTCCAATTTCTCGATGTTTACAGAAGCATAAAACAGAGGTAACCAAATTTTTCTCACAACTTGTGCAAATTCTTATGTGAATCTAGCTTTGTTTGAAAGGAAAAAAAAAATCTCAAGATGGAAATCTGCAAAACTACACTATCTCAATCTCTTCCACCCTCAACATGACAGGGAAAATGAGGCATCACTTGCTGTTTTACCTGACCTGTTGGCAGAGCTTGATGCTATGAGTGAGGTATGTATGATGACTTTACCACTTTTTCCCTTCCCCTTGCTCAACAAAAGGAGATTAGCAATTGCAATATTATGGAAAATATATTTACCTTTAGTTTATATGTCATAGGTGGTTGTCATAATTGTAGGTATGAAGAATCACTTTAATTGGGTGAAAGAATAGTAAATCTAAAGTTGGGTGGATTTGTAGCTGAATTTGCCACTGATTGATGTTAAGAATATGTACTCAATTCAGTTCCTGACGCTTCTGCACCTTCGCTACCTTTCTGCTGATCATCTGAAATCCTTCCAATTTGCAGGAAGCAAGGCTGCTTACCCTTATTGAGGGTGTGCTAGCTGCAAACATATTTGACTGGGGGTCTCGCGCATGTGTGGATCTCTATCATAAAGGAACAATTATTGAAATATATAGAATGAGTCGCAACAAAATGCAAAGACCTTGGCGGGTAAGTGGAGATGAAATAAATATTTTATGTTGTGAACCCTTGATTTGCATTATGCATAAGTTTAAATTAGCTATTTGATAGGTTATTCTGAACAAAAAAGCTTTTGATTTTGTAATGCAGGTGGATGATTTTGACATATTTAAAGAGCGAATGTTAGGAACTGGAGAGAAGAAGCCTCCCCCACATAAGAGAGCTTTACTCTTTGTGGACAATTCAGGTGCAGATATTGTTCTAGGAATGCTTCCCCTTGCACGAGAACTTCTACGACGTGGAACTGAAGTATGTTTCTTTCTTTGTAATGGTAGTGAACAGCTTTTTATGACTACATAATGAGATGGGGTCACCAGCTTTGTCTTTATTCCCTACCAATTAGATATGTGCTGGAAAACCTAGTAATGAGATTGCTTCGCAGGTTGTTTTGGTCGCAAATTCCCTTCCTGCACTAAACGACGTTACTGCTATGGAGCTTCCTGATATTGTAGCCGAGGCTGCAAAGGTTCGTCTTTGACATCATTTGGTCACCTTCTTCTTATCTGTACTTGATTGTGTTTTTAGATGTCTAGTTATCTGTTTATGTTTGTATGGCATATGTAATCCATTATTTGCTTTGTGAAGAAATAGAATGTCTTAATTTCTGCTTGGAGCCTAATTGTTCGTGTGATGATTTTTTTTTTAAAAAAAGGGGTGTTTAATTTCAGACTTTTAAACAAGATGGATTAGTGAGTAAAGACGTTTCAAAAGTGGTAAAGAAGTGTATGTGAGCATTTGAAAATAGAGAAGGACAAAATCATAATCTTAATGCAATGGAGACCTGTAAACGATCTCCATTTCAGCATCCAGCATATAGCATCTAATGCTGTTGGTGTTAATAAACTTTGAACATGCTGAACCCTTTTTCTTTCTGTCTGCAGCATTGTGACATCCTGCGCAGAGCTGCTGAAGCAGGAGGCCTACTTGTGGATGCAATGATAAACCCCTTGGATGGCTCCAAAGAAAATTCATCTTCAGTTCCTTTGATGGTTGTTGAGAATGGTTGTGGGAGTCCATGCATAGACCTAAGGCAGGTCAGCTCTGAACTAGCTGCAGCTGCGAAAGATGCTGATTTGGTATGATGCTGCTTGTGATTGCTAAAAATTTTTATTGAGAATAATTTGGTTGAAGTTTTCCTTTTTCTTCTTTTTCTTCATTACCTCTTCTTCTTTTGAAAACAAAGTGAAGCAAAGATAAATGAAGTACAAAGGAAGGGAAGAGAACTCCTATATCAGTGTGATCACATATTTTGTACTCTGCAGATTATCTTGGAAGGGATGGGTAGAGCTCTTCATACCAACTTCAATGCTCGGTTTAAATGCGACGCTTTGAAGGTATAACTCTCGGAATTTACACGTCTCCAAATTCTGTTGTAAAGGAGGAAAAAAAAAAAAGGCGTTCTCCTTGAATTGAAAATCAAGTTTTTAGTGTGGCAGATTTCAGAAGCTTGCTTGGGCATTTCATCTAACATGTAAGCATTGTTTTGCAGCTTGCAATGGTGAAGAATCAAAGATTGGCAGAAAAATTGATTCAAGGGAACATATATAACTGTGTCTGCAGATACGAACCAGCCAGTTGAAATCTTCTATACTCCTTGCAAAGTTGTAATGGTCATTTTTTGTTTGCAGTATTTTCTTCTATACTCCTTGCAAAATCGATTCAAGGGAACATATATGACTGTGTCTGCATATATGACTGTCTGCAGTATTTTCATCTTTTCCTAGGAGATTTAGAAGGAAACTTACACAATGGAAGCCTAATAAAAAATCATGGAACAGTATCAAGGTCCAGTGCACCGCCTCCGTCATTGTGGTTTACAAACGCATTTATAAATTTTATTTATCTAAATATATAGTAAAGGTGTGGTTTAGCACCAAAATGATCATAATTTGCTTTAATTTATGTTTTTGTGTATTACATAATTTGGTGAACAGTCTCTCAACTGTTTGGTAGCCATCCACCAAAGTTGAGTCAACTATTATTGGATGGTGACAGATATCTCTAGGGGGAGATTAGGACTGACAAACAGTTGCTAAATATTTGTGAGCCAAGTCCTGAATTGGATCTCAGTTATTGTTAAGGCAAAAAAAAAAAAACAAAACAAAACAAAAAAGTGCCTTAGTTGGCTCATGAATTAACTATACCCCTAAAAAAGTTAACAACATATATCAATCAGGGCAGGAAGGGAGGGTAAAATAGTAAAAGAATATTGCAAAGCTGAATATATCTGGAAATGCTTCTTGTTTACCACTCTCAGCTCAGGCATTCTGTAAAGAGATATAGATGCATCCGAAAAGAGACAACAAGCTGAACATGCTACTGTGCCCAAGGGGCTGTAGCAGTCTCACTATTATTGGAAAAACATGCAAATTTCAAAGCTAAATTAATTACCATCGTTTGTGTGGGTCACATATGTAAACATTTTTGTCATTTTCGCGCTTCGCATCAAGTTCAAAAAAGAATAAAGATAAAATTAATTTACCATCTAATATTAATTTCCTGGTTCAACATCACAACTGCGCATTTGGTCTAGTGGTATGATTCTCGCTTTGGATGCGAGAGGTCCCGAGTTCGATTCTCGGAATGCCCCCTACTTTTTATTTTCCTCTTGATCTAATGCTGCAAAGCCTGCAATGGAACCACCCATTTGTGGGAAATAAAATTGAATTGTTGTTGCTGTTCTTAACCTTCTCTCAAAACACTTCTAAATGGTGACAGTGTGTCCATCACTCTAGCAAATACCCTTTTCAATTCTTTTTAAATAATAAAATTGGAAGCAAGTCACTATTCCCTTTTATTAAAATTTACTAATAAATTTTCTCTAAATCACTGAAGAGACTCATAATCCATAATGTTAACTTGTTATATTTATAATAGTATTGTGTTTAAATTAATTTACACGAAAATATTTCTTAATATCTTTTAAAATCTAAGATTTTAAATTGCTCATAATCATGAATTTCATTATTAAGCTAACTAGTTTAAAAACTAAGTTTTATGTAATTTAAAGTTAAAGGCCTTGTAATGGCATCCAAATTTGTGAATTCCTTCAAATTTTTTAAAAAAAAAAACTTTAAAATTCAATGTACATTTTTTTTTTGAAAAAAAAAAACTAATACACATTATAGGAATATGATATTTCAAATTAACAAGTTTTCAAAGTTTGAATGGATAACATAAATTTATAAAATTCCTAGATCAGACCTTTTAAATTAATTCTAAAAAAAGTATATGTATTTCAAATTCATAAATCCAAATAAACATCAAGTGAGATATGATTAAGACTGTAATTTACCATGACTCATATGTATCATAGTTACAATTCGATATGATATAAATATAATATAATTCTTAATCAATGGCATAGGATATAATTGTATAAAAATATCAAATCTTTTGGAAACAAATAATTTTGGTTAAGAATTTATATTCTTTCTTTTTTAATTTAAAAGGAATATGTAAATTAATTTTCCATACGTGACGAATAGATTCGCATCCTAAAATTATTAAGTCTTTATCTTTTTTATGTTTAAAGATTTTCTTGGTCCCTCAAATTTACATAATGTATTTAATTGATCTCTGATATTTCAAATTGATTAATTTTATCTATGAACTTTACGTTATTTGAACCAAAATGGAAATGACATTTTGTTTTGATATTTGATATGGAATTGAAAAAAAAAATACTTTTAAATAAATTTAAATGAATTTTTGTATTTGATTTTCTTATATTGAATTTGTATAATTCAATTGAATTCTCATACTTAAAATATTTATAATAAATAAAAAAAATAAATAGAGAAAAAGAGGGAGAGAGATAGAGAAAAGTGTTTTGAACATTTTGTGAAATTCATTTATAAGTTCTATCAAATTTTGATTGAATCTACAGCAAGAAATAACTCAATTTAAAATTTATTGACTTTCTTAATTTGACGATGCATGGAAATTTAATAAAATTTATTAACTTAATTTATTTCAAATATACTCTTAATAAGCATTTATGTTTGTCCTCGTCCTTAACACTGTTAACAGAAATTCATCATATGACCATTATTTACACAATAAAATATATAATTTGATGAAATTGTCTTGTCAACTAAAATAAAATACCATATTTTAGAAATATAACTATTATTATAATTTATTTATTGGTGAAATTAAATCTATTAAGATAATTTTTTTAACGATCAATTAATTTGTTTTTTCAGTATTTATAAATACAAAACGATACCAAAACTATTTTTTTTGTAACAAGGGGATTACCGTGGAAAAAGATACACCCATCTATTATCATCGGAAAAAATTAACAAAACGATTGAAGTTAACTTTAATAGTAAAAAAAAAAAGTTTGAATCTTTTTGTTATGCAACGAGGTAAACATAAACCTTGCTCAACATGATTAATAGGAGGTCAGCTCTCCCTCCAAACAGTTCAAACATCTTAAAAAACAGTATCCTTTACCAAAACAATCTTGTGGAACAGTACATCGTTACTTATGTGTTCTCAGATGGAACGATAAAGCCAGAAAGCAGTACAACCTTTTAAGTACACAACAAGGTCCATATGTCTCTCTATCTTTTTCTTTCTCTCTCTATTTCTGTAATACTTGAGTAATTTCCGTATCTTTAGCCTAAATAATATCTGAGCTTTTCAGAATCCGAAAATTGTTTTTACTTATTTCTGTTTTCTACAAAAATCTCTCTTCACCACAAGATTCGAGCTTCTGGTCAACTCGGGCGAGTTGGATCTCAGCGAGTCCTCGACTCAGCTCAAAATGTGAATACCGGATTTCTATCGCAGGTTCTCCATTTTTTTTAATTTGTGATATTGTTAATTTTACCTGTTTGGTATCATTTTTGCAAGTTCCATGGATGTTATGATTGTGTGTTTTTTTTTTTTTTTGGTTTACATTTGTTTGATTCGAACAGTCATTAAGTATCACGCTATTAAGATTTGATTTTTTATACTTTTTTTTTTGGTTTTGTTCTTTGATCAGCTGTGAAATGATTTTAGATTTGGTGACTTGACTAGAAAGATAAGAGTTTGTTTAGTAGATTATCGACGATGGAAAACCCTAAAACCCCAGTAACCCTAGAACCTCAAAACCCAGATGATAAAACCGTAGAAGAAGCTTCTGGGTTGTTTGGTTTGAGTGAAGATCGTAGTGGGGTAGCATCCAATTTGGAGGTTCAGGCTCAAGAAAATGCTGAAGGGGTTCGTATGAACGGTGACGATATCAGTGTGAATAAGGTGGAAGCAGCAAAAGGTCTAGATGATGTTAAAGGGGAGAAATTGATTTCGGGTACCAATGCAGTGGTCCGGATAGAAGAGGGCTGTGTGAATGCTGCAGAGAGTTGTTTGGTGAATGATGATACTAATAGGGAAAATGAGAATCAATCAGGTGCTCTGGTGGCACAATTGGATGTGAGGTCAGTGGGGTTGGGTGGCTATGGGAGTGAGGAAATTGCAGTTGAGAAGACTGTGAGAGATGAGGGGATGGAGGAAGATGATACTCTGGGTTCAAATGGAGTTGATTCAGTAAGGAAGATAGAAATTTCTGGAGATAATATATCACTTTTTGTAGATTTTAGTGGTTCTTTAAGCAGAGCTAATCAAGGCAATCTTGTTGAAGATGACGGTAGCGGTTCGATGGTGAGTGAGGAAAAAGCAATTGAAGCTGGAGATCGAGAATGCAAGTTTTCTGCTGGTGATATTGTGTGGGTTAAAACAAAAAATCAGACTTGGTGGCCAGGAAAGATTTCTGATCCTTCAAGTACATCACAGTATGCTGCAAAGAGTGACCAGGATGACTGCTTACCGGTTGCATACTTTGGCAGTAGCCATGTTGCTTGGTGCTTGCCGTCACGGTTGAAGCCTTTTCACGAGAACTTTCAGCAGATGTCAGGGCAAAGCAAGGCTAAAAGCTTCCTCCGGGCAGTAAAGAGGGCCGTGGAGGAGTTTGGTAAACGTTTGAAATTGGAAATGACTTGCTCTTGTATTTTAAAAGAAAGTAAGCAGTCTGATGCTAATCATGCACCTCGGGAGGCAGTTCCCCTGCTGGAGCGAAAATCTGGTGAATTGGGCAAGTTTTATCTCACTCAGTTTGAACCTGAAAAGTTTCTTGTTCAACTCAAAAATCTTGCACGGATTGTTTCAATGCCTGGAATGTTTGAGTTTACTGTAGCACAGAGTCGTTTGTCAGCCTTTTATCATACCACAGGACACAGGCAATGGCCCATGCATCAACCCTGGGAAGCTGTCCATGATGAAGATAATGCCTGTGACATGTTAGTGGATACAAGCAATATTGCTGTTCTAGTTGCAGACCAAAGTTTGGAGGCAGCTGAAAAGAAATTGAAATTACATTCAGAGGTAACAGTGAATGAAGGTTTGCAGCAGCGGAAGAATGAAGCCATGACTTTGGTAGGGGACTTGCATGTTGTGCCAGAGAGCTGCAGAGGTGATACTGCTGAAGTAGGAATTTTCTCAAGCAAACTGGCATCTTGTTCCATGAAGAGAAAGAGGAAGTATTCTGGAGTTAGAAATGAAGGTGGTGAAGTTGAAGGTCTTAAAGACGGTACATTGACATCTCAAGCAAAAAAGGAGGAGTGCAGCATATTGGGAAGGGAGAGCAAGGCTTCCAGTGTCGTAAATGGCGGTCTTGGGAGTGAGGGAAAAATTGAAAAGAGCTCTGAGCTAAGAGAACGGAAGAAGAGCAAGTACTTGTCATATCCCTACATATATTGGGGGGACAAAGGCTTGCCAGGTGAAACAGAAGATACGAAGACTCTGGGTGTAAACACAGGTGTTAATCAGTTTATTGGATCTCCTTCCGTTGTTAAAGGTAATGCCAAGAGGTTTCAGAAAAATTGGTACAAGAAATTTATAAGTGGGAGCGATGTATCTGCTGATCCAGAGCTCATAAATGCATCTCCAGCTGACTTGCTTTCTGAACTCCATTGTACAGCTGTGGATTGCCTGTATCCAAATGAAATCGAAAACTTTGATTTAATTGAGTTGTTCTTTTCCAAATTTAGAATTTCTGTATATCATGACGAGTCTATTTATGAGATGCATTGCAAGAATATGATTGGTCAGAAAGAGGCTACAGCTGCTGAGCCCATCCTGTTGTGTGAAGATCCACAGGACATAAGTCAGCCTCCACCCACTAGTAACCCTGAGAAGAAAATGCAAAAGAGAAAGAAAAATACAAACTCAGCGAGATCGAAGATTAAGTCTCTTTCTGGCCTATCAGATGTGAATGTAAACATTGCTATGAGCAACTTATCAGTAAAAGATTTCCAGCAGATGGGCTGTGACACTCTTAGTGGGGAACTAACTCCAGTGGATCTGAAGAATAAACAAGCTACTAATATACCTGATTTGAATGGTAATGGTACAACACCCATCTTCTTGGCAGAAGATTCACAGCTTATGAGCCATGTTTTTTCTCAGACTAAGAAGAGAAAGAGGAAAGGAGCTGCTTCAGAGCATTCAAAGACTGGAAAAACTGTTAGCTTACCTGATGGGAATGGAAATGATGCAAAGTCCAGCTCATTGATGGAAAATTTGCAGGTCATGGGCCCAAATTCAGTTAATTCAATTCCTAACCCAAGTAATGGGGAGGGTTTTACTTCTGGTCTACCAGATTCCAGTGGAAACTGTGCTATTCAAGATATTGGCCTGCTCTTAGGTGAAGCTAAGCCTTGCCGGAAGAAGAGAAGACAGAGGATGAAGGCAACAACAGATCCTCCAAAGGCTACGCTTGCTGCTGGCATACCAGATTTAAATGGGACTAGCACTGAACCAAGTGCATCGGGAAAGGATTTTTCGGAGACACACACTCTTTCACCTCAAGTTAAGCCTCAGAGCAAGAAGAGGCGGAGAAAGGGAAAAGCTGCATCAGATATAAGTATAAATTTTGATAGAGAGGAGACTAATGGAGAAGCTTTAGGGACCACTCTCCTCTTGACATTTGCCCCTGAAGTTTCCATGCCTTCGAAGGAAGTTCTAGTTGCAACATTTTCCAGGTTTGGGCCTCTGAAGGCATCAGCGACACAGTTTTTGAAAGATTCTGGTGGTGCCCAGGTTGCTTTCATGAGGAGTGCTGATGCTGGAGAAGCAGTTCGGAGTTTAGAGAAGAACAATCCATTTGGTGCAACCCTTATCAGTTACCGGTTGCAACATCAATTGCCAGTTCACACATCTTTAGCCTCTCATCCCAGGGAGGGACTTAGGATGCCAGCAAAGCCTTCTGGCTCGATTACTCATCCTGGTGAGGCGCCTCCCCTTGATTTTATCAGGCAGAATCTTGAGATGATGACATCAATGCTGGAAAAGTCGGGAGATAATCTTTCTGCAGAGATGAGAGCCAAATTGGAGAGCGAGATTAAAGGCCTCTTGGAAAAGGTCAGGTCAATGCCTAGTTCTTCCTCTTCTTAGCTGTAAGATGTGAAATATCTCTTTTTAGGTTATTTGTTGATGTAGTGAGTATGGACCCTTCTGGTAGACTGAGTTGTTTCTGAGAGTCCCTGTTTGTTCCCATTATCAGCTGTTGCTTTTGCAACTGCTCTATCTCCCTTTCTCTCTCTCTGAATGTTGATGCCAGAACTGACAATCTGTTTAATTTATAGTTTTGAGAGAGCATAAGCAGTGCCAATATTTTCAGCGAACTACGTGCATCTCTACTAGTTGGTTTTATTTTTTGCCTCTTTTTTTGTTCTCTTCTATAAATTCATTCTCGCTGTGTGGGTTTGTTTTCTTTTGGTGAATTCTTTCCTCTTCTTCTTTGTTAAGTATGCCTGGTGCATGCATATGGTTGGGAACTCTTCTTCATGAAATGAAGATGGAAGTGAGAATAATGGGTTTACCGGTCTAGTTATGTAACGGTAGTTCAGTGATTATGGTCTTTCTCATGTGTCACATGTTTGAGTCCAACCAAACGTACACCTTGGTGTTTATGGCTTTTCCAGCATTGAAGTTTAATCCATATTAGTTTAACTAGAGCCAATTGCTACCAAGAAATTGAGAACCAAGGCATTAGTCATTGGATATAATCTGGGTTTGTAACATTGCTTAGGTTGTGCCTGCACAGTACTGGAAAAATAACTCGGTCAAGAAGCCACAAATCCTAACACCTTACTTGACGCAGAAATATCACCTTTAAGGGCTCCCTTTTTTTATCCCTTGGTAGAAAGTGTGGGTCCCTTGTGAACCCCAGGTACAGTAAATAGATTAATCTAGGATCCCTTCTACCAGCAAATCTAAGGCAAGTATCCATCCAGCAGCCTTTGAAGATTAAAATTCAGAGTATTACTTTCCTTAAAGAAGCAATTGATGGATTGTATCAGCGCACTCCTTCAGCCTAGCCAAGTAGTTCCTTATTCTTTTCTCTTTTTTTCTGAGAGAGCCAAGTAGTTCCTTAACGTATGCTGTGACGGATACCATGTGGCAGTTAATACATGCCTGAATTTCGCCTGAATTCTGCTTGAAAAGGTTAGCAGAAAATTAGATCCATTTTTTTTAATGGGAAATGCAAAAAGGAAAAAAAGGGTATTTGCATTTCATAGATTGAGGGAAAATCTCTTGAAGGCTTGGTGATGAGCATTTGTACCTTTCTACTATCTTGCCTTTGTCTTAACTTACCATTGATGATTATTTCCCATAGATTAAGGCTTTGGTCGGTAGAAAAGAAAAGTGAGGGGGAAGGAAGAGGAAGAAGAAAAAATAAGAGATGAAAAAATAAGAAAATTGATATTTTTATTACGTATTTGGTAAAAATGATGGAAAAATTAAAAAAAAAATTTATTTTAGTCTTCACTCTTTAATTTTCTCAAATTGTGATTTTTTTGTGCAGAAAAAAAAAAAATCAAACATCTCACTAATCTTTCGTCTCACTTTCAATTTTTTATCAAACAATAAAAAAAAAAAGTATTCTCTCATCAATTTTTTCTGTCCACATTTTTTCTAAACCAATCGTAATCTTAAAAAAGCACAGCGAGAAGAGGGGAAGGTAATGCAAATATGTAATGCTATCATTTCTTGTGAGAGGCTTGGATTAGTTTGAAACTATTACACATGACGTGAATACAAAAGTTGCAAACAGCTAACCAAACAATTCCTAGTGCCAGGCCTGCAAAGTAGTGTGTTTGTTGGAACTTGCCCACTCCTAGTGGACAAATTTTCTTGGGCTTATTTTTCCTCATGGAGTCAAGGTAAAGATCGGACTAAGTTGAGACTACCTACAGGTGCGCTGACTTTTTTAAAAGGAATTTTGAGTTTTCAAAAACTAAAATTTGTTTTCAAAATCTAAAAGACTGTTTGATTGTAAGTTTTCAGGTTTGATCTTTAAAATTTATTTTTAAAAAATCTGTTTTTGAAAAACCATTTTTGAAAATAGTCATTTTAAAAAACAATTTTGGATTTTCAAAATTGACCACCTATAGACTCGTCACTGCCCGCCACCCAGGAGTTCGGCATCACCACCTAGCGACCAAGACTTGAAAAGCCTAGTTTGCACTGTCATTTGGTCCATCGTCAGCAACCAATTTTACCTTTTTTCGGCCACCAAACGCTGGATCTAACGCTGTCATCGTGACCGGAGGACAATTTTCGACCAAACCCGAAGTCTGACTTCTATCTGATCGGAATTGTACTGAGGCAAATTCAACCTGCCCACCGACCCATTCCCTTTTCACTCTCGTTTTACCTTTTTTCGACTACTAAACGTCGAATCTGATGCCACCATCATGACTGAAGGACAATTTTGCGGCCAAATCCCGAAGTCCGACTTCAATCTGACCGAAATTGCACCGGGTCAAATCCGACCCAACCCTCTGACCCGTTCCCTTTTCATTCCTGATCTACTTTTTTTCGGCCACCAAACGCCGGATCTAACACCTCCATCGTGATCGGAGAACAATTTTCGACCAAACCCCGAAGTCCGGTGTCAATTTGATCGGAATTGCACTGGGTCAAATCCGACCCGATTATCTTTCCTTTACAGGTAAACCGATCTGATTGGAATTATTTCTTCTTGCTTATTTTCATTCTAAAACGAGTTGATACGTTAATTATTTAATAATTAACCATGATTATTGTATTTGATTCAGAATTTTTATTTTAATTTTATCCCTGCTTGAATATGTGATTGTTAGTCATCAAAAGGTTGAAGTCATTTGAAGTAATATGTTGTTCGAATATGTGTTTTGAGATTGCAATGTCTATTTTCAAAACAATTTCTAAAATAAATGATCCAAACGATTTTTTTACTGTTTTCTGTTTTGAAAATTGTTTTCAAACTACAGTTATCCAAACATTTTTTCTTCAGAAAACATAACAAAATTGTTTTCTAATTTTGTTTTCGAAAATTGAAAACTATATCCAAATAACTTTTCATGTCGAAAGCATCTGAGAAGGCAGGGAATACGAATGCTATGATGTTTGGGCCAGAGAGTATGTCTAGGATTTTCTTTTCACAAGCCTATAGCTTGAAATATTGAACACATTTATGGAACACACACAAGAAAAAGAAAAAGACAGGGTGTTTATATTACATTAAATTATCAATCACATGTTTTGGTGCCAAAGAAAAGGTTACCAGTCATATATGTGAGTTTCATTTTCGGATTAGGTTAACAAGCAGAGGCAACTTTAGTAGTTTTGTTTTCAACAAAGAGGTCTTAAGTTTTCTTGATTGTATTATGTTATTGGGCCAATGGCAAAGGTAAAAGAGGAAAACAGGACAGTTGATGACTTGATGTGCATAAAGTACCATTACCCACTTTAGCATATTAGACTTTATCCTCTTCCTATTTTCCGTCGGATAATCTTGTACCACTAACATTACTGAGAAATACAAAGACCACTACCAACTTTGAGGAGATGAGCTAAGGGCTAAATAGTAAATTAGAGTTGTGTGATAAAGGCCATCCAATTTTACCATTTTCAGTATCCATCTTGATAGTTGTGGATGATCGAATAATAATTTCAAGATCTTCTAGTGTTAGAAGAAGTCGTGTACGTCTCGGACATCTGCAACGTTTTTCCACGTTTTTTTGAAAATATATGATAAACTGAAGGAAAAAACTGACCTATTCAATGACTTTCGCAGTTATCTTCACTGAACCGATTTGAATATGAACTACGATTCACATCAAATCTTACCGAAATCGAATTTCTTTTTCGTGCTATATGCGCTTAGACTTTACTTCTTTCCCTTTTTTATTCCTGGTCCAGTATTTATTCTCGAAAGTCTTTGTTTCCGTGTAGAAACAAACTCTCCAAATTTATGACCAACCTTTCCTTCAGTGATCTTACAACAAACATGACTTTTTCCATTGTAAATTCGTACGGAGCAATCAATGAATTCTGGCAAAATAGAAGATCTACGTGATCGAAACTTGAATGACAACATATAAATCCAGACAAAAATAAAAACGAAAATTATGAAAACTCTATGAAACATGACATTGTCTCATTGATTAAACCCGCTAATTGCCAAATTGAATAATTAAGTTTGATAATAAATGATTAAGTATCTTTATTCAATAATAAAGGAGAAAAGATCTAAAAAAATTGCAATGGGTCACATGGCAATGACACGCATCTCAAAGAGAATTTTTTCTTTCCCTGAAAACTCTCCTTTCCTCTCCTTTCATGTCTCAAGCATTCCCGAGTTCCGACCACATAGACAGTTAAAAACACTTTTATCAATAATAACATAAATATCACTCACCAAACATATAGCCATCATCAGCGTATAAAGATAACAGGCAGCTAAGTGCCATATAACACAATTGTTTTGAGCTGAAAAAAAAGCGCTGGCTATATCTTCCTCGGTATAAGTTATAGCAACAAAATCCTTTACCTAGCTTTGAATATCTTACATTATTCATACCCAAGACGCCAAGATAGACTAAGAAGCAAGAAAATAAAATAAACTAGTACTCCAAAAGCCAAACATAGTGATTAAATAAGTAATTTACTGCGCTGCTGGTCGTTTTTGGAGACTCAAATTTTCTCATTCACACACTATTCTTGTTAAGAAAATTGAAGACCACACACCCTTCACCAAAAAAGAAAAACACAAGAAAAAACCTTAATTTCTAACCTAGGCATGTACTATAAGAAATTAAATAGTAACCGGATAATCTGGACTCATGCAGATCCTAACCGGTTGATCATTACAAACAGAGTGAGTACTTCTGTGGATTAATTAGACTAATGGATTTGTGGTCGTGGAGGATCCATAGCCGTTCATCATGCCAGCAGTACTCCATGAGCCCAAATTGTTAAGGTACCCGAATGTGTCCTTGCCAGTATCAGAGCAGCCTTGATCTTGCCATTCAAGGGACAAAAGCTTGGTGTTTGGCTTCACTTCAATTGCATTTTGGTCCTCATGATTTCCTCCATCATATGGTAACATTAGCCTCTGGCAAGTATCCATGAAATTCCCACCACCATTCCCATCAATTGAAACCCCAAATGGAGAACAAAAGCCATGGAAATTTGGTGCAGCTGCTGAACCCAAATGATCCACAAGCCCTGGCCCACCACCAACCAAACCATTACTATTCCCCATGAAATCATAGTTCCTAGAATTCCCAACTATAGCTTCTAACTTACTTTCCATAAAATCAATTGGCCTATGGTTTTCAAACATGGAATTATAGTTCGTACCAAGTTGAGTACTCCCAAGAATGTTACTCAAGTGTGAGTATTGCATTTCTGGGAAAGAGAGGTGAAGATCAGTGGGATTATGATGAGCAGATGATGATGAGGACCCAGCAGCATGGTTATTTTGGGTATTATTAATGTTTGGGTCATTAGATTTCTTAGTGGAAACCTTCTTGTTCTTCCTACATCCACCACCAACAGGGATGTTCCTCAAGGTTCCACCTTTGGTCCAGTACCTCCTACAGGTCTTGCAAAAGTACCTTGGCTGAGAGAGGCTGTAGTTGTTGTAGTAGCAAAATTTGGTGTGTGTTGAGTCACACCTTGGGCACTTGAGGACTTGGTCATGTGGTGGCCTTAGCCTCCTCTCTATCAATGGCCTTGAACACGTGAGCATGTCTCCAGATGGTGACGAGGAAGAATCCATGCCTGACTCATCGTGAATCGTTCCCTGGTCACAATATTCAACAACAATAATCAATTACGTGGAGAAAAATGAAAATAATGTGTCAGCTAAATTATTTATATAGGAGTACTTGTATTTTGTGCTGACGAGTAGACATTCTTTGTTCTTTTTCAGGTGTCGAATAATACAAGCCTACAAGGACTAGATATTCCTTGTCCTTTTTTTCCACATAATTATAAACTGTCCAAACACTAACTAAGAACACATTTACTGCACAGGAACCGAGAAGAATTAGCAAAATTTTAGTAGTAGTGGATTACTGGTAGATTAGCTTCAAATTAAAATTCAGTTAAAAATAGTTAATCTGATTTATTTGCAATCAAAATTGTTACTGAAGGAAGTTGATCTATATGAGAATACAAGGGAGTTGGTTTTTTTTACTAAAAATTGGTGCTTTGATTTTTAAACTGACGCATTACCTTCTTCTTCTCCAAACAATGTTGGCACTGAAATTACATTTAAGCATGAGAGAGCATTTTTTTTTTAAATAAAATATTCCATTTTGAATAATCAGATTGTTTCGATCGTGTCATGCATGGAATTTTGAAGTAGAATTATAATTACACCCACTAAACGAGGTTACCATAGAAAATGGAGCTTTAATAAATAGTATTAATTAGCATTGCTAAGAAAATGTTCATGCTGTTGATGATGTAAAAGAAGTGTATGAAAGTTTCAAATGCATGGGATATTGGCTCATACCTGTAGCCAATCAGATGAATCCATGCAAACTTGCAGAGAAGTAAGACCCATTATACAATATTGCTTAATATAGCTGAAACTGACCGATTTTGCAAACTCTTTTTTCAAATTAAACACAGTTCATTACACAGCTTCAGTGCCACTAATTTAATTAGCAAAGAGAGAGAGAGAGAGAGAGAGAGAGGTGATGCGAATAAGAGAGAAGGGAGAGGAGAGTGAGTAAGTGAGAGGGAGAGAAAATGAGAATGGTTTGTCTGGTAGGGAGGGAGGGGCTGTGAATAAGAAGGAAGAAAAAGGCAGTGTGTAGTGTAGAGACAGATAGTAGAGAGTAGAGACCGATAGAGAGAGTTTTTGATTTGATACCCTGCAGCTACGGTCCATACTCTGTCGGTGGGTTAAAACATCTCATTGGCCCCCACGCTGTCTGTCCAATCTAGGGACAGCGGGCCTGCTCCTTACCTCAGCTTGACTAATACTAAGCGGCCAAATCCGATGGTCCTGATGTCATCCTGATTGTCTCCTCGGGGCAACTACAGCCGTCGGATTCCCAGTGGGAATATGCGTAAGAAAGATAATGCGGCGTAGTCGTCACTCAACAGCGCACAAGACTAATGTTTGACGTGACAGAAGCTCTTACGAGAGAGAGAATAATTTTGGGGTTTTCGATAAAGAAGGCATACCGAAAGAGCACTCCACTTGCGGGCCAAATCTACCGGGGTCCACTCGCCCTCCTCCCACAAGCAAAGGATCGATTCCTCCACCACTCCCTTGTCATGTGCCTCCTCTACACTATTAAAAAATCTATTGTGCATGCCACGTATACATTTACCTGAGGGGGCTCCAGTGCCACTCACTTCCACCAGTAGTCTAGATAGCAATAGTTCATGGTGCAATACAATGTTGCATTGTTGCTCCCCATGTTTGTCAATCCTTTTTTCATCAAAAGAGGGGAATAAATTAAAGGAATTTGTTTTATCTATACTAAACTCTACCAGGATGAACTAAGCCGCGTTAAATGTTTTGAATTTACGTGAAAGATCCCTTCATATTTAAACCACATTTCCACTTTTTTTCTCTTTTTTTATTTTTTATTATGGATTGTATTAACTTAAAGAAAATATTACACAGAACGTGGGTAAGTAGTGCCAACAGAGTCGGCAATAGACTAGGCTTAATCTAGTCAGGTGGATTATTATACAACACAAAAAGTTGATCAAGGACAAGCTCTTGTTTGGCAAGCATATCAGCACAATTGTTTCCTTCACGCAGGGTATGATTAATGTCCAGGTACTCCAGTCTCCTCATTAACCAGTGACCTGCATTCACAACCTTGGCAACCATGGTGTAGTTCTTCAGCCAACTTAACCTAGAGCCAATAATTCAGCCATCATGTTGGCTGCACTCCCAACATTAATTAAAACACCTGCACCCGCCTTTACCATCTTTGACAGAAGCCGCACCATCTGCATTGAGCTTTAATAAGTATTTTTTTTTTTTCGTTTCATTTTACATAGGGGTCGTCTTTGGTTCTTTGAGCTCTGAATAAAGGGCAAAAAAACAAAAAACCTAGGCTAAATTAAGCTCACATCACAAATGCGTCATGATAGTCCACCGAGGAGGATGATTTGGCCATTCAGGGAAATGAGTAGCAAATAGGCTAATAGCGTGAAGAACACACTACGGTTATTTAACATGGCCCCCTAATTAAAAGTACAAACTGTCAGGTGAATAAAGTGTTCTTGTGTGCCCACCTTTCATCGTACGTACACCTGACAGTTCTTTCTTGTAAGGAGTGTGGATCTTGTCATTTAAACATCATATTCCACACAGTAATCATTACTCTTCTTTACTTCTTTTTTTTCAAGCAGTACTTCATAAAATTATTAATTTCAAATGATGAGGTGCATAACATTACCAGTTGTTTATATCCTTTCAAATTTGTCTCAAAATGGAATTATAATCAAATTGCATGTGTACGTGGGTTTTGAGTGTCTGTTTGGGAAAGCTTCTCAAATAGATTTTGTTGCTAAAATGATAAAAGCTTTGTCAAACACTTTTTTTTCCTTGTTTTTTTATAAATTAAAAGATAAAAAAAAAATTTTAAAAACTTATTTAGGTTTAAAACCGGAATTTGAGTTTTAAAACTTTAATTCAAGAATCAGTTTTAACTTTGTTTATATTTTAAAATTACTTTTGTGCGGTAAATATACCTGCATTTTATATTATTGTCACTATACAAATCACTGTTTATTTTTCTTAATTAAATTTTAAACGTAATAATGATATAACAATTATTATTAGAAAATTGAGGTTATTATTTAATCAAGATTGTATTATTATTAACTAAATTAAATTATATTCATTAATAATAAATGTCATTATTTTAATATATATTTTATTGTGAATAAAATTAATATATTTATATTGTACAAATAATAAAATCTATTTAATGAAACAAATATGACCTTAAAATAGTCAAATAGTATTAACATACTCATTTTAGTAATTTCAACATTTAAAACAATTTTACTATATATTTACGAAACAAATCAGTTTGACAGTACTTTAAACACAATTTTTATCAAATAATTTTTAACTTCACTACATTTTTGTCTAAAACTACTTTAGAATCATTTTAAATCTTTGTAGCAGAATAAAAAACTAAATCAAAAAGACTAGAAAATAGTAATAATCACTTAGTTGTCTTTTGTTAGTGAATGACTATATTTTTCTTCAAGTAGAGGATGAGAGGTTTCGAACTTTACTTTTTGATAGAAATTTCGATATTTTTAACCACTGCATCAAAAATGAGAAAACGATAAAAAATCGCATACAATGATGTAATTTGAGGATGATTTGATATATCGATATGAGTTGAATTTTACAACAAAATCTCTAGGTTGCAATGAATGTGAAACGAAACTTTAGGTTACTTTAAAAGTTTCACTAATTATAAAAACCACTAGCTAACACTTGTCGTCGTATACATTTATAGAGACATTCTGTTGTTAGTCCTGTCGCTCCTTCGCCGAATGGTGACAATAATTCAAAGGTTGCGAACAAAATCATGATGTTTTACTTCATGTGTAAGAAAAGATTTCGTCAATAGCCGGCAGATATAAAATTAATACACAAGTTGGCCTTTGGTTTTAAGTCACTTATGTTTCTGTTTGACACGGGTGGAGATTTTAATTAAGACCCCAATATTTACTTAGTTAATACATTTGGCACGGATTAATGCGCAATTAATATTTTATGTCCACTTAATTTCCATGTGCATGAACACATGCCAACCACTAGTGCTTTAATTTCTTTACAAAACCATGTAAAACGTTCTTGTTGCTTTTAATTTCTTTTGGTTTCTTCAGCTCATATCAAAGTTTAGCAAAAGCCAGTTAATTTGTAATAATCTCTATTCAAAAGTTAAATTTGCTTATCTATGCACAAGCACAACGCAAGTCTTACTCAGAGCTAAGGCCCAAAGGGGTAAAACTCTAAAGTAGAAGTTAGAAGTTAGGACTTATGGCCTTTAGTTATACACAGGATCAAACGTTTTAAAAGGGAGAATTCCCTTTGATCATCTTATTCTGACGTGGTCCTAATATCATGATGTGGTCAAAGAATCTGACCTCGTGAAGGGTGCAGTCAATCTGGTTCTTTAGGGCTAAGGATTTGGCCGGCCCCCACGACCAGGAGCCTAGGCTAGCTAAATGATCCCTAAACTTTTAGGGCACATGTATGGCAATGATGCTCTCGAACAAACAGCTCCCAACTTGCCATGATTGCTTAGAAAAGTTGTGGATGATTGCATTATCTCTTGATCCAACGGCTACTTTAATCAGGCAATTACAGCTTAGAACAGTACTAAAGTTGCATGGGTGATTTAATAGGGTTATATATGGTGTGAAACTATAGAATAGACTGCAGAAGAAATCTTGCCTGGTCTGCAACTTGATCCATCCTCGTGCATTCGAAATATTACGTGTCATAGATTACCTCCAATTGGTTAGGTTGGCATCAAGGCCTTTTTTCAGCGTGGATAATTCAAATCCTACCTTAATATTGTAACGACAATGATTTTATTATGGTTTTATTCTGGAGTTGAATTACTAAATTTTAAAGTTTTTATATTTTTAATTTTGTTAATTTAAATTGTTATTAAACAAACATCTAAATCTTATATATACACTGAATGCTTAATTTGATATCATCTTGAATTTTGAATCAACACATAGTGTGGTGTAACAAAAGTATATTAAAATCTATTCAGGCTTACTATCATATGAATGGAAAGAGTATATAATTTACAATTGTTTTTTAGTCAAATTGGTTTTGGACCTATTTGAAATTCTATTGATAATTTTTATAAACTTTACTAGATAATGTTATTAATGGAATTCTAAAAAATTACTAATAAAATTTTGTGTAAATTTAAAATCGATGTTTTAGAACTGATCATATAATATAGTGAGTATTTCTTTTTCTTTCCAAATCACAAAAAGTTCTTACTTAATACACGTTCATGAAAAATACACGATACAAAAATTCATATCACCGTTTAATGACGTGAGATGAAAGAAAAAAATTATTTCAATTTCATTCAAAAATGAAATGAATCCTTAAAATATATATCTTTCGTATACTTAAACTAAATAAAAAAATTTCCTGTATCTTTCTATTTGTCACAACATGTTGTGTAGTTTGTACGCGCATGCGCGATACCTCCAGCGAAGACTGCGGCAAAGAGTAGCAAAGCACGAACGACGGCAACAACAAAGTCACACAAACACGCATAAATAAAATAATAATATTCCCTTCTCAGAAAATTCCTCATAGATGAATCTTGAGGGGTCAGTGAACAGTATCTTTGAAGACTTTAGAGCCCCACATATTTTAACCCTACGTTCTTTTTATCTTTGTACTGTTTAATTCTCCTTCTTTCCTTTCTTTGTTTTCTGGCTCGTCATAGAATGATTGGTGTCTCTGTTGTTTTGCGATGACAGTATAAGGCCTCTTTGGTCCCACACTGGTTTCTACAAACCGACCGCGCGTCCTTTAGCTTGTCTCGTTGGCATCATCGTGTAATCTCCCCCTTCATTTTCTGTCCTTTACTCGGTCACAAGACTCACAACCTTGTCATTAATGTTCGTGAAAGTTGCCAACGACTACGAGTGTAATCATGTTTGGAAATTTTTTATTACGGTACGTGTTCATGCATTGAGTGGTTCAGCTCATAAGTATAGTAATACTATTCAAATTAAAGTGATTGATTCAATTAACAGTTTTCAAGTGAATGGAAAATCGAAAGCACTTTGTCTCATGGGTTTTTAAAACCATCCATTTAACTTTTGATTTTATCAATTTAAAATAATTCAATTTATTAATTTAATTTCGATTAAAAATTTATCAAAAAATTTAATATATTTATTAATTTTATTGTAAAACTTAATATATTTGTTTTATGAGCTGACAAGTTAGCAAATATATTAAGTTTTTTGATAAATTTTTAGTTGAAATTTGGTCAGAATTTGATCGGAATCAAACCAATAGGTTTGAATTCCTCCAAATTGACAAAGTTGGTGGTTAAATTTCACATTTTAAAAACTCAAAGAGACAAACTACTATTTAACCCTAAACTTATTTGGACTTTGTAATTAAGACCAAAATATTAGAAAGTGTATTTGAAACAAATGAATGCTATAAATTCTATGAAATTCATTTATAATTTTACACTCGTTATGTTTGAAAAAAAAAAACTATAGAATTCGTTTCGAAATGAATTCACTACGAAATTGGGTTAAATTGTTGCAAGTTCTATCAAAATTGATAAAATTTACAAAAAAAAAATAAACAAAATGAAGAGTAAAATATTATCTCTTTCCTTCCCTCCATTTTCATCCACGGCCTTTCTCTCTCATCTTTTGAATTATTCATTTATTCCAGAGCTTTTAAACATAAAGAAAAAACTAAATTCTACAAAACAACATAAAAAAACCAAATATTAAAATTCATTTTAAAATGAAATGAATTTTATTTTTATTTTATTTCAAACAGAGTGTAAACCGAAAGGTCTAGGTCAATTAGCAATTACTTAAGATATAAAATGAAACATGATAAGATCATTGTATTTGAAGCTTTTTTATATTGATAAAAGAGAGATCGATATTATTTTACATGTATATAATTAATTTTATATGTAATTTTTTTTTTCCTCTTTACGTGTGTATTTATTTTTTTACACAATTTTTAAATAAAAAAAAATTCAAATCCCTTATATAAAAAATCCGTAAGCGACCACTAAACAAAAATAAAAAACTCGGTCCGTGATTGAACTTAGTACTTCACAAATCCTACATTGATACGCATTACATGAATTTGATTGGCTAATACTGATTATCTTCCGTATCCATTGGCTCTTAGTGGATCATATATACGTTCACGTGTTGCCCAAGGTTGGCGGCTAATTGATTTGATACGTTTGTAGCTTTGCCATGATATATATCCCTTTGTCTTAATTTGGTCTAATTTTGCGGCCAAGTAACAATACTAAATTAAGCTAGATTATTAAGCCTTGTCTTGTTTTGTTTTCTTAAATTAATGTAGATTTAATCATTTATATTATATTAATTAAATGATCGATACACGTGTGAATAGAGAATAAATTAGAATTGATTTGATCGATTAATTAAAAATTAATATAGATTTAATCATTCATCCAATCAAACAAAAGCTAAGTACTTGGTAGGAAAAAAATGTCAGTAGAAGAAAGTAAGAGAAAAATAAATTAGAAAAAAAAAATATTATTATTTCTTCTATATGCTTAGTAATTAAATTGGTTAAAAAAGTGAAAAACGAATAAAAAGACTCCTCCCAAGAATGGCAATGGGTCGAGTAACCGCGAAAGTTATCATCTCTGTTATTGTACTTGATTTTTTCACAAGTTAAGCGTGACTCGAAGGTTTTGGTAGAGATTGTTCGAAAGGAGTGTGATTGTCCTTGGGACATCACCTATTTGGTTCGAGAAATTCAATCTCTTTAGATAATGGTGTCTTAGGCTTGAAAATTTATATGAAATTGTAATTCTTTAGGGTAAGGTTTAGGGCTCTCTTTGCTTGTACAGTTAGGCCCTTTTGTTTCCTCATTTATTTGTATTATTTTTCTTTAATATTAATAAACCGGTAGAGGTCTTGCCAAATCCCATTTATTTCAATGAGGTTTTCTTAAACAAAATTATATACAAGAAATCATTAAATTTCATAACAATTATAAAATCAATAAATAAAATTATGTCATCTATAATGCGAAAAAGTATTGGTTAAGGTAGGGATCAATCGTTCGCCCTCGGATTACAATAATTCAACATTCTTTCTTCATTGTTTCAATATTGATATTTGCAATGAGTCAAAGCTCCACATACCACATTTTCTTTTTCAGTAATAAGAAGTAGAATAGAAACTAAAATGAAGAGTAAGAATATTGAATTGTGTTCTTCTATCAAAGGGCATGGAAATAGTCGTATTTATAAGACTCAAGTATAGTAACCTTCAAAATCTCACTTAATAGCCTTATTACTAAGGAAATAAACACTAAAAATAAATATAGATTAATAACCCACAAACATGGTCTAATAACCTTATCATTAAAGGTATCATCATACTAAGTGGTTATAACGATTAGTTTGACCAACTCCTAATGGGTTCTATAAATACCAAGCCCAATACTCAAATCCATACACACAAACCCAACAACATATAATATTTTTTAATTAAAATATACAACAATCTTTTAGGAAAACATATGAACCCGGTTATTGCTTAATTCATTAAACACAATGTTTTGCTCTTTTCTTTTCTTTTCATTCCAATTTTTAGCCCTTACCAGTCACAGGCTAGAGTGCTGCTCGTCTGCTACCGATGTACTTGAACTTAAAGGCTGCTGACAATAGTTTTGCGTCAACTTGGGCTTCTTATACTAATCAACTGGACACGCTTATGGGCTTCTAATAATTTTGGGGAGAGAATAGTATGCCACAGGACTTGTTTTTTGTGGCTCATTTCTTTCTTTTTGTCTTTGGTTTGTGTGGATTGGACTATACTGGCATGTTTCACTTTCAACAGAATTTTATTAGATTGATTCTGTTTTGTTGATGTACTTTCGTTGGCATTGACCCATGTGCAAAGAGAATACAGCAGGAGAACACAGTCGTGTTTTGCTCTCCCTCTTCCCAAATCAGTTCACGTGTTCTCCTTCTTGCACTGTTAGAGATTTTTTGCCATTAATAGATTACATGTACCTCTGTAGTAACAAGAGTCTGTTACTAGTATATCATATATTATTGTTGGGGACCTTTTCCGTGAGCGTCGCATGTATAACTTCGCCTATTACACACCGACGCATCATGTCTGAAGTTTCTATTAAGGTTGTGGTTTGATGGGCCAAAGAGAGGAAAAAAGCTTAGTTAGAAGGCTCGGTTTATGACCATAAATACCCATTAATATTGCAGCACCAAAATACTAATTTCAATCCATTCTGTTGGATGCACAGCCTTGGGAGATCTCTTTCCATCTAGTGCTCTCTACTGTTCTTCTCCTCTCTTTCCTCTCTCTCCAACCACAACTCTTATTACTATTAGGCATGGGTCAAGATGGCACATGACACTGTTAACATTCTTAAGGGGTAAAAATGAGTCTTAGCTTGCCTAAATCCGTTGCCACATTGATGACCAATCTAGTGATTTCAATGCACATACTTAGTATGGACCTATTGTATGTGTACAAGTAATTTCTTCAATTGATTGCTTTTTAGAGACTCCCACTTGGACTTAATTGATTTCCTTCATAAAACATGGACTACTCTAAAATGGAATTAAGTATTCACTTGGCGAGCTTTGAATCTCCTTGATTCGTTGGATTTTGATTGAAGTATTGAACTTTAGTGAGGGTTTAACAGTGGGTTTTGTTTTTGCCTATATGAGTTGAAATCAATACTATTGCAATTAGCTGGCTTTGCATGTGAATACCAATAAGGACGGAAGCTCTTTCACTTATCCAAAGTATGTAAGCAGCGAATGACACTTGAATGCAAAACTTGTTGCCTTGCTATGAACACTTATCTGGGTTTTTGGATAAGATCTCCTGCATGAAGGTACATTCAAGTGCTTGTGTGAAGAACAATTTTTAAAAGTTTGATAGAAATGAAAAATGAGATGATTTGTGTTTTCTTCTCATATTAACGAATCACAATTATTTCAAAACAATATGATTGGTGAGTGGAAGTAAAAATAAACAAATTTTTTTGTCATTTTTTCATTTCATCTCACTTTCATCATCTTTACTAAAACTATGATGAAAAATATCGATCTTTTTTGTTTTTCATATTTACTCTTCCTTTTTCTTTATTTCTTTTTTTTCTTCTACCAATCACAACCATAATCGTTTTGGTCTAAGCGTAAAAAGGTAACTATATCGTATAAGATAGATGTGAGGCTTTTAGACCATATTTGTTTTTTGTCTGTTACTCGTCAGTTAAAAGACAAGTATGAACATAAAAAATAAAACTCATTAAAAAACATATATTTTTAATTCATACCAGTTGACTCGGTACCTGTAAGATCCAGTTTATATTCGACTTAGATCGTCATTTTTTCACTTAAAAAGAAGAATTTTTGCTAATACCTTTTATTCGTTCATTAAAACATTATTATAAATATGAAAAATATTATCCATTAAAAATAAATATTTTTAATTTATACCAATTTACTTGTTACTTATAAAACTCAAATAACATTCAATTCAACTCGTCCATTTCCCAGCTCTTTAAGAGCGAAGCTCTTCCCAGATGTAACTTGCGTGCAAGTGCGCAACAAGGCCGTCAGTTATAAGATTTTGGAGTATGGCCCAAGAAATATACCCATAGTTTTCGAAAAGCACAAGTTGGACCTTCTTACCTTGCCTCCACGCGTATTTTTATTTATTTATGACTATTAATGTTCAAAAAGAAAGACAATATTCTCCTTGAATAAGATTTATGGTAAAATATAAAAATTTACGTTATATTACAGTAAATGAAGTTTTTACCATAAAGATTGTCATAATTGTTATTTAATTCTCTTCAAAATGGATTTTTCAATTTCATTCTTATCAATTCTAGGTGTATCTAAATTTTAAAGTTTTTTTTTTAATCAGATTTGCATTATGTGAAATAGCAAAAAGCAGAATTATAAATTCCTTCTTCTATAAGAATTTGTCAATCTCAAATAATCATGAATCGCTTTTGAGATGTGATGGGATAAATATTCTTTTACTTTAAACGTACAATTTTCAAAATAATTTTTACCAAATATATTATAAGTAGCATACCAATTTAATAATACAATAAAATGCAATTTACATTAAAATGATATTAAAAATAAAATTTAATAATAAATTAAATATTTATTATTTATATACTAATTTTAAAATTAGAAATATTTTAACTGTTCCATTTGATATGAAGAATTTAACAACGATCCAGTATTTTAGTCTAGCTAAGCAAACAATCAAACATTAAAGTCAGGATGGAGTTGACTATCCTTAATGCACAAGTAAGATATCTAATTTTGATTATTTTTTTTATTTTTGAAAATAATTTCGAATCACTTTTATTTTTAGTCAATTCAGAATCTATTCCACAGTTGTTCACAAAGTGTTGATCAATAATAATTCGACAAGGCATGACAATGTATAAAGTCAAGAGGATATTATAACTTTATATCCAAAATGCTAGTTGTTTGTTGCTGGCAAAAAAGTTTCATTCAATAATAATTTATTATTATTATTAATAGGTGTAACGATTTTTTTTTATACATAAAAAAAATGATAAGAAAAATCAAATTTATGACTTCAACATATCCAAATATATTTAATTTAAGGTAATAATTATTGAGTCAAAGGTTTGTTGATTTATTTCGATAATAATTTGGTTAGTGTTACTAAGTTATGATTGATAAGAAAAAAATAAGAGAAAAAAAAAATTGAATAGACAAAAAAATAGTTTTTATGGATTGGTAGAAATAAAAGAAAAACGGAAAGATTGATATTTTCTTCTCCCATATATAATTTACTATACTTTTAAATGGGTTAAATTATTAATTTAGTCTCAATGATTAAGTTTAGTTTCAATTTGATCTTCTACCACTAAATATTCTAATTTTAAGACTCAACGTTTTAATATATTATTAATTTTGGACAATTTTCTTAACTTTGTTAAGAAAACTTGATGAAAATCCACTTGGAAGCCACTTTCACTATATTTAAGCTTAAGTTCTCTTGATATTTCTTTTTTTTTTCTTCCTCTCAAATACTGTTATTTTACGATAAATGAAGGTTTAAATATAATTGAAAATGTTATGAAGTGGATTCTCGTCCATTTTTCTTATCGGAGTTAGTAACGAGGTTTAAGATTGATAACGAAATAAAATATTGATGACGAAAATAAAAGCAACCCCAATCTTTAAAGATCAAAATAATGATTTAATATTTTAACTTTAGAGTAGAAAGTAAAAGTTAAAATAATTTGTTTTTAATTTTACTAAATAGAAAATAAAAAAGATTAATATTTTTTGTCTCTTTTTTCTTTTCCTTCTATATCCTTTCCTAGGTTTATTTTCAAAAAAATTATGTAGCATAAAAGTTAAAAACAACTATTATTGCTGCTTGGAAATAACTTGTCACTTTATAAAAAAAGTCATAACATGTGGTAGTCGTTGGTAGGAAGAGAAAAAGAAAATGAAACTTCAATCCAGCTTGTTTTTTAATATTCTCTGTTGGCCAGCTCTGCTTGGAAATAACTTGATTTTTCACTTTGACCTTCCCGTGGGTTCCGTGATAATTCTTGCGCACATGGATTGAAATGTGATAGATCTTTGTCATACTATGATTAATGTCAAATTTTTTTTTTTAATGAAACATAAGAAGATAATTATGGGATTAAATTAAATAAAAAAAAATTACATAAAAATATTTAATAGAGCACACGTGTCCGACACATTCCCCCAATATCTTAATCTAAAAGCCCAAACCAAGAGAGCCCACCGACTTCCCAAAAAAAATATCTAGTGGGTATTTTACAAGAGTAATGTAGTAATTTCATAATGGTTCAAAATTCTGCGAGCTGTGTGATACCGCCTCCACAGTTGCCTAAAACGATTAGCGCCCCACCGCTAATAAAAAAGATGACGAAATCCTAAACGAAATAGGTGTCGGTTCCAATCCACACCTTGGAGAATATATATATACTACCGTTTTACTTTTCTCTGTCATTCATCATCTTCTCCAAGCAAACATGCAGTTACCCACTTATTGAAATCCTCATTACTCTCTTATATCATCTCAAATTGTTTCTATTTTGGGTTTAGGGATTTGCTTTGTTATTAAGTTAACGCGCACGGGCTTTTGTTTCGTTGATTCCTTTCTCTTTTGGGATCTACGTAGTTTTTACGCGTTTTAATTTATTATTTATATGCTGATATTGGATCCTTTTGATCTGATATTTGTACAATCTTTGTTCCGGGAATTGTTTCTGGAAATTGCATAATTAAGTTCTATTTCCGGTTGTTTTGATTCATCTTCTCGTACATATTCATTGGAGTTTCTTTTCCTTTCCTGGGTTCTTTTTTTATATCGCTCAATTGGTCGATTTTGTCAAATCGATTGAAATTCAGTTTCGGATCGGATTTTGAGTAAAATTGTTTTCAATTTCTTGTTTCATAATCCAAAATTTGTTTCTCTTTTCATTCAATGTCAACCTAAAATCATTATTTATTTTTTGGATTTTAACTTGTGGTTATTTATTCTTAAAATTGTAAAATATAATTCCTTAGATTTAGCTTCAATGGCTTTTAGCCAAGAGCAATATCGATTAACCTCTGTCCAATTGGGACTTGGAGGTTCATCTACGACGAATCTGACAACACACTATATGGAGGAGCAAACCGATCAAACGGATAGTTTTGAGTCAGTTTTGAACACTAGCCAAGATGATGATTCACTGGTTTCCGATTGTGAAAGCAGTGTTTCTGGTCCTGATTCTGATGCATCCCCATCGTTTGGCGATGGGTTTGTTAGAATACTTGAAGGGGACAAGATGCATGATCTCATTAAGAGAAGATTTGTTTCATCGTTGGGTTCGCTTTCCGCGCAAATTGAGGTCTCATCAATCTATAGAAATATGTTCCGTAGTGTTATGGGACTAGCTAGGCTTCAATCCTTTCGGATTTTCGCGAGTGCGACGGAGAAGAAATATGGTGGTAATGCGAATGTCAAGTACGCTTGGTATGCTGCTACTAGAGATGAGATATGTGAGATCATAGAGCATGGCTTTGGTCATTGTGGAGAGCCTAAGAACAGCGAATTGTATGGTCGCGGCATTTATTTCTCTCCGGATAATTCTCCTTTGGAATGGTAAGTTTCTCCTCAATTGCAAATCCTTTTGATAGTAAATATTAAACTATGTTTTATTTGATTGATTTGTGGTTCTTTTGTTAATACTTAATGGTAGTATGATGTTTCTTTGATTTACAGTGTGAGGAACTCGGTTGTTGATGGAGATGGGCTGCGGCATTTGTTGCTTTGTCGTGTTCTATTGGGGAAGGCAGAGGTTGTGCATCCTGGTTCTCAACAGTCTCATCTGAGTTCGAATGAGTTCGATTCCGGTGTGGACAGCTTATCATCGCCTAAGAAGTATATAATTTGGACCACCCACTTGAACACTCATGTCCTGCCAGAGTTTATTATAAGCGTCAAAGCTCCGTCTGCCTTGAGAGGTAAACAATAAAGAATTCATCAGTTATTGGTGTTATGCTTTTTTGCGATGTTGCAATATCGGATGAGGATGTTTTGCTCATTTGGTTTGGTTGTGTAGGGTTTTTGAGGATTCCAGATTCATTAAAGAAACCCACTTCACCTTGGATGCCATTCCAAGCTCTAATTTCTGTGCTTGCAAAGTTCCTGCCTCCATCTTCAGTACGTTTGATTTCCAAGTACCATAGAGATCATGGAGTAAGTATATTTGAATCGTTTCTGTGGAATTATAGTATTGGTTTCTCTTCTTATTTTTATTATTCTGTATGATTTTATCTCACTTCCTTCAAATTTTGTTCTTCAGGAAAAGAAAATCTCACGTTCTGAACTAATACAACGAGTGAGACAAATATCAGGAGATAAGTTGTTGATTGCAGTCATCAGATCTTTCAGGGACAAGGTACTACTGAAGTAGATGTTCTTGTAATAGACTGAGTGTTTGAATTTATGTATTTTTTTTTTAAACTTTTTATGAATGTTATGCACATAGGTAATGTAATTTACTCTAAATCAGTATACATTGAAAATGGTATGATCAAACTTGTTACTAGATCTTACAAGAAGGGCACTACCAATTTAGTGTTCCTTTTTTCAGGGGGATAGATATCAGGAGATAAGTTGTTGAATTCTAGTTCTTCAATAGTTGAATTGATGACTGCTTGGTGCATATTTCCGTGAAGCCCAAGCAAAGTGACAAGTGGTAGTTATTGTCCTGTTCTAGCTTGGAGGGGAAGTTGTGGGATGATTAAAATATATCCTCAATGTTGAATTTTGAATAATGAGAATACAAGACTTAGTCCACTTGGTGCTGTACGTTCTTTTTCTGGCCAGGATTCATTGTTCCTTCGTTGCAGTAGAAATCGTCCAATTGCTAATTTGTTTGTTAGATTGTTAGAGTTAATGCATACTTTAAGGGTCTAGATTTGTAGAACCTTAGGGTGAGTGGACGGGTCTCGCTCTGAGCGGGTGGGATAGGGGCAACGCCCCCAAAAAAATTCAGCCATGTACCAAAACGGTTTGGGTTGTTTTTTGCTTCACGGTTTAGGTTTAAACCCATGAATAGCCGTGGATTTGCAGTAATGCGGAAACCTTAATTAAAGCATCTTAAATTGCTTATAAATACTCTCTATATCCTGAGAGCACATTGTAACGAGAGATTTGGGAGTTTGATTATAGTGAAACTTCTGGTAGGACGTAGTTCTATTCTTGATGAACTTTGGTATATCGTGTCTAATTATTATTTTTGTTTATTATTGATGTAATTGATATGTTTCGAATTGTTCATTGTTTTCAAAAGAAAATACCCTTCTTCTCCCTTTATTTCTAAGGAATTATTTGTAGGTTGCAACCCCAGTGGTGTTAGAAGTTACTTTTATTAGTCTCAATGGATCAGTAATTTTTTTTCTGTTTTGGTGCTACATTCATTTTAAATTTTGCTTTATGTATATCTTCTAGTTTTCTCATAGCAGTGGAACTTGTTTGTTCTGTTCTACAGCAGCTTAAACCATCAGGCAACTTTCAGCAAACAACGGCTGACAATGGATCCAGGAGTTCTACGCAGTTTAATCAGAACACAGACAGTGTCATCCCGACGAGTCAGTTCAGCAATCAGGAACAAGATTTCTGGCAAAGGAAATTTGATGTAGTCTAGTTCATATCAAAACATGCCTAAAGAGGCTGATTAGTGTAGTTGGCAGTCTTTTACAGTTGTTACCTATGTTGTAGCCCTTGTTTTTTGTTGTCAGCAATTATATGTAATCTAAAGAGCAATATTTTATATACCCCTGGGCAACGTGCGTTTATGTTCTTCTTCACCCTCAATTTGAATTTATAAGGATATTTGAGGAATACCATGTGATCTAATTATGTTCTTATATTTATTCAAAAACCAGAACAAATTAAACAAATTAAAAACCCCAGCAATCAGTAAGATTACAACCAAAGGAAGAAAGCTGAGAGGAAACAGCTAAACAAATTAAAAACCCCAGCTTCTAGTTATGCTGTCATCCGTAGAACACAGATCTAAATTAGCAATGCCAAGCAGTTTGTTTCTAACATCTGCTGCAATCTTTACCGGAGCTGCATCAACAGTTCGATGGATTTTGTGGTACCTAACATTCTTCTCATGCCAAATACGGTGGAGATGAAAGCTCTCCAATCTTAATCTTAAAGAACATGTTGCCTGTCAGATTTTTTTTTATAGCCTAATGTGGCTCATAAGACCCGTTATCAAATGTGTTCTTGATTGACTTATAATTCAGTTGGATCTGATTCCAAATCTCCTTGGAGTAGTTGCAACCAAAGAACAATTGATCTTTTGTCTTCTTCTGCTGAATTACAAAAGCAACAAACTGTAATAATTCGATTTTGCCACTTCTTCTGCCTTAACTTGGTAGACAATCTACCTAGGAGAGCAAGCCAAGCAATAAAACTATGCTTAGGGATATAATTGCCTATCATAGTTCTTCACCAATTCCTGAGCTAACAGGACATTATCCATTATTTTTCTACCTTCGATGAAGGCACATTGGTTGGGACGGGTGAAAAGAGGGAGACAAGTCTTCAATCTGTTTGCTAAGATCTTTGTGATACTCTTGCAGAATAACATTGCAGTAGGAAATTAGCCTAAAATAACTCATTATTTAGAGGCTTCTTTGGTTTAACAATTCTATGAAAATAACTAGTGTTCTGATCCCTCACTTGCAACCAGTGAATTCTAGATTTTTGCTTGAGAAAAGACTGTTCAGAAATAAGAAAATCAGCCAGCACTTTAGCTTGCAAGCTCTCTGCCTTCACGGGTTCATATAGGATTAGAGAGAAGCTTTTTCTGAGAAGAGGAGAGATCTTCTTTCGCCAGATGAACTCTAGATTGAATGTCACTATAAAATAAATTACCACGTAATATAAACCTCAACTGGGTTTGTTTCAAAAACTAAACTTTCAAGAACACGTCTCTAGTTTAACATTTGCTTCAAGCTTATGCTCACTGTAGTCTTAAAAATCCCATTACAAACAGTTTTCTGTTTTTATATGTTTTCAAACCGTAAATTGTTTGGATAATTTTATTTTGAAAATTATTTTGATACACTTTGTAATTATTTTTAGTTTTGAGTTTAAATTTAAAATCTATATTAATTTTATTTTTTTATATTTATTAAATACTTAAAAATAATTAATATTATTTTATTTTTAAAATTTTAATATTTTTTATATACCATTGAAGAAAAATGAAACAGATAAGTGAACATTGATTTTAGGATTATTTTTTAAAAATTATATCAGAAAACATCAATTTAAGATTTTCAAAATTTTTAAAAATTGCTTTAAAAAATTACTTTTGAAAACTGTTAGCCAAACATGAAAAAAAAAATTGAAAACAAATTCTAATAAAAAAAAACTACTTTATTAAGGTGGTATTGTAGTAATATAATTTTTCAGTGATATAACCTAAAATCTTCTGAACAGCATAAAATCTAAAATGCAGATGATAATTGCTTACCTATTTCATGTTTTCCTCAATGTTCTCCTCTAATCACCATTTCATTATTATAAATTGGGTCTAAATAAAGGTTCTGTTCTTATCTAAAGAAGAAGTAAAACTTTTTCACGTTGGCATATTTTGAAGAAATCAAATGTTCTAGAAAATGCCTTTTTCAAGTTCCATTTACATGAAAAATACGGATGGTCAACAGCCTAACAATCTCAGCATGTGCTCTGCCGATGTAAACACTAAACACCTAATCTCTCTCGTAATTTTAGGGCACTAAAGTAGTAACAGTTTAGATTAGTCATCGCTTACATGGTTTCTCATTGACTTTCCGTACATTAATTGTTAGCCAGAATCATTTTAATAGGAACACACCCATTTTTTTAATATATTATTATTATTATTATTATTATTTTATAATGAAACATTAAGAAGAACATAAAATTTAGTTACTATTAATTGATCAATAAAAGGGTTTGATACATAAAATTAAATTAATTAACTTTGTTGTAAATTCATCATAATGTACAGAATTGTATATAGAGCAGACCGACACCCTTATTGATGTTGCATTTGATTGCACTCAAGGTGCTACCTAGCTTACTTGCTCTCAAAGTTTTAATTCATCCTTAGCAATTAACATACGGGGAAAAATAATGATGTTTTTTTTTATAAAAAAAATAATAATAATGATGCTTTTTGTTCTGGTTGGATGGGTAAAAAAATAAAGAAGATGACAAAATTTCTTTTCTTAATTTTAAATGTCCATTTAGTTAAGAATAATACTTAGCTCGAGGAACCTTTTTTTACCCACTGATGTGATAATTTTAATGTGAGTCGTGTATTATAAAAAATCATGTGAAAATTGCGTGATCTTCTTATTGAAATATTTAATAATTAATCAAATCAAATCTTTTATCATGTGATTTGCACATGATTTTTTTTTAATATATGGTTCAATGTGAAGTTGATATATTAGTAAGTAGGAAGAGATTCCTCCACAATGACGTGAAGCCAAGTATTATTTTTTATTTAATTAATAAGACTAGATAGTTAGTTTTGTAAAAAAATACTAATAATAATGTTTTTTTAGGGAAAAAACAAATCCACCATCGCGATTTTCACCATTGTACGTGTCTATCTGATAATCTGTTTTTAATGAGTGTCAATTTGTCTCCAAATGTTTTGTTTCAGCCTAATTGAGCATTTCGTCTATGCATTATCTGCAATCTATTCTCATTAACCTACACTAATTTTAATGAGCGGATTTGGACAAAAAGTAAAATTGGGTCAAAACAGAACATTTAAAGATAAATTAATATTCATTGAAAACTTATGATCAAATAGATGTTACGGTAAAATCGCGAAGATAAATTTATTTTTTTTCCATGAAATTCATACGAGATACAATAATTTTGCCATAAATTAATCAATAAACCTATCATAGTACCATTGCCCATTTCATGATGTGTTCTATAATACAAACAAACATGTAATACCCCCACGGTTTCCAGCATACTTATTTCCTAAAATCATTGTTTACAAGTTTTGACCATAATTCTAATTAATGTGTTGGTCGATAAATAAATTAATTAACAAACACAAAACTACACGCCTATACCATCACGTTATGCTGCTTCACTTTTGGCAAGTTTTTTTTTAATTAAGACGATATACCATAATTAAAGTACTGTTTGGTTGGTGATCATATCAAACAACACGTTACATTCAATTGAGCCGATTAAAATCACCCTCCAATGTTATTTTCTATAGTTTGTTGATTTAAGGGTTTTATAATTAAAGAGTTATTTTACTTCCCATAGAAAAGAGTTTTTTCAATCAAAATCACCACCTCCCATATCTCTTCTAGAAAAACCATTTTAGTTGTTATAGTAAATCACCATTTTTTTTTACAATTTCTATATTAATATAATCCCTTTCTTTTATTTTAGAATTTTTTATTTTTATTTTGAGATGTTTCAAAATAATTATTCTCAATTAAAAATCAAAATTTTTTATTATCAATCTTCTAATAACATCTTTTGTTATTACTTTAACTACAAATGATTTGTATGTAATTAATTTACTTTTTGTTTGATAAAATTGATATTTTAATACTTATATTTATATAATTTATATATAATTAAGGTATTTTAAAAAAAATCAAAAAATATATAAAAAATAAGAAAAATATTATACGAGGGTTTCAAATTCGTGAAGTGTAAATTAATGAAATAGATAGTCCCATAATAATAAATAAAAAAATAAAAAAGATCTTCACTAGCAAATGCAACGTCTCTCTCTACTAGAAAAAACCAACTTAAATGTGAAGGTAAATCACCTTTTTTTTTTTTGTCTACTTCCTACTTCCTACTTCCTACTTCCTACTTCCTACTTATAACAATTATTATTATAAGTAATAATAAATGGGTATCAATTTTGTGAAGAAATAATGGAATAGACAGTGGCCACCGGGTGTCCGATGTACGACCTTCATATATTCTAATAACATCAACCCAAAATATATAAGAGTGTATATCTCAACCTTCACTTTATATTTTTTTAATATAGTAATTATTAAAAAATTATTGATAATTTATATATTTTATTAATTTTATTATTAATGAAATTATAATAACAAGTGATTCATGTATTTAGGTGAATGATCGAAATTTGTGATATTAATAATTTTACAAACCAAATATACATAAAAGAGTTAAAAGAAAATATAACAAAAATAATATGTGCTCGTGTGTAAACATAGGGATGATGGATTTTAAAAAGTAGATGAACATATTATGTTGACTCAAAACAAAAATAGACTCAAAAATCTGTAGGTTTTTATGTTGTGCTTAACTATCATGCGAGAAAAAAAAGTTAAAATTGAAAATTATCAACAATTCGAGGTCTCGATAGCAAAGATAATAACAATACAACGCCTACCCCACAGTTCAACCATCTAAGGTAGGATCCTACTTAGTGGACATTGCCAACACCCTCATTATTACCACTGCTATGTTTGTAGACTTTGGAAAAAGGGAAAATTGAAGAAATCTCTCAACTTTTCCCACTTAAATCCTTTGACACTTGAATTATAAGGTGTGTCTTTTGTAGTGGGGCTTTAATTATCAAGAAAAAGACTAACTATGACAGTATGTTTGGCTGAAAAAACAAATATAATCTATACTATTAATTATTTACCCTTTCAAATCTGCTTTTCATATTTCATTTTATCAATTCTTTCAAATTGATGAATAAAAAATATTTACTCTCCTTCATAAAGGATTCAAAATAAGAAACAAAAATAATCATTTAAATCTTTTTTTTTTTTCTATTTTACATTTATACCTTCTCTTTTTCATCATCCGTGTAAAAATATTTACATGCCTCTTGCTCCATTTAATTTTTTGAGATCAAAGGGAGGTAAACTAGTTGGCGAAAAGAAAATTAACACGACATGTATAAGGGCAGCACTAAATTCACGACTATTTCTGTTCGAATTTACAATATTTTTTTGTTATTTTCTTTTTGAACAATAATAAAATGAGTAAAAAAAACCTTAAAGTTGAAATTTACTATAATTTAACCCTTTATACTTAAAAAAAATTATTTAATTAAAACAAAAACAATTATAACGATGATAATTTAACCTATTTAAATAAAATAATTATAGTAATAAATATATTAATAACCCTGTGAATACACGTATTGAGCATAGTAATCTAGATCTAGAGTCTAAAGAGCTTAAGCATAGTAGTATTTACATTACTGATTTATTGGTCAATTTGTTACATCGAAACTCGTAAAATTTATATGCCGAATCAAGCAGATGCAGATATTCAGTACTAAACTCGAATTTGAATCAAAAATCTTTTTTTTCTCTGTTCAAAACTCAAAAAAAATACTAATTTAAATATTAAATTATTAATTAACGATAAAAAAACACAAAAAAAACAATATTAATAAATCAATAATATTATAAGGTTACTATGCCTAAACTTTCTAAACTCAAAATCTAGATTACAAGTTTACAACACTCAATGCTTGTATTTAGTCATTAATATATTTATTATTATAATTATTTTATTTAAAAAGACTAAATTATCACTGTTTTAATTAGATAAATTTTTAATTATGAGGATAAAATTATAATAAATATCAAGTTTAAGGGCCTTTCACTCATTTTATCATTATTCAAAGAAAACGACAAAAAAAATACCGTGATTTCTAATAGATATGACCGTGTATTTAACGCTGGCCTATGTATAAAACCAAAATTGTAGGAAACACCTGTATTACGTATAGATAAGAAGTAGCTATATATGGAAACACGTGCGAAGACTCAATACTCTTCCGCGTATAAGTACACCCTTAATTATTTCGTGTGGAAGAAGCAAAGAACTTTCTGATACTTGATAACATGTGATTGATACCTTTTTTTTATTAACAGCCGATTTTTTTTGATTGCTCATACTCGCCAACAGTCACCAAAAAACTACGCATACCTTTCCCAATTTAACCCCCTCTCCAATTTCTATTTTCTTCTCTACAAAGCGCGTATCCTCTCTCTCTCTCTCTCTCTCTCTTCTTTTTGAAAGATAACAACCGACACTTGGTTCACCACTCACACCTATATATCACGTGCCTCGAACCCTCACACTTTGGTTTTCATTTGAACCAGCTCCTGTTCTCTCTCTAAAATAGCAAAACCGTCTTTTCTCTTCGATTTCTCAAATTAGCTTTGAATCCGAAATGCAGGCGAGTCGGCTGCTCTCGCTCTCACCGAGTTCCCCCAGCTTCAACAGCTACTCTTCCGTAAATCTCGTCGAGATCGCCGCACGAGTCGTCGAAGAACTCAGAATACAAGATGATTCACAATCAGAATTAGACGAGTGGGCGCAACAAGACCAAAACGATGACGTCGTTGATGATGATAAGGAAGGAGAAGACGACTTCGACTTTAACTTTGCATTCGTATGCAAGGAACCGGACTCCACTCCCGTATCGGCCGACGAGATCTTCTACAAGGGCCAGATAAAGCCCACTTACCCTTATGCGGATTTCCTCTCAAACGATTCTCGAGATGATCAGGTAATATTTAACGGCAACTCACTTACTAATGGTACTACTACCAAAACAACGTCGTCACCGCTTCGCTCGCCTCTGAGGAAGCTCTTCAGCGAGGAGACGTCGTCGTCTTGTTCTTCCTCGGAGGCTGACGAGCTCGACGCCGTCCCACCGGAGACCTACTGCGTGTGGACCCCAAAACGAACCAACAACGGTGATCGTCATCAAGAATCATCAGCGGCAGGGAGGTGTAAGAAGAGTAATTCCACGGGATCTTCGAAACGATGGAGGCTTCGAGATCTTATGCATAGGAGTAACAGTGACGGAAAGGACACGTTTGTCTTTTTAGCGCCAAGAAAGAAGAACGCAGAGAGAGTGAATGGTATTGGTGAAGAAGAAGAAGAAGAAGAAGAAGAGAAGAAGGAGGAGAAAGAGGAGAAGGCGGTGTTGAAGGAGCATAAGCATTCTTATTACATGAGGAGCAGTAGAGGCGGCATAAACGTGAAGGAAGGGGATGATAATAAACGGCGGTCGTACTTGCCGTATAGGCAGGACTTAATGGGGGGTTTCTCTAATGTCAATGGGGTGAGTAGGAATTTGCATCCATTCTGATTTTCATTTCTAATATCTAAGAGGATATGATCGAGTACGTTCGTACGTGCGAGATGAGATAATCATAGGTTTTCCTTTTCTGATTAGGATGGGGTGTTTTAATTATTGAGATTTAGTGAGTAAATATTACTATTGTGATTTAGTGGGGTTTTTTTTCTCTTTCTTTTTTTTATAATTAATGTGATTAGTTTAAGTAAATATGGTATTCTAATCTTTGTACAAAAGTATATTATAATATGATGATAGTTTGTGTGTAAATAGGTGTGAAAATGCTGTGGTCCTCACACCCTAGAAGGTGCAATCCAGTAGAGAAAAGAAAAAGTAAAGTTGATAGAGATGGAAATGTGCAAATCAGCCTATGAAAAATGAGAATGTAAGGCCATGTATACTATACAAATATTTCGGTGCTTTCTACATAATTATATGTTTTATCAAAACAACTGCAAGGTTTTAGACGACTTTGCTGAGAGAGGCACGTTACATAATATAAAAAAGTGTTTTGAGTACTATTCGATTTAAAATTATTAAAATCAAAGTTTGAATTGAGTTTAAAAGTTGAATTCGAGTTTGATTATTTTTTTATGGTTTGAGTTTAGTTTGGTTCAAGCTCAATAACAAACGAGTTTATTTGAATTTAAGTTCAAACTTAAGTTTTAGATTGTTCATTTGAACTTGAACTCAAATGTAGATTCTAATTTTAATAAATAAAAATATCAATATTCATATAAATATTGACTCAAGTTCGGTTCAGTTTCGGATTGTTTGAAAGCATTTCGAGTTTAACTTTAAGGAATTCAATCTCTGTTCATAAACTAATTGAGTTTAATTTTTAGATTTAAGCTTGATCGAATCGAGTTTTATTCGAGTTCAAACTAGAATAACTCAAATTAAGTTGACCGTTATTTTTTTTTTTATATATATACACTCAAATCATTATAATACGTACACATTGTGCTTGATAATTCATGGATGTATATTGGCTCATCAAGTTAAAAAAATACATGAGAAGCCCAAAATCCCCATATTGCATTGGGTAAGGTATGGCAAAGTGCGAATATAATGTGCAAAGCAAAGCCTAGGTTACCTTCCTGCCTTTGCCTTTGGCCAATGCCTGGAATATGCCTAATGCTATATGCTCCATAGGTGTCAAAAAGTCAGTCAGGCAAAGAGCTTTGTCTGGGTCCCACATAAAAGGCACACTTAGCTCTTTAACTGTGCCCCGCATACCCTTGCTATCGTTTCAAAATTTCCACTTTCCCAGTTTTGTTATGGCTATGAGGTCTTTGTTGGGATCTATTCTCTTCGATTATGAGGACAATTACCATCACAATGGAAGGATTGATGGATCCCATAGTGAGAAACCATTGTTGGGATGCCAAAAGAAACACTTTTGCGCAAACGATAATTGAGATTTTTTTATATTATTAATAAAATTTTAAAAAATAATTAATAAATTTTTTTAAAATTATTAACAAAATACCAAATAATAAGGTTATGCATCCATATTGTGCATGAATTATGGGCAATATTACCATTTGCTACTACTAGATTTTTTTCCCGACATTAGTAGCAGCTGACTATAAGCCAACAATTAAAAACAATGGAATTGTAGTGGAAACAATCATTTTATACTGAGTGGTGGTATTATATAATTAGTTTTTTTTGGGAGTTATCATATAATTTGTTTTATTGGAGCTATTATGAAATCGAAAATATCTATTAATAATTACGAAAAAATTGCATAATAATTTTGGTATTTAAATTATTTTTTATATTTTTTGAAGCAATTACTATTTAATTTTCTCATAATTATTAGTAGATTTTTTTAGTTTCGTAATAATTCTTATGAAACCGAGTCCTTAGGATCACCACTCTTTTGTACTCTCTTCGTTTCGTATTTTAAATTAACATTTTATTTGTGTAAATTTTAATACAAATATTGTTTTATAAAAAAAAATATTAAATTGTAGTTAACTAAGCAACATAAAAAAATTAAATGTATATCAATGAATTTATAATTTTATTTAAAAAAATAAATAAATAATATGAAATATCTATTTTAAAAAAAATATAATAAAAATATGGGTGAGAGATAATATTCGGCAACGGCATCCAGTAGTTGTCCTTGAGTCTTCTTGGTCTTGGTCTATCAGCTGGGTCTTTTGTCAATTTTTCCATGATAATCCTACTGCAAAGGTGGAAACCTTAGCTAGGAAATTGTGTAAAGTGAAAAGTACATCCTGTCTCTGTCGTACTCTTTTTCCATTCTCTTCCAGGCTGAGGAACATGCTGATCTCTTAAAACTTTGGGAAAATGTAAAAAAATTGCTAACACTTTTTAGGTTTTAAAAATTATTTTTGAAAAAATAAATTAAAGATAGTTTTTTGATTTTTTTTTTTATAAAAAAAACATGTTTGGATAACGGTAACTCGAAAATTGTTTTCAAAACAGAAAACAATGAAATGTTTTTTTAGATAATTTTATCTTTAAAACTGTTTTGATACACTTTATAATTATTTTAAACTTTGAGTTTAAATTTAAAATCTAAATTATTTTATTTTTCATATTTACTAAATACTTAAAAATAATTAATATTATTTTATTTTTAAAATTTTAATATTTTTTATATAACATGGAAAAAGAATGAAACAGAGAAGTTAAAACTGATTTTAGGGCTATTTTTTCTAAAATTATATCAGAAAACACCAATTTGAACTTTTCGTAAAACAATTTTTGAAAACTGTTTTAAAAAATGACTTTTGAAAACTGTTTTTCAAATATGTTTTTGAGTTTTTGAAAACTGTTTTCAGTTTTCAAAAACATTGAGATTTTTTAAGATTAACAGTGAAGTTAGTTGAGAATTTCACTGATAACCTTAAAATTTATATTGGTGATGTAAATTTTTGAGTCCATACTTATATTAATGTTATCAATGAAGTTTTTCAAAATTATCAATAAAGTTTTTAACTGGTCTAAATCATCGAGTTTAGACCAAAGCCAGTCAATAAATTTTGCTGTTACGAAGCTGTGGATCTAAAATTTCCTTCTTTATTATTAATCAGTTAAATTACAAATTTGATCTTTAAAAATTGGAATGAGTTTTAATTTGGTCACAATCATCAATCACTTTAATTAAAGGTTTACCGTTATATTTCGTTATTAAGGTTTGATCTATTCTTGATTTCCGTTAAGAATTTTAAATGAAAAAACACGAGATGCTATCTAGATCTACTTAAGTCATTTTTAATTTTAATTTTTTAAAATATATATTTTTTTGGATTGAGTGATTGTATAAGAGATGAAAAGAGTAATAACAAAATTAGATTTTACGAAAATTTAGGATTAAAAATAACTTAGGTTGAGTCCAAGTGACAACCACGTGTCAAAATCTAAAATAAGTCTAACATTGATAATAAAACACAATGTTGAATCTTTAAATTAGAGTGATTGATAACCGAGGACTAAACTTAAATTCAACTCAATTTTTGAGATCAAATTTGTAATTTAATCATCATGATTAAGCTGACTAACTTGCGACACATTTAATTTTCATAAGGTGATTAAATAAAATAAAAATTTAGAACTGTGTGTATAAGAGGATGAGACAGAAAAAGATGACTACAATTTTTTTTTGTTGTTTGAAAAACATCTTTATTCAACAAAACTGTAAATGGCTACAATCAGCATCCAATAAAGGAACAAGCCAAACAGGATAGACTCCAACTAAAAAACAGCCTCCCTTCTTTATTGGCTTATTGCGGCTTCTCCTACACATTTTTCGTAAAGGAGTACAAAACATTGAAATAATTGAGAGAACTAGCAGCAGGGAATCGGATCTCGAGCTGCTTATTTTCCTTTACAGTACTTCTTTTTATAGGTGAACTCGAATCAAATCCAAATACTGAAGTGTTCAGGTTCGATTTAAAATTAACATATTCGAGTTTGAGCTCGAGCTCGAGTTCGAATCGAACTTAAAATTTAAGTTCGAGTTCAACTTGGTTTGAGTTTGATAACAAACGAGTATATTGGAACTCAAGTTTGAGTTAAGTCTAAACCTTGGATTGTTCATTTGAGATCGAGTTAGAGCCTACACTTTAATTTTAATAAATAAAAATAAAAATATTAATATAAATATTAGTTTGAGTTCGGTTCAGCTTGATCTTGATAATACCTTATCGAACTGTTCTAGAGTCTTTCGAATCGATTGTTAAGGTTTTCGAATTTTGTTCGATAAAATAATCAAGCCTAATTTTCAGGTTTGAGTTCGGCTCGAGTCGAGTTTTGATTGAACTCGATAAAAGCTTGGTTGAAGTCCACCCCTTACTTCTTTTGGAGCATTCAATGCCAAAAGCGGTGCCCTAACATCTGCATCTAGATAAATTCTTGTTTGCATTGGGTGTAAAACTCATATTTACACCGGAGTAAAAACTTAACTTATAAATTTTTAGAACCTCACTGATAATCTTATTTTGAAAACTATTTTGATATACCTTGTAGTTATTTTTAGTTTTGAGTTTAAATTTAAAATCAATATTAATTTTATTTTTTATATTTACTAAATACTTAAAAATAATTAATGTTATTTTATTTTTAAAATTTTAAAATTTTGTAAATATAATGGAGAAAGAATGAAACAGATAAGTGAATACTGATTTTATGGTTATTTTTCAAAAATTATGTTAGAAAATACTAATTTGGGGTTTTCATAAAACTATTTTGAAAACTGGTTTTTTAAAAACTATTTTAAAAAGTTACTTTTGAAAACTGTTTGCCAAACATGGAAAAGAGTTTTTAAAAACTAATTTTAGTTTTTAAAAACTAAAAACAGTTTTTGAAAACTCTATCCCCACATGCCTTGAGTGTTTTGGATTTTCATGTTTTGAAACTCATCTCTTTTAATTATTTTGTATTTTGGATATGGACGGAAGAGGCTCCAGACTGATAACTATTTAATTTTATGGCATTCCCCCTTTATTCAAAGGAAAATTTACTAAGAAATTTACTAAACATTCTATTATCCCACTTATAATATATTTTGAGATTTCCTTTTTGCCTCTTTAAATATTTTAACAAAAAGATATTGGCATATTTGGATATATTGGTGAGCAGAAATCCTTCAATCTAATAATTCATATTCCTAAAGGTTTCTTAGGTGCATCCCATAAAGTATATATTTTGGGTCACTCTCCATAACTATCATGGCATGTGTCAATAAAGACCACTTGCCCTAATTACCTAAAGAACAGTTTGCTAAAAAGTTTGCCCTAAATCAAATTAGTAGCATTTGGGTATCAGCTGTGTGTGTGATTAGATTTTACTATATGGTAGAGTTGGTGGGGATGCCTCAATGAATAACTGGCCATGTTCACAAGAACCTTACTTTATGCGCCTTTTTTTTTTCTTCTCAATATGGCAGACAAATTATAAGTCTATGTCTAGGCCAATGTTCAATGTTGTTTCCTCCATTAAAATGCCAATGTAATCTCTCTCAGTACCATAGAAATGCTAGCCGCAAGCTTAAGTCCTCAGTGGAAAAAGCTAGTCTTTTTCTTGAGTCATGCCATTGTTGCCCATTAATTTATTAATTAGTGATAAAATATTTTTTTGCTTTATTTGTAATTATGGGAAGAGATGTTTGATGTGAAAATCAACTATTGAATTGTGGTTTGAGAGTGTCCTATCTGTCTTATCGTGGTCTGCCCGGCCCAAAAGCAAATGGCTTAAGGTCGATAAATAACTTTATATTTTCATAACCAAACTCGAGAAGAGAGGGCAAATGAGGTTATTTCAGATTTTACAAGCAATCTGAAATAACTCTTTTTCCCTGTTCTTTTTTCTGATCCAAACATGGAATCAAACACTTTCAAAGGCAAATATCCAAAGAACTTACTAATGGTGTAGGATTCAATTTTCATATTATTATATTAGATTAAGGTGAGTAGTTAGATTTTTTTCTTTTAATTCCAAAAAGACGGATTGGGTTCATGAGATATCGTCCTTTTCTATCTTGTGAGTGAAATTGATCGTTGTTTTTTTGTGCGATGACAAATGACTCTGTCAATTAAGTTAGTTGACATTCATTGAGCTGATAGAGTTCAAAGTTCATTTTCTTGTGATGGTTCTTTTGCAAATTCATTACGAATTACTGCTTTCTTTGAACAGAATTCAAAGCTTTTTTTTGTAGTTTCGCATTTAAAATACTTTTGTTACAATTCCATCTAACGACTGTCAATGAAAGAATCTGCCCATGCTTCACAAATATCCATATATAGATGTATGTAGCTCCAAATTTGATCTCTGCGCCAAACATAACGAAGGGTTTATGGAAACAAAATAGAAAATCACAAAGCTTAAGTAATTGTTTTGTGCTCTTGTAGCTCCCTTGTTCTATGAGAACGGGAATGCGCCGCTGGCAGCGTTTCAAAAAGCAAAAAAAATTCTTACCAATATAACCGACGGAATGTTCACAAGTTTCTGTACTTCCAATTCAACCCTGAGAATACCCCAAGAAAACAGAACCCAAATCATAATCCACGATAAGATTTCACTCAGATCAGTATCTGTTATTCGCACTCAGCGAGTGAACAATAGAGCCAACAAAATACCCACTTAGACACCATCGGTCGCATCAAAGAAATAACTGCCCTTAGGCATATCAGCAATCAATGAAGCATACTCAAATTTGTTGCTCCACTATGGATGGTGGCTTCTTTCTAATTAGAATTGTGATCATGAAATTGAAAAACTTTACTAATAATCACAAAGAATTACAATAGTAACTGAATAAAAAATAAAATATTTGAATATTCAATTATTACAGTTCTTGTGATTATCAATAAAGTTTTTTGGTTTCATTATAACTCCCACAAAACCGGATCCGTGAGACCAATACTCTTCCTATTTCTGAAAATATCAAAGGATGCCAAAAATTTGACATTTCCAGAAAAGACAGATATCAAACAAGATTGTGAATATCAACATCTCCCCCTGTAAATCAAATGAGATCCTTTTGAAAGGCGAAATGCAAGTTTCACAGTTTTCCTACTCTCTTTCCCATCAATATTCTCAAGTTTCCTTTGAAAATTAAACACCTTAATGACCCCTCAATTGGCTAGGGACTGGATTCATACATTTGACACCTATTAAAGCGGAACACATTCTGAATGACTATCTTCATATTTATATATGATACAATTACTTAATTTCCCCCAAACCCTCAGCAGAAAAATTTATTTTTGGCATGGTACAAACCCTCCCCAGTTCCTCAAAACAGAGCATCACCGAAGTTCCTGAACGGCCCATCCATCAGTCACGCAGGAACAGGACTTGGACTGGAATCACACTGCAAATTCGCAGCATATTCCCGTGCCCAAAAGTCATAATGTATAATTTCTTCTAGGGAAGGTGTGGCCACCAATTCTGCTCGGTGCTTATCACATGTTAGCTCAACAACCCGGAAAATATCCAGATAACTGATCCTGAAAATGGGCAAAATCTATTTCATTAGCTCTTTTTTCAAAAGTAGACTAGCAGAAGCCTGCATCATCGATGACCGAGCAAGCAGATAGTCAAGGTGATTTCATATTCAATTCTGAGACTTAAAATCAAAAGTTAAATAATCATCAATGCATAATTGAATTTAGTGCTGAACACGAGATAATAATCCAGAATATTTCCAAATGAAATTACATCTTCAATCAATAATTTCCAAGAAAAGATATTGAACCAATTAAATTAACGAATATATAAGCCACCACAATAACATTATTGAGTATTTGGAAACTGTGTTGTCATGCCAAGGAAAAAAAAGATCAATTTTTTTAATGCTTCTTTTAAAGACAAAGCTTAAGAAAAGTCAAAAGGACATTAGGTAGTAACAAGCACAGCACATTAAGTAACTACTGGATGCCAACAAAATCATAACACTTTTCCTTCTTGACATCATCATGAAAAAAATAAGATGCCCGATTAATGTGCAAATGTTAAAAGAAACAGACAGGATACAGACCAAAATGAATTTCAGGAGCTATCTAGGGCAACTCAGCATCCAGAAGAGAAGCTGCAGAGCACTGGGCAGCGACAAAATGCCAAGGAATCTCGATAAGTACATCAGATTTTGATGATGTTCCATTTTAGATATGCAGCAAACTCTTCCAAAAGCAAAGAGGGCAGTAAAACAGATTATAAAATAACAAACAATAGAAACTTATTGATTTCATCCGTTTTGGTACTATGTTGGTATTAGATTTTTCCAGGTATCTGTGGCTAACAGCTGCCTTATGAACTTAGTTCGGAATCCAAGGGAGTTCTTGAACAGGACTGTCATTAAAACTACGTCATCTGTAAAATGAATGGCAAATTCAAATGCAAGTATGCAATTTGAATGTCTGTTATCTTCAACTTCTTAAAATCTCACAAGTCTTCTGGTCTCTAGTTTCTACATACAGGTTAGCATGTTGAACTTGCAAACTCTTTGATATTGCAAAGTACATTTCTGTACTTTTATTAACCTTATGCATGTTGAATGCAATCATTCTGTTTACTTTCTTTAACGACATTTCTGATTCTTTGTTTTTACATTATTATATAGTAAAAGAGCAGTAACAGCTCTGGTAACCATAATGCGTACTTTGGGTTCCTAGGTTTCTCTGCCATTGGGAGACAAAGCTCTGGCCAAGATGCATGGCAGAACCAGGAGACAAAATTGTCAAGATAGCTATCGAAAGTTCAGAAGATAACAAGAAACAAAATACATACTTTTCTTCAATGAACATCTCTACAGCTTTCTCATTAGCTGCACTAAGAACTCCTGTCATGGTGCCTCCAGCCCGTCCAGCAGCATAGGCAAGATCCATGGATGGGTATTTTACATTGTCAGGGGTCTTAAAAGTCAGCGAACCAAGCCTGCATCATCCCATTATAATTTGAGTCATATCAAACAAACAAATAACTGACAGTGAGTTTTCAGCATTCTCACTATTTCCAACCAATACTACATCTAAATGTCACAACTTATTACTCTTAACAAGAGAAGGTACATGAGCACAAAACTCATCCATGTTATTGCTTTATTATTATTTTTATTTGGAAATGATTATCTCAAGGAAAGATCCCATATGAAACCCCTTTATCAATAAAAGAAAATAAAGGATATTCATAAAAGCAATTTGACAAGGGAAAAGGGTAGTTACTTGCAAAGATCAAGACGAGGCCAAGTTACTTCAGAGCAGTAAATTCTGTCCGGCCACGACATTGTGTAGAGGATTGGCAAACGCATATCAGGCCACCCCAACTGTGCAAGCACAGATGAATCCTGGAAGGTCATAAATACCAAGATACAGATAAGAAAATAGAGTTCATTTGAAACAACTACAAATTGAGGAATGTGATTGGTAGCTTGTGACATCTGAAACATCAAAGAGGCAGCCCAAATCATAGAGTATAAGAGTGAGACCTGTGTTTCAACCATTGAGTGTATGATAGATTGTGGATGAATTACGATCTCGACATCATCATATTCAGCTCCAAATAGATAATGGGCTTCAATGACTTCTAGACCCTGTCAAAAAAAAATATTTAATAAAAAAACTAAATGCTTGTTACTCAGACCACAGTAGCAAATCTGATAGACCTATAGCATGGTGCTTGCAATCTAGAGTGCATACATTTGATAAAATCAAACCTTATTGAAAAGGGTAGCAGAGTCTACAGTAATCTTTTTCCCCATATTCCAGTTAGGATGCTTCAAAGCATCAGATACTTTAACGTCTTTCAATTTATCAACAGGCCAATCCCTGTCAGTAACAAAGTGAAAATTGTTAAATCCAGCTTCTTAATAATGCACTCATGAATAGAACTGATACATAAGAGTTGAGTAAAATCAAAACAACAAAGGGATATCATGGTAATATAGTGTAAAACTGAGATTGATTAGAGAAATATGTAAAAGAAATAAATATAAGCCTATGTTTCAATGGTGTCAAGTTGTCAACTTTAGCTGCTTTTGCAAATACAAAAAGAATAAGTGAAGTAAAACATACAAGTCAATGGTTCATAGTTCATGAGCTCACAGAACCAAGCACAGCATACTTTTTAAACAATAATCCGGTTCTCATGTTACAATGCAGAAATTGCATTTTCCCTTAATTTTATAGAAGAATTATGATATTTTCCATCTACAATTCAACTCACAAGCTCAAATATCCAAGCTTGGTAATGATTCCTCACCTGAAAGCCCCACCAGATGCAGTCAAAATAATACGTCGAAGGGCGCCCTCTGGCAAACCTTGAATACACTGAAGAAAAGATAATTCTTTGTCTTCTATAGTTAACAGGAAGAGAATTGAGGGACTGAAATAACGTAAGTATCACAGACTAGCAATAAAATGCACCAAGCAGATATAGGAGATAACTTCCACCAATAACACAATAGTCTAAAAGGGAAGTCATTTGAATTTATGCAGAATTTGTCAGGTAAACTTGGATATCAGCACGGAAATGCTTTCAGACCTGAAATATGGCAGAATGTTCTGAATCAGCTGGAAGAATTTTCACATTATGCTTGTGAGCAAGAGGAAGGACAAAAGGACCACCAGCAATCAGCGTCTCTTTGTTGGCCAAAGCTATGTCTTTTCCTGCTTCTATTGCAGCCACTGTAGGCTGTAAAATATAGTAAGTGAATCTTAACTGGAAAATTCATGCAAAGAAGGGGGCAAGAGTAGCAACAACAAATACATCTGCAGCTGAATTCTGAATTCCCAATGGTCTTTTCATGATTGTTTGTGTCCCTATTCTTTCTTTTTCCCAACATTTTATATTTTTAATAATTGCAGTGTAGCTAAACATTTAAGCACAATGCACAGTAACATATAGAGGATAGGATGTCCAGAGCTACAAAGTTCTATTTGAGGTGATTATTGCTTCTCGTTTGCAATATATAATCATAATTAACTTCTTGGCTTGGTTATGTGTGCATTCGTGAAGAACAAATTTATTAGTATCCTTTTCACCAAAAAGGAAAAAGAAAAATCCCGCATAAGTATTCTATGATATCAACATCAATCATGATCTGGATGCTACTGCCATTATTTGTGTGTAGTCTCTTTGTCGCATATATGAGGAACAAACAAATAACTAATTAAGAGTCAAATCCATTTAACTTTTTACATGACTTATGCATTATTACAACAAAATGTAACCAAGTAACCTCACATCTTTCAATTTTACGAAAATCTTGTGTATTCTGGATTGAATGGTTAAAAAAGAAAATAGAGGGAACATAATCAAACAGACAAAAAATACCTTTAATCCTGCACAACCTACTATCCCTGTAACTACAGTGACAGCATCTGGGTGGCGTGCAACCTGTAGATGATTGTAAGCAAATTTCTCTGAATAACAATAATGACTTTCAGCAGCGAAACCAAAAAATGATGCATCAGATGATAGGCTACCTCAACGACTCCTTGCTCCCCAGGAATAATCTCAGGCTTTTGCTCGATATCAGCCAAAGCCTCTTTGAGGTCATCAACTAATGATTCATTTCTGACACTAACCAATTGAGGCTTGAATCTCTTCACCTGTACCATGTTAAAAGGTTATCGAGCATCAAAGCTACCCAGCTGAATTTTGTTCCATCAGATTTCAGTTCACCTTATTTTATTATTATTTTTAACTAAAGAAGATAATAACCAAAATATACAATAAGACTTCTCTATTATGTTGATTCTAACACTACCAGAGGATAAAACTAGATATATAGGAGTCAGCTATCCAAACCCCAGATCACTAGGTACAGTGTTTTATGGTAAACCATGACCATTTGAATTCATAAATCAAGTAATTCAGATCAGGTTTTAAGCATTACTGCAAGTTGGAATAAAAAGACTTACAAGTAAAATAGAACATTATTACACTGACTATTACCTGATCAGCGAGGAGAGTTACATTTGAACCAGCAGCCAGTGCCACAATTCTAAATTTATCTGGATTCTCTGCCACTATGTCCAAGGTCTGCAAAACGTGATAGTAATGCCTCTAAACAACTCATTACCAGAGGGAGAGAGAATAACTGACATGAATTAGCAATTTCTTTGGTGTCAGAACATTGATCAGTCAAATGATTCAAACATTGAATTTTACAGAAGGAATACCCGGTCATTATTTTCCTCTCGTGATTAGATTTTGTCTCATGATTGTTTTCTATTCATTATTTTAGAAACTGTATACATGTTATATGTAAAAAAAGACTTCTGCCTCCTTTTCCTCTCGTGATTAGATTTTTTGAGCACGCACACACAAAATTAATAAGCACATCAAATTGGATTTATAAGATATAAAGATCTTTAATTTCTGGATTAGATCATTATTGTTCATACCTGAGTTCCAATGGAACCAGTTGATCCAACGACCGAGATAGGCTTTGGACCATCCCAAGTCCTACGTCCTGGCTCTGGAAGAGCTCGTCCTGGCCATGCTGGAGGAGGTTGCAGCACTGAACACTGAATTCTTCTCCCAAATGTTGTTCCACAATCCTTCCTCTTCCAAGTATATGCGCCTGAACACTCACAAATTGGAAAACTTTGTAATTCAATCCACTGAAGAAACAGACACAAATGGACTAGTTAAAACTACAATCATATTAGAACGGTAACTACCAAAACAAAACTCAAAAAAGATACCCCATCTACATAACAAATCCCGCAGAACAAATTTACACAAAGAAATGGCCAGAAACCAATTTCTCCACAAAGAAAATTATAGATTACATGTCCGAATTCTCAAAAGAAACAGAAATCATACATTCACTTGATTAAAAACAGGGAAGCTATCAAATTACAAAAATTTCAATGCGTAGCTAAAGCCTAAAGATGCATGTAAGTACAAAATCATCTAGTTACCATACAATCAATAGAGAAGCATGAAATACACATCAATGTGCGAAAGGATTTTCATAGGATCAACAGCTAATTTTAGTGTAGAGCAACACCAAGAGTCCAAATACCACACTCACGACTCCGATAATTGAAAAGTCCAACAAAGAAAAAAAAAACTAAAAAATTAAAAATAATACTTAATCTAATAACGATACCGCGTGAAGCATTAGAAGGAGACAGTAAAATTATTAGTCCTATTTACTACTTCAGACTGAAGATAAGAATTTCAGCTCCGTCGAGCTCAAGTTCCTCACTAACCAGAAAACAACAATCAAGCAATTAAAGAATAAGTTAATTTCTTCATAAATTTCCTTAATTTTCTCAGCAACCAAACGGAAAAGTGAAAAGAAAGAAATGTAAAAGATTTGAGGTAAAATTCAAAAACCTGGAACTGGAAGTTTGAGGTGGTGACTGGACTTGGTAGTATCCAAGAAAGAAATAGCCTTGATTTCGACTGGAGACAGAAAATTCAAAGCCATCGATTGGATTCAAAAGTTTCAAATGCAAAAAGGAACAGAACCGAAGAATTGTAGACAAACTTAATAATTATATGTGGTCTCAGAATTACTTTTTTTTATATATATATATATACACACAAATGTGAAATGTGAAATGCGTTTCGCGTTGGTGTACTTAATTGACTGAAGAGAAAATGGACAGTGAAGAGAAGAAAAGGAATCAAAGATAAGACGAGAGGGAATTAGTTCATCTCGTGGGGTAGAGTGACGGTGCGTCTGGTATTTGTCATTTGTTGGCTCATGTCATCGCTCCTATAATCCTATTGTAGCATGTAGAAAGTGATGTTGCCAGGTCAACTATTCCTCCACAAGCTACACCTAAAGTTTGTAATGGTACAAATGGAAATGTACACGTGTCGATCTCCAATTTATTTAGGAGAGCTTGGCCGGTTAGTGCCCAGCCAACTTTCCACTTTTACAAAGCTACTTATTAGTTTTAGTATATCTCATTTGATCACCATATCTTCAACGAATTATCTATTAAATAAAGATTTTTCTTATAGTAGTGTGATCGTCATAGGCTCCGTTAAATAGTAGTAAGCATGAAATCTAAACTAACGTCCACGATTGAGATTTTTCAGAAATTGGATTGGATTAGGTTTGAGTTGAAGGATTATTAAATTCAATAAGTTAAGTTGAGACGTAGGTTTAAATCCTTTTAATCTCAATTCAAATATTATTAATCCAATTTTTATATAATATTATATATATAAATATTTCACTTCTTTTTGTTTTTTTTTATTTATAAAATCTCTAAAAAAATATTATTTTTCATAAAATAAAAAAAAATCTATTTAAGATTTAAATACATTTGGAACATATTTCTTTTAATGCTTTTTAATTGAAAAAAAAATTGTTTGTTTTCATTAAAGTAATTCTTTTGAATTTTTTATATGTTTTTTAAAAGCTTAATGAATTTATTTGTCTATCATATGTTTATTCACGTTATTTTTTGATATGATGTACATGTTTGGTAATATGTAAGAACCTAGTCATGAAGATTATAGGGCTATGTCTATATTAGTGTTGAAATTTTGAAGTATTTGATTGATCAAGCATCTCAAAAATCTAATTTTTATTTATTTTTGTATGTTTTGTATTAAATTAAAGTTGTTTGAATTTTGTGTTGAGTGATTTAAGATACTTAATTTGTAAGTGATGAATTTATAAGATTTAATGAATTCATATATGGATTTGATTTTGACTCAAACGAATGATGAATTATTGTAATAAAATATTTTTTTATGTTATACTCCATGTTTGAATTAATTTTTAATGAAAAAAGATTAAACATATGATCCAAACTGATTTGAATAGGTTGAGTTAAGTTTGGATGAGTTTATAGGTTGGATTGAGATTTTTTAAAACTCTATATGATTGGATTGGATTAATTTTTAAACCAATCCTATCCAAATAGACACGTGTTAACCCCTACTCTCAAAGCTATTTAAATATAGAATGCAATAAACATTGGCAAGCATGATAGTTTTATAAAAAGAAGAATAAAAAAAACACGATGTATGAATTATTTGTTCAATTTATATAATAATTATTTAATAAATTATAATAATATTATTTATTTATGTGTAGATAATTATATAATACCAGCTTTATGTTATAATTCAATAAATCATTACACTATTTATACATAACATCACTACGAATAAAAAAAACACCTTTACTCACTGAACTTAAGCTCATTAGAGTAGCTTTTCGAATCTATTTGTGACTATTATTTCTGTAAAAATGTAGTCTATAATACTCGGGTTTAAATACAAAGAAAAGAAGTAAAAGGATCAAATAAAATTGTTTCATCTTGATTGAATATTTTCCGCATCTTGTTATTATTCTTACTAAAACATATTGGGCACCTCAGATCAACTGATCATACAAAATGAAACCCGTTTCAGTTCCCTTCATAGCTAGCTATGTTCTTGTTCTTGTATTTCAGTAGATTGCAGGCCTGAGCCATCGCCATTAACTTCCACTTCACCTCCTAACTCAGAAACTTTTGTGATCCTCTGCAACTCATCAGTTACATCAGAAGGATGAGATGCTGACTGATCGTCATCCCCTAGTTCTTTTGGAATAGATGGTTTTGGCCGTCGGATGGCTTCAGCTGCTTGTGGCATCACAACAGGTGGTGGTTGGGGAGGAACCCATGTACGCTGAACCGGTGGTCGTTCATTGGTTTGACCACCATAAGGTCCAACTTTGACTTCACCTTCATTTTCAATCTCCGTGATCCTGGCATTTTTCCACCAAGGTACTGAACTCTCTCCGTTTAATTGATAGTTCACCCCGTTATCTTGCACCTTGATGTTGAAGCTGTCACCACTTGCTTGAGACTGAATTACTTGACTTGAGCTGTTTCGGGCAACCTCCCAAGGCTACACAGGAGGGGGGGAAAAGAGGGGACCCATCAGATTCAGAGTAAATGAAAGTAATTTTGAGATCTTTTTTACTGTTACATTTCTAATGCAATCATAAAACTTAACAAGAATTCAATTTTTCTAATTTGAAGGTTATATTCAAGAAGCTTGTATAGGCAATTTCTGAATCATCCCTAAGCAAAGTCATCAGATCAGTTACTTTTTGTTAAACAACCCAATAATCAAGGATGTGTATTGTAGGGACTAATGTAATTAAATACCACGCAACCACTAATATTAATCCTGGAATCTATTTTTCATTTTTCTATTTTTTTTATAAAAATAAAATGCAATCTAAATTTGGATGCAAAATATGAAAGAAACAGCTACCAGATAAGTTGGTGCCACCAAAACCACATTCAATGAAGTCTCTTTCCATCTGTGATTCTAATAAGAAAAGAGAAATTGGAATTTTGATGAAGGAAAAAGTATAATAATGCACACCTTAGTTCTTGGTGCTGCGCGAGGATTTGATGGCTGCTGGATAGGATTGGGGGGTAGATCATTTATTTCCTGCATATGATTCCAGAATACAGGGAATTAGCATTCATCCAACAAAGAAATCAATCATAACAGAGAAACTAGGATTAGTGTACCCTTATGTTGGAAGGTTTCTCCCCTCTCTGGACCATTGCCATGATCTGCATCATTATTATAAAAATCATCAAGCTGAAATATTTCAGAAACATGAAAAAAAGGCATTACGATTCTAGATTAGTGGTTATATCTGTCTTCAATATTCATGAAATATGAGAAATTACACCCATGTATCTGTGGTCACATATTCTGTCACAGAAATCATGCAAACTCAATTTCCAATTAGAATAATGAGAATAATCATGCTCAGACAACTTATCCAAAAAACAATCATGCTCAGACAAATTCATAATTCGGCTATATTACTGATTATTTGAAACCATTACACAATAAAGTCGTTGAAACAGACCGGCAACTGAGTAAAGTGAATCAAAAATCTCATATCACAAGTGACAGTGCAAGTTTTTTACCCATCAATTGGTTTGAAATATTGTGAAGAGGTATTATGCAAAAATGATGCAGAGTTATGCTAAAGTGTTACTTTTTTCAGGAAAGGTTTTTACAAAATAGAAGGATCTTGAGATTTACTCACCTCCATGTATGACTTTGGGTGAGGGGCCATAGAGGGTTCCACCGATGTAGGTGGAGAGGAAGATCTTGCTGTACGGAAAATTCTTAATTACATGACATGAAATTTAAACAACTACAAATATTAAACAACAAAAAACCAGTCCATGAGACACTAGAACAACCTGAGTGCAATTCAAAGTCCGCCTTGCCGTTCACATATGATTGCTGCAAAAAACACTTTGAATTAAGTACAAATTCAACTTGGACGATTTCAACTTATATAAAAAAACTCATAATCAAAACGTCTTCCAAAATCACAAAACATTCTCAGCCTGTGCCCACTTTTTAGCTCACCTTTGAACTTGTGACTGAGATTCTATGATCTTCTTGATCAGCAAGAGAAGCTCTCCCAGGGTTATTAGTTTGTCCTGAAAATGAAACAGAAGAAAGGATATTCAGTGACAAAGTAAACAAATTCCCAGTAACTGAGGAGAATTTTTTAGCAAAAATCCATGGAGTTCTGACATAGAAAGCTGACAATAAGAATGAACCACCGCTTTAGTCATTTTCCATAAACTTTCAGATCTAGCAACATGCAAAAGGGTTGATGGGCTTCCAAGCAGCAGAACCAATAAGGACATAAGCACTTCTTGCCAACTATTACCAATGTAATTACTCATACTCAGTCTATGCAATAACAATTCCAAATTCGTTTTTTTAGCAGAACACAACAATTCCAAATTCATGCATGAAGTAATGCAAATCAAGCAAACATCAAGTCATTCATTGATAACACAAAAAATGCATGCGCGCCCATGGACACATGCACATACAGAGGGAGGATAAAAGCACTTTTTTCCAATTATAATACCTATGTAATTGCTAGTTCGCAGCGTATGCAATAGCAGTTCAGAATTCATGCACGAAGCAATGTGAATCAAGGAAGATCAAATCATTCATTGAGAACACAACAAATGAATGCTGGCACAAGCCAACCCGGGGAGGAGAGAGTGTTTTTCTTCTTGAGCTAAAATTCATCAGAAACACCTCCTCCCATTTCTGATCTCTAACATGTTTTCTCAACTCATGCCAAAAATACTGATTACAAATTCTTCAAATTTTCATTTCAATTAGATTCCGGACAGCTATAGCTTACGCACCAAGAATTATATCAATCAACTAAAATAAATATGGGCATATTTGGTGTAAAAATACGCCTATAAATGTGCTCAGACATCCACATGCCACTAGTTAGCCAGTTCTGGCCAAGGTGCCCAACCCCCTCTTTGGCAAAGAGCCAAGGTTTACCTACATGAAATTGCCTTTTAGCATACGTACTTAGTAGTCATGTCAAAAGACCTGATGGTGAGGCCAAAAGCTCCAAACGCAATAAAAATACTAACATAACATATTTCATCCTAGATCATTCAGAATTTCCAAAACAACAAAGTCCTTTGAAGTCATAAGCATAGCAGAATATTAGCAAAGTTATAGTAAGTAGAGAGAAACTCAACAATTTTTATGTGCTATCTATTTCGTGGTGTAACATATAAAAAAGACCTAGTTTATGTGTACAGTACCAGATTATACTCCTAGCAACAAATGCAGAGATAATGACCAAGGAATTTATCTTTCCAACCAATTTACCATGGTGTGTTTGCCAGTAACTTAGGAAATAGGCAACAGGCAGTCACTCAAGAACCAAACTCTAAAGAATGTTATAAACTTTCTGCTTGTCTAGAAACCAACATGTAACTACCTTCCAAAGTACGGATGGCATTGCTCATAGACTTCATTTCTTTTACTTGCAAATCTAACAGATTCATAAATTCCTCAAAATATCTCTTCTCTGACAAGGACAAAACAAAGCAGAAAAAAAATCTTACTCATCAGTAAATAATCCAAAGTAAAAAAAGGGGATAAAAAATAGCAATAGAAATACCTAAAGGAATTATCTTACATGAAAAAGCAAATTATACAATCATACCTTCACGTTTTGAATTCAACATTTCCTGGCTGGCTTTGGCCACATCAGCAGCAGCGGCTGCAGCAGTTTTTGCAGCGGCTGCTGCTTCTTCTGCCAAGCTAGGTTTTGCATTAGCTTTCTTCACAGGGTCATTTTCTTCTTCTAATACTACTTTACGTATCCAAGACTTCAACCTAGGGACAATAGCATTCTAAAACAAGCAATATGTCATCTGGATGTGTAATCAATCTAAAAATTTTAAGTGGCAAGAATTTAATCTGTACTACTATGCATGAATTTGGGTGGAAGAAGCTTCATATGTAATGTAATAGCAATAGTGGCAATACAACGTGGAGCTTAGCATGAACACATCTGGCTAAATGGATCGCGATATAAAAAAGGTTAATTGTTGATGTACCTTAATTAAAACTGCTGTTCCGGCACCAGAAGCTGCCAGTACTCCTACAGCAATAACAGCATGATACCAGTTAAATCGAGACTTCGTTAAGGTCCCCACTGGTGAAGTGAGACCAACTGGAGCAGCTGCTACAGGCTGTAGAGTTTGTGTTTGGGCTTGTGGCTGAATGTTTGATGATGTCTTCACTTGCCCATCTGCTTGTACCATGATAGATCATACGAAAGCATCAGCAATGAAAGGATCAGCCAAACTAAACCAAAGCACTTTATGAACACAAAAGACAAAACTCCTACGGCATTACTAAAGCTCATTACCCTGATTCATACTAGCTCCCTGAGCACTTGGAGGTGGATCCTATTATTCGCATGAAAGGTCAAGGGGGGAAAAGACAACAGACATGAAGAATTTAGAATCAGTAAATGCTTCATAAAACAATTCAACGGCATGGCATGAAAAATATTTAAACAAGTAAATAACTTGCTTACAGGAACACGACGAAAAGCTTCATCTATCTCCTCCTTTGTGAGGCCCTTCCTCTCAAGAAAAGATCGTCTATACATGACTGGAGAACCCCTAACTTTTGGGTGCGAAAGGAATTTTACTGCATTCTGCACTTGTTCCTCTCGCATTGGTTCTGCGTTCACAAACACAGATGTTGGAGAATTCTGTTTGGTAGTCTCTGCCCTGGCATCTTGCTGAACCTCATTCATTGGTTGTACAACCTCCGCAACTGAAGTTAAAAGAGAAAAGGGCCAAACTTTATAACAGATGCAAGATGATTTGTGGTATGAATCTCACATGTATAGAGAAAACAACAAAAATTAGAAATCTTTTCATGCGCTCCAGATTCACAAGCCCAAGGTCATAATAAAGAAAAAAACTGCCAAAACAACAAAATTTAAACGCCTAATTTGATGGGAGATACAAAAGGCAACTAATTTGCGCTGAAGTATTTCCTCACCAACTCTATCGATAAAATTATATCCTATTTACTTAAGAGAGAAGATAAAAATAGCTTTTGAAATGTCTATTAAATCTTAATGTATGTTGCCATGGTGGACGAAATCGTTCATTTGGGTATTCTTAGACCATTAAATGCTTCATCAAGAAGACAATAACAACCAGAAAGACACTTATAAAAAAAACCAACAAGAAAGATACATAGAGAATCAGAAACTCGCGTTTATACTCAATTACATATCACAATATCACTGCATGTCTGCATAGGCATAGCCAACTGATTGGTAGCTGATTTCAAGAAGAACTTGCATCAATTGCTGGTGACTAAATTTGGTAAATTTCTTTGACACAAAATACTAAATTCTCCAGAAATCACTTGTAAAATACAAAGCTAGGAACGAACACAAATATAGACTTATTAATTAATTATGTAATATTTCAACCAAATCAAACAATACTTTATCAGCTACAAAAGTACACCCCATTTACCACATAAAAAATTAAAATTACAAAAGAAAAACAAGAATAAACGAAAGAGAAAGAAGAGAAATTAGACCTGGGTTTTGGGTTTTCTCGTCCATAGGATTAGGAGGAGCTGAGGATTGAGTCGCCATATTAGCCTCCCTTCACTGAGTTACAAAAACCAAACTCACTCAGCGAAGAAACAAACTATGAAAGGGAAAAATAAAAAAAGTTAGCGTTAAATAAAGCAGTGAACTGGAAAATAGCAAGTTGTTGATGATGAAAGCTGCTTACAGAAGATGATGGTTGATGATGTCAGAGAAGTCAGAGGTTGTTTTTGCTTATATCGAAGCCGAGAAGGATCATGGCATCGTGTTCAGTGACTTCCTTGGTGATGATGTGTTGTTATGGTGATTATTTATTAGGCAAAGAGAACCCAATAAAACGGTGCAAATAATTTGGATGGAAGTATCATTTGGGCCTCTTTTCTTGATAGACGAAACGGCTTTTACAGGCTTGGGCTCACCTAGTTAAACGGTCTAGGAGTCACTTAACCAACCCACGATAGTCTTCAGCCTAAGCAGCAAGCCAAGGCCCAAAATTAATGCCTAAATCATTCTCGCTCCTTAATCACTAATGTAAGCAAAACTCGGTCTTAGAGCGAAAAATGAAAACACAAAAATGTGGGTATGTTTAAGTAATAGTTTTTTATTTTTAGTTTTTAAAACCTGAAAACAGTTTTTTGATATTTTCTTTTTTAAAACAGAAAACAGTAAAATATTGTTTGAATAATCTTATTTTGAAAACTGTTTTGATACACCTTGTAATTATTTTTAGTTTTAAGTTTAAATTTAAAATCTATATTAATTTATTTATCATATTTACTAAATACTTAAAAATAATTAATATTATTTTATTTTCAAAATTTTAATATTTTTTATATACCATGAATAAAGAATGAAACAAAGAAATGAACACTGATTTTAAGGTTATTTTTTGAAAACTGTATCAGAAAACATCAATATGGAGTTTTCAAAAAGCAATTTTTAAAAACTGGTTTTCTGAAAGTTGTTTTAAAAAATCACTTTTGAAAAGTATTTTCCAAATATGTTTCAGAGTTTTTAAAAATTGAATTTAATTTTTGAAAACTGAAAACAGACTTCAAAAACCACTTCCAAACATACCATTGGAGTTTCAAATTTTCAAGCGTGGACTTTCAACATCTACTACTTCCCATCGGCCAACACCCAAATATCTCGCCATTCTTTCACAATCACAACTTAGTTTCCAACAAAGTTTATCAAAGTTGAATTCGGACCGGTATTATGTAAATTATATTCTCGGTAGATATGGATCGAATTGCTTCAGTCCAAAAATTCAAACTTTAATCCAAACTTGCCCATCAAATTCAAATAATTTATTTTTCTCTACTTTAGGTTAGCTAAAATTATAATGCTTCTCATAAAGAATTTGTAAAAAAAATTATACTCTGTGTTATTTTGTTTTCCCCTATTTTTTTCATAGTATATAATATTACAGTAAATGAAACTTAATTAAATAGAATATATATTACTTAATATAAATAATTAAATATATTAATTGTAATATATTTAAACGGGTGCCTTAATTTTTAATTATCCAAAAGGACCAAAATCAACCATTTTTTAAATTGAGCCTAAATTTTTATCCAATCTCGATCCATTGATCCACTTTTTTCGTCCAAACCCGGAGAAACTATATACTTGACTAAGCAGCTTGACGAGCCAACTAACCAATGATCTTACCATTGATCAAACTGCAATAACATAAGCAAAAACTGCAAAATTTACGGTGAGTCACGACCATCATCAATTCTAATACAATCCAGGCCAACCTCCCAGCAGAAAATCAATCCAAACCTCCTTATCAGAAGATCGCAGTAGCTCCATGACCTCAAACCTTGTCGTATAACTTTTAACAGAAACACCTTCATTCAGATCAATTTTCAGTTTGTTTAAAACACCTCCACTACCAGCTTAAACGCTTTCACAAAAACATATCAGAAAAGAAGGAAAAACCACACAAAACACTGTAAAAACGCTGCCCCGCTAGCATTCTATACCTTTTATTTGAAGCAATCAGTACTATTGACTCTACATTTTTATAATTGCCTTGAAGCAATAGAACATCCTTAACTCCATCTGCATGCCAAAACCACCATCTTTGGGAAACTCACTAAACTTACATTCCCAATAATAACCAGCTTCTTTCTCCACATGATCAGCACCAGATACTCAGGTTGTAACAGAAGAATAATCCCACTAACCTAAAAAAACAGCAAATGAATCCATAGCCATCCAAAAAAATAACAAGGAGTATAGCAAAACTGAAGCAGCCATTACACCAAAACTTAAGCAAAACCATATCTGTCAATCCATCATAACCAATGCTAAACTGAGCTATTCCTAAAGCTTTCAGGACCCCAGCCTAGACCTCCTAGAAAACCATATCAAACACCTTTTATCATAACTACTCATTGGCTCCAGGAAAAAACTTTAACATCCTCCAATCAACACACCAGCACCACCGAAGAGAAACAATTCGACCACTCTCAAGTAACAGCCGATCAATACCAGCAACATCAAGATCAAAATCAGACACATCCCAGAAATGCAGGAACGTGTCTTACTGTCAAAATTCTGATAACACCAGCTGCCTTAAGTAAATTTTCAGTCTCTGTTAACACAAAAATTAAACATTGAAAACACGAAGAAATCTACTTCCCTTACTAAATATGAACTCTCTATCTAGTGCAAGTCTTGTCAGCTTCCTCACATAAATTGGCATATTTCCACTATTTTCCTCTGATTTGGTATTTTTAACAAACACCTTTACCTGCAAACTTATGAAAGACAAAATTGACAAGCCAAATAAACAATAAAATTCAACCAGCAAGAATCCATCATCAAAGTAAATTGAAAACTTCAACCAAAGCCTCGTAAAACCAACCCCAAGTAGTTGTAAAGACATTAAAACGAAAATGGCTGCCCGTATCTTAGTTTCCAACCAGATCAAAATCCATTAAATTAAAAAATGCCAAGCAAAATCTCATCTAACAACCCATTCCACCAAATCTGCTGCTCTATTCACGCTTGCCTTTGCTAAATCGTCTGCATAATAATTAGCCTCCCTTAGAATTTTAATAAAAACCACCGTAGCAATAACCAAGCGTAAATTATCAATTTCAGAGCAAATATGAGCGTATCTCCATGGTTTATCATCAACATCATTTATACATGATAAAGTCATTGCGAAATCAGATTCAATAATGAAATGCCATGAGCTTCTGGCATTGTATTGACAAAAAAAATTGAAAGCTTCTCTGATAGCGATAAGTTCCACTAGATTTGTGTCTGCAATCCCTGTATTCTTTGAAAACATGACAAACACCTTCCCATTATGATCCCTCGCCTCCTATACCCGCTTGACCAGGTTTTCCGTTTGCCGAACCATTGACATTAAACTTAAATGAAATTCCCTTCTACATTAGGTGGGTTCCAATTGACCCCCGAGTTTTTTCTTTTCTTCTTACAAAGCCTTTAATGCTTGTAAAATTGTGAACTAAATCAGAAATTGATATTGAGTTTGAATCCATCAATTTTTTTGCCTTAATCCACCAAACTAATCGGAACTTAATCAGCTCTAAGATACTTTGGACTTCAAATTTCTTCTAACTGAAAATTAAATCATTCCTTGCAAGCCATATAGACCAAAGAGCGACGTAAAATACCAATTTCCAAAATACCGTAACTTCTTTCCTTGGACATAAACAATTCCATTGATAATATAGCTCCTTAATACTTTCAGGAGACACCCACAATAAGCTCACACATCTTTAATCTATATATTTTACTCAAACAATATGTTTTTACATTCTGTTTCGAACAAATGAAAATGTAATTCATTTTATTTTAAAATAAATTGAAAGAGAAAATATTTATAAATAAAATAAAATAAATTTTTTTGTTTTATTATATAATTAATTTAATTACTGTTTAAAATGTTTTGAATAAATCAAGAAATCAAAAGAAAAGAGAGATAGAGAAAGAGACCGAGTAGAAAAAAAAAATAATTTGATCAAAACTAACCTTTTAAATTTTCATTTTGTGTAATTTATTAATAAATTTTATCAATTTTAATAAAATTTAAAATAAACTATCTCAAATCAATAGTAAATACATTTCAAAATTGATTTAATAATTTTGTTTCTTCCCTGACATAACAAGCAAGAAATTCTAAATAAAATTTATAAATTTATTTGTTTTAAACATATTCTAAATGTATATATTTCAAATTCATGAGCTTGAAATCTATATATTTAAAACAAATTAATGTTCTCATACGCAACCTAAAAAAATTTCAAAGATGATATCGATCACGGTTGACCAAACTGGGGTTTTGTAGATAATCAAAAAACATGGAAGCAACGTTTCTTGCGTGGATCATATCTCTGTTTGAATGATTATCCCCAAATGTACTTTGCACCCCCATTTTCAACTTCCTTTCGAATTCCTCAAAACAGTACTTGTGAGATCAAACTTTTAAATTCAAACAAGAATTCGAATCAACGGATGAAAGCTCAAAGGACGAGAGAGATGGAGATGGTGAGACATATTTCAACACTCTAGGTCATGACATGTTAGAGATTAGAGAGTGAGAGGGAACCAGCCCTCGCATTATTAGTGAAAAGCTACTGTTTGAGAGATGGAGATGATGAGACATTTTCAGTACTCCAGCTGGCAGCTACTTGGCTATGTCACATGTTAAAAAGACTGTTTCTAGAAGGGTTACGCAAGACCTTTCCTTTCGTGATGTATGACCCGTAAATATTGTTTTTTTAAGGGGACCTTAAATATTGTCAAACGTTGTCAGGGTTAGAGGTATTCATAAAATCATCTTAATCAATCGTTTCAAATTGATTTGTTAAATCGGATGGGATAATCGGTCTGTTAATAGTTAAAAGTACGTGTTTAATCTATTAATAAATTAATTAATATTAATAATATATTAAATATAAATATAATATATATAAAAAATTATAAAAAATTTAAATAAAAATTAAATATTTAATATTTAATAAATATTTAAAAAAATTAATTATATAAACAATATTGATTAACCGATTAATCGATTGTACTGATTAAAATTAATCAAGCGGGTTAATATCGAAATACTTACATTAATTCAGTCGAAATGTTTAAAAAAAAATTGATCTAAAAATATCAGTTAAAATTTTTAACTGACCGTTTCGATCACTTGTACACCCTTAGTAGTAGGGTAGAGCATGAGTTGAGTTTGATCGGCTTGGCTTAAAAAATTAATCTAGCCCAACTATACCAAATTGAGAAAATCTCAACCTAGTCCAACCTATGAACCTATCCAACATATTCAAATTGGTTTGGATATCTGATTTAGAATTTTTCTCACTTAAAAACTAATGCAAACATATTACGTAAGAAAAAATATCTTATTATAATTATTCATTATTTATTAGATTCAAAATCAAAACCATACAAAAATTTATTAAATCATACAAATTATCATTTATAGACTAAGTACCTTAAATCATTTCATATAAAGTTTAAATAAACTTAATTTAATACAAATCATATAAAAATAAATAAATAACTAGTTTTTAAAAGAGTTTGATCAATCAAATTCTTCAAAACATCAATACTAGTATAAATTTGATCTTAAAATATTCATAACCAAGTTCCATCATACAAAAAACATAAAGTAAATGAATATAGATAAAAAAATCAATTTAATAAGCTTTTGAAAAGGCTATTGAAAATCCAAAATAAATACTTTGATGAGAACAAACGGTTTTCTTCAATTAAAAAATATTAAAAAAATATGTTACAAATATATTTAAATTTTAATTGGTTTTTGTATGGAAACTAATATTTTTTTATTAAATAATTTCTAAGAATAAAAAAAAATGAGAAGATACACGCATAAAATATATATTGTAATTCAAATTAACTCATCAAAAATTGAATGTAGTCCATTAATTATTAAAATATAATTATATAATAACCGAGTTACCGATTTTAATCTAATTGAATTTTTTTAATCCGTAACTTAACCCAATCCATCAAATTCAAATTCTTTTAACTTAAACTCAATCAAACTTTTTAAAATCCAAATCAAATCAAATTCATTACATCAATTTGGATCAGATATATGTGTTCATGCTCGCTTGACATATGCATCATGTGGAGCATCCGTAATATTTGAGGACCAACAACTTTTGGATCGATAATGATAGGACACAAAAGAAGACTGTATGTAGACCTATAACTTTTGTTACCATTACAATCCTCAAAACACGTTTTAGATGTTTCCTTAGGTAAAGACTAACTCATGAGGTGGCAATTGGGTGGAGTTGGATCATTTGGATTCTGATAAGGTTATTTAGGTTGAGGTTTGATTGGATTGCGTTGGATTAGATTGGATTAGATTCGAGTCGTATTGAGTTGCAGTCGGATCATTTCGAACTCAGATCGTATTCGATCTCGTGTCATATTGGGTTGGATAAGATCGAATAAACTAAATTGATATTTATACTTAATTAAAAAATATATTATTTGCATATAATATGACTAAACGAGTAACAAGTCTAAATCCGTGAAAATTAATTTATAATAAATCAATGTTGAATTTTTTAAATAATATCTTTAATTTGTGAATGTAATATGCAATGTTATGGTTCTTAGTTCCAAAATTCAATTTTAAATGATCTCAGACATCCACAAAGTTATTCTCACTAGTAATGTCTTATACCAGATTTTGAAAATTAAATTTTATATAATCACTTCATTCTATTCTATTTTTTCATAATAATTAAAGATAAAATTTTATTGTGATGTGAAGAATAATTCAAAATTTACTAGTATCTTCGATTTTTGATTTGAAGCCAATGAGATTACTCATATTAATAGAATGTTGAACCATGCACATCAATACATGTAAATCAATAATTAATTAATTAATTATGATATAATTTATTTTATTTGATAATTAAGAAATTAAATATTATCCCAATTTTAAAAAACATATAATTTTTTTATAAAAAATATATTTTCAAATCATTTCGGATTTCGAATCGCTTGAATTAAAATCAAATCAAGTTCAAATCATATTACGTTAATGCATTTTCAGATCATATTAAGCTTGGATCGACTTGAATCGAATTTTCGAGTCGAATCAGATTCTACCGTATCTACTTTGTAAGCGCTTCTCACCTAATTATGGGTTACGTTAATTTTTTCTTTAGAATAATTAGAATTGTTTGATGTACTGTCTAATATTTTATACGCACATGCAGTTGAAAGTTGAAACACATTTTTTTTGCTTACTTTTGCTTCAACGGAAAAAAAAGAAAAAAGGTTCTATTTTTGTTTTTCTTTTCCTTCATTCAAGATCCAAACATACTATGGGTTGCATTCATATTCTCTATAGAATTCTTTCATTGTTCTATCTATTATTCTATGCACACATGCAGTTGAAACACATTTTTTTTCTCACTTACTTTTGCTAAATTATGTTATTTTTTCAAAATTTCCTACCAAATTCTAATTATCAATCAGCTATTTTGGCTCCTAATTAATTAATTAGGTTAGGTAGAATAGATGATAATTTTGAATATTGTCGAGAGAGATGTTTGTTTTTCTTGTTGTCTTGACTTTAAAACATTTTTTCATTTGGCATTTTTCTCGTGAACATTAACAATCATGCATGTACGGTAATTAGAAGACTAATTAAACTCAGCCTATAAATAGGAACTTGCAGTTGCTGCAAGATATACTGTCTTAGAAATTAAAGGTGTCACAAACCTTAGAACTTAAAGGTCCGTTCATATGCTTAATCATATATATGTCTAAGCTTAAGTTTAAGCTGAAATCAAGCAAAGTTTTTGTCTGAGTTATTCGAACTCGAGTTTGGTTAAAGTTCGATTAGATCGAATTCAAGTTGAGCTTGAGCTTGAAACTTAAGCTTGAATAGCTTATCAAGTCAAACTCAAATACTTTAAGGTTCGACCATAAAGGCTCTCGAACAGTTTGATAAAGCATTATCGAGCTCGAGTCGAGCCGAACTCGAACTCGAACTCGAACTCGAACCAATATTTATTTAATATTTTTATTTATTAAAATCATAATTCATGCTCGAGCTAGAGTTCGAATGAACAATCTAAGACTCAAGCTCGAATAGGCTCGATTATTATCATATGTTCATTTAAAGTCAAGTCAAACTCAAATAGTTTAGTATTCGAGCTCAATTATGCTCGAATACACCCTTAAGCATAACACAATACTGCATCATTATTCATTTATAATGCACATCCGTTTCGAAGAAATAAATTAAGATTCATTTTCATATTAACATTGATTTTTATTTTCTTTTAGCTAACAATAGCATTCATAATGTTTGGCAGCACAAAATTTGAATGGAATTATGATTTTTTTTTTATTTGGTTTATTTTGCGCTGGATTTGTAGAAAAGAAGGCGTAGACATGGCCAGTCAATCACCTGATGATGAGTTGAACCTTGAAGCACTTAAATTCAGGTTAATTTTACTACTCATTCACCTTAATATATATATATATATATATATAGTCACAGTGACCAATCCATGTACGTTGCTTGCAGTGAGAAGAAGGAAGGCCTAGCTGACAATGAAGGTGAGGCAAAAATTGAGAAGCTGATAGCTGATTTGGAAGTAACAGAGGCTTGTCCTCCTTTTGACCCTATTGAAATTATTAAAGAGGGGTTTCTTCGCTTCAAGGCCAACAAATTTGAGTAAGATAACACTACTACTTAAGCATTAACGTTAGTTACCTCATCATGTTATAAATGTAGGTCCTTGCTTAGTTTTTTCTGAAGTGTTTTTCTTTACTTTTTTTAGCAATTATTTTTCCTTTGATTTTTAGTTCAATAATATACTAAAAATACTTTTAAAAAACAAAGAGTACCCATGTGCAAGGATGTTTATTAATTGATTAAATTGATACTAAATTAGTTAATCGAATAATATTTACTTGTTAATTGATCGATTGGAGGTTATAAATTTTTTTAACCGTTTGACTATTTAATTGATTAAAAAATTAATTAATTAATTAATATTAATATTAATAATATGTTAAATATAGATATAATATATAATAAACTAAAAATATTTTAAAAAAACTAAAGTATATAAACATTGTCGGTTAACTAATTAATTGACCGCACCGATCGAAATCAGTTATCGAAATACCTAAGTTAACTCTATCGAAATAATTAAAAAAATTTGATCGAACAAAATTGATTAAAATTTTTAACCGATCGTACTGCTAGTTTGAACACCCTTACACCATGTGACTCTAATATCATTTTTTTGAGTGTTAATTTTGTCATAAAGCATTTTGTAAGAGGACAACTTAATTTATTACTTCAATCTGAATCATAGACCAAAATATTATCAACTTGTTTAAATTATTGTGAAAAAAAATTCTTCATTTGCAGCAAGTATCCAGAATGCTACGCGAAACTTGCAAAAGCTCAGCACCCCAAGGTATAGAATTTGAGCTTCAATTATATTACTTCATTTTCCTGCATGATCATATATAACATGTTAATCCATGCCGCATGCAGTTTTTGGTATTTGCATGCTCAGACTCCCGAGTAAGCCCCTCTCATATCCTTGATTTCCAACCTGGGGAAGCCTTCATGGCCCGCAACATTGCCAACCTGGTTCCTGAATTTAACAAGGTTTCAAAAATGAAACTTTTTTTAAAAAATTAAATTTTGATGTTTATTAGTGGTCATGGCTTATACATTATTGTCTGTGGGTACAGCTAAAACACTCTGGAACTGGTGCAATCATTGAATATGCTGTTGCAGCGCTAGAGGTGAATTCATTTTCGTCCTCAAATTTTACATTTCAAAATAATAAAAAAAATCTGCCCATTTTCTCTTTGGAGCTTATATCCAAATAGCTTCTCAGTATTAACAAGAAGAATATTTTGTAGGTGGAACATATCCTTGTAGTTGGACATAGTAAATGTGGTGGCATACAGAGGCTTATGACTCATCCAGAGGATGGTTCTACTTCTTAGTAAGACCTTTTGCTTATATAGTTCATAGCTCACAGAAATAATATGTCAATTTGTCTTAATTTATCTTTTTTTTTTATATGTATTTTATCATGGTTAGTTTGGATTTATTCAAAATAACGGATGAGAATTAATGAATGTATTCAAAGAAAAATACATATTTACTGAAAATTGAGTATTTTTTTTTCCTAATTTAATTTTCTACATCCAATTGAGATGTGCAGTGATTTTATAGATGATTGGGTCCAAATTGGCTTGCCTGCTAAGGAATTGGTTAAAGCAAAGTTTGGGCATCTGCCAGAAGATGAACAATTTGAAATATGTGAGAAGGTAAGCCATAAATAAATTATAGAAATGTTATTTAAACTAACAAAACAGCAAAGTGATAACTACAGTTGATTTTAAAAGTTTAAACCGATAAAAAATATACCAACAATAAGTTCATACACATTTTAACACTTTTTTTCTCATGTATAACTCTAAAGATGATATGAACTTAACACGTGAAGCTCGAAATAAAAACAATTGAAAGTTATTAAGATTCGAGCACAGAACTTTTGACGATGATACCATGTTAACTATCATTGATGATAAAAGTTTATCTCTCTGTTTATTGACTTGTATAAAAAAGTTTCTGAATAAAATTGTTATGGTGCAGAAATCAGTGCATTTCTCACTGGAAAATCTACTGACATATCCGTATGTTCGAACGGCACTTGACAAAAAGGAGCTAGCATTGTGGGGTGGCTGGTATGACTTTGTGGATGGAAAATTTGTACTTTGGGGGTTCAAACCTGACAGTATACCTCCAATAATCATAGGATAGGAGCATAAAGCCTCATTTTGAGTCGCAGCTAAAAATACCTAAGTTTACTTTACTCTTTCAGTTTTACTTCAATAATGTATTGTATTCGCAAGATTGTGAACAATAATTTACTGTGAATAAAACAAAGCAGACCATGATATATGCTTTGCTCTTGTAATTTAGTGTGATTCTTCCATCGTAAAAATTGTGAAGTCACGTTAACTAGTAATACTTATTTGAATTAAGAACTAGCAGCGTTCATATTTATCAAAATTGCAAACAAGCCTTGGGGTACAACCTTTCCTAATATCTTCAAAGTTCAAGTCAATTCCTGATAAGGGCAAAAAATAACACTAACAATCAACTTGAGGCAAATACCCATGACAACACCAGGAAAGAAACATTGGTCTGCTTACTTTAAGACTCTGATAATTAATCTTGTCCACATGGACTAATGAAAGAACACGAGCGGTTCCATTCTTTATTAATTAGCTGAACATGTATTGCAGATGCCAAGAACATCAAGTTTGAAATCAACTCGACTGAATTTCAAATTAACTTATGCAGCTGTACTATGATTTTATCGATTACATGAATTTCAATTTTAAAGTTTATGCAATATATAATTATAAATTGACTCAGTCAAAAACCTTTACCCAAAAAAAATAATATAAGATAGGCGTGAAATGGGCAAATCTGTTAGGCCATTAGCCAAATCCGAATATTGTTACTACATATATATTCTGGTACATAGTGCCGGCCCAGATACAATAATAATTTTAAAGCCCACTAAATTTCAAATGAATACATTTCTCACTTCAATATTAAATCGCTTAGTATAGATCAGAACAAGAAGGGACACGTATTAACCATTTTTTTTTATTAGCTAGTCATCAGCTAATTTGTTAGGCAGATCGAGTAGTAGATAATTTTGAATATAAATGGGGAGAGAGAGAGATTTGTACAAAGCTATTTCTTCATTAAAGATAAATTGTGTTGGTATCGTGCACTTTTATATAAATTAGTGATAGTGTTATATATAGATTTATATTGTGATCTCAATTATTGTACGTATTTTTATATATATAATATTGCTTCAATAAATTAGATAAGATAAAGAAGAGTCTCTATTTCATGAAACTAATTTTTTGAGAGTTACTATAGAATTGTGAAAGTTTATTAGTAATTATAGAGAAATTAAATAATAATTGTATTAAAAAATTTAAAAATCAAAATTATTATTTAATTTTTTCGTGATTACTAATAAAAGTTTTCAATTCTATGATAACTCACATGTTCGTGATATCCCGATAGAGAATAACAAGATATATTCAACTATATTATTAACCAAATTCTTATTAGCCATCAACCAATACGTTAATTAATTAGGAAGAGTACGTCGTCTTTCTAACTTAACACATGAATTTAATATTTGTTGGAAACATGTAAAATTTCTTCTAATCAGATGGAGTCAACACCTTGACAATTAATGAATTTGTCTTATTTTCTTGTTGTCTAGAAGCTACCATGCATGCATGTGTTATTAGGAATTGTTTTTTCTCATGAACAGTGTTTTTGATTGAACAAGCACGCATGCGCGATAATTAGAAGACTAAACTCAGCCTATAAATAGGAAGTAGCAATTGCTACAAGGTACACATCTATTGTTTCTTAGCCATATCGAATAAGAAGCTAATTGTTACAAACCTTAGAGAAAAGGTCTGTCCATCTAAATATCATGACTTTTTAATGAACAGAAAAACTGCATCATTTTTTATTTCCATTTTTTTGTACGTTCATGATTTAAAAGAAAAATCAAACATTTATATATATGTTGTTTAATTTAGCTACATTAATTAATCTCGCTGATTTATTGTGATTCTAATTTATTATGTGCTAAATTTGTAGAAAAAAAGGGAAAAGAAAGACAAACAGATGGCTGGTCAATCATTTGAGGAGATGATCATTGAAGGAATTACGATAAGGTTAATTTTACTAATGATTCAGTCATTTAAAGTTTTAAACTTTACTGTTAATATTATTTGCATGAAATGGTACGTCATGTATATTGACTGATTAAATCATATATCTTGATTGCAGTGAGAAGAAGGAATGCCTAGATCACAATGGAGCCGAGGCAAAAATTGAGAAGCCAATTGCAGTAACAAAGCCTAGTAATCTTGACCCTGCTGAAAGGATTAAAGAGGGCTTTCTTCACTTCAAGGCCTCCATATATGAGTATGATAATTAATTATGGCCTTGCTTAGGTTTTTCTCACTTCTGCTAGAAATTTTCTTCTATTAGTCCCAATCATATACCAGCATACTAGTTATAACTTATTTGTTTTAATGTGAAAAATTCATTTACTTGCAGCAAGTATCCAGAACTCTACCAGCAACTTGCAAAAGCTCAGGACCCCAAGGTACAATTACTTCAGTTTCCTGCCTGATCATTCCATATGATTACCATGTTAATGTTCTAGTGGATTAATGCATCTTGTTAATTATATTTAATTAATTTCTAGTTTTTTTTTTTTCAATCATCACTAATACATAGGAGTATTAATTAATTTGTTGTTAATCCGTCTTGCAGTTTATGATATTCGCATGCGCAGACTCCCGAGTAAACCCAACTCATGTCCTTGATCTCCAGCATGGGGATGCCTTCGTGGTCCGCAACATTGCCAACACGGTTCCTGCATATAACAAGGTTTCAACGCACGATTTTCGTTAAAAAAAACTTGCTTAAATCCCAATCAAATGTCGCCATTATGGCTTATGCATTGTTGTCTGCTGCACAGTTAAAATACTCTGGAGTTGGTGCAACCCTTGAATATGCTCTTACAGTGCTACAGGTGAATTCACATAATTCAGTCTCAATTTTACAATTGAAATTTTTATTTCTCAATATATATATATATATTTTCTCATTTTAGCTTTCATCCAAAAGAGCTTCTGAGCATTGACAAGAAAATTTTGTAGGTTGAAAATATTCTAATAATGGGACACAGTGAATGCGGTGGGATACTGAGGCTAATGTCAGAGGATGATTCAATTTCTTAGTAAGGCCATTCGCCTAATTCATTGCTCAGAGAAATGAATTGTGATCACAATATTTCTTTTTATTTTGTTGATTAGTTTGCATTAATTTACTCAAATAATTGAAGCTCAATATATGCAGAGAAAGGAAAATATTTTTTAAAAAAATTGATAACTTTTTTCTAATTTCCTCCGTCCAATTGAGATGTGCAGTGATTTCTTAGACGATTGGGTCAAACTTGCCTTGCCTGCCAAAGCCAAGGTTAAAGCAGAGTTTGGGCATCTATCATCAGATGAACAACGTCATATCTGTGAAAGGGTGAGCCATAAATTTTTCATTATACACATGGATACCCTTTCTTCTACAGTTGTTTAGTCTGGTAAATTTTTATTTAAAAAAAATGTTTGGTACCAGACGTTTTCTTTTATATTAATAAATACCGTAGAAACAGATTAAACGATTCTAATAAAAGAAGTGCCCTATACACATTAATCTTCACATGTGTCTCTAATTAAAAATATTTTATAAAAATGTTAAACTATAATATATTGGATTAATATACTAATTAGAAATTGTATACTGAATGAATGAATGAATGAAGCTAATACTTTTGAATAAATTATTAAAATGCAGGAGGCAGTGAAGTTGTCATTGGTAAATCTATTAACATATCCGGATGTTAAAAGAGGTGTTGAGAAAAACAAGCTAGCACTGTGGGGAGCTTACTATGATTTTGTGAACGGAAAATTCGAACTTTGGGAGTTCAAGTCTCACATGACACATCCAATAATCATAGGAGCATAAACTCTTATTTTCAGTCACAGCTCCTAATACCTCTAATTATTGCTTTACGCTTTTTGTTTTACCTCAATTATGTGTGTATTTGCTTTTATGATCAATAAATTACTGTAAATAAAGGAAAGCATACTCTTATATGCTTTGCTCATGTATGGCTTTTATCATTGCTATCAATAATGTTACTACTTTGTGATGCTTAATTTCTTATCTTTTTTTTTCAATTGAGGATTTTGAATCTGTTTGGAATTAGTAAAAAAATCAACTTATCGCTTAATCAATAAGATATTATAATTTTCTATTTAATTAATTTAAAATATATTGTTAGCTGTTTGGATACTTAATCCTACTCAATAGTTTTGAATCCAAAGTGTTTTGTCAAATAATATTGAAATCAGTTTAAAAGCTAGACCTAACCGGCTCTTGATATGTTTATATAAAATGAATTGCCAAACGGTAATCACACACCTTGGTCAGTTTAAATAAAGTGATTTAATGTTGATTATATAATTGAGTTTGTGTTATAATCTTGTCGATATAGAAAAATCGTATCGTATCGTATCGTATCTCGAATTGACCCGTCAATCCTAAATGACATGATTATGACTCACGACTCGTTATAACCCGTTTAATTAATATCATTTTTTAAAAATTAAAATCTAGTACTCAATTACAATTTTAACTTTATAATAAAATTTTAAATATGTTTTAAGAAGGTTATATTGGTCACTAGTTCAGACAACCATGGGCTCGCTATCGGTGGGAGTGCTATGAGCCCAAGCGCGATGGGTCAGAGTTGACTTTTTTATATATATACACACTACCCTTGCATGTGTTTCATTGTTTTTCTAAAATAAAATTTTCATTAATTTTTCGTTGAAATCAATAGAAGAGAATATGTTTCTTTTAAAAACAATTTATGTACGTTAAGTCAATGAAATTCAAATAATTTAAGCGCTTTAAAGCGCCGGTAAACACATTGCGGTTTTTCGCTCAAACATCGACTCTAACATTACGACGCAACGTATACTGGCGCTTGAATGAAGCGTCGAATTTTATAATAATAACACTTTAAAGCATCGAATTATGCATTTGAAAGTACCAACAGGTGACAATTTTTTTTAGTGATAATATCATTTATAAAACAACTATCCACCGTAATGAATCATTTATAAACATTTAATTCAACTACTAATTAACTCATTTTGTAACCCAAATTAAATCAAATCAATGTGGAAAATGATTAATGATTGTTGGAGGTCCACCATCGACAACATCAGCTCATAGGCCGTACCATTCAATTAGGGTAAATTGATTCAAGTCGAGCTTAAGCAAGCTTGTAAAAATCCAGGAGTAGGCTCCTCTCGTAACCTTTTTATTGTTTTCTTTTACCTTAGTTTAATTACCACATGATTCTAATATAACTATATAAATAAATGCAATATATAATTCTAATTTGACTCTCGATCATATAAGGTAGGCGTAAGGTGGACCAAATTTAAATCCGTACGGCTATTGGTCTTAGCGAAGATTCTTATTACACGCGCTTCTGACCTTTTTATTGCTTCAAGAAAATCGAAATAATTCCTTAATTAACCAAATTTCAGCTAATTAACCACCTACTTAAGTTAGGCATAGTAGATAATTCTGAATATTGTCGAGAGAGAGAGAGAGAGAGAGAGAGAGAGAGAGAGAGAACGTGGCCCGATGCACATCGATTAAAAGTAAAAAAAACAGAAAAGAAAAGTAGAGTTGTTTGTTTTTCTTATTGCCTTGAAGCCACCATGCATGGATGATGCATATGTGAGGTTACCAATGAGCCAAACTGTGCCTTACTTTATATATGCAAGTTGTTGAATTTAAGAGAGGAAGTGAGACAATACAAAAAGAAGAATTGTATTGAATGATGTGATTTGCTTACAAAGAAAGTTATTCTATTTATATAAGCTAATAGGAGAAGCAAAGCTATACACAACCAATGTGGGATTATCCTATTTATACAAGCTAATAAGAGAAGCAAAGCTATACACAACCAATGTGGGACTAAGCCCATATAATACATTAACATCCCCCCTCAAACTCAAGGCGGTAAGTGGGAGGTGAACTTGAGTTTGGAAACCAGAGAGTGAAAGCGTCCGGGTGGATGAGCCTTAGTGAAAATGTCAGCTGTCTGATCGGCTGAACTGACGGATTGTAGACGAACCGTATTCTGGAGAATGTGATCACGGATGAAGTGGATATCATTCTCGATGTGTTTTGTACGCTCGTGGAAGACATCATTGTGAGCGATCTGAATAGCACTCCTGTTGTCATAGTGTAGGATAGTGGCAGCAGGAGAAGAGATACCCATGTCAGCGAGTAGCCATCGAAGCCAGAGAAGTTCTTGAGTTGCATCAGCCATGGCACGATATTCAGCTTCAGTACTGGAGCGAGCAACCACAGTTTGTTTCTTACTACGCCAGGAAATGAGAGAATTGCCCAAAAAGAAACAGTAATCAGTGGTTGAACGTCTGTCGGTGGGATCTCCGGCCCAATCGGCATCAGAATAGGCTTGTAAAACGGGGGCAGACTGTGCTGAGAAATGAAGCCCATGAAATAAAGTACCTTTGACGTACCTAAGAACGCGAAGAACAGCCGAGTAATGGGTGGTCCGAGGAGCGGACAAGAACCGACTGACCTGATGAACGGCATAAGTAATGTCAGGGCGAGTGACAGTAAGATATACAAGACTTCCAACCAGTTGACGATATAGAGTGGCATCCTGAAGAGGTGAACCATCGAGTGGGGTAAGTCTGACGTTCGGCTCGAGAGGAGTAGTGGCAGTGGTTGAGTCAGTGATCCCAGCCTTGGAAAGGAGGTCCGAGGCATATTTGGCCTGAGAGAGAAAAAATTCATCAGAATTAGATGAGACTTCGAGGCCAAGAAAATAGGTGAGCACACCAAGATCTTTCATCTCGAATTGGCCACTGAGAAACTTTTTAAGTTCAGAAATACCATGTAGATCATCTCCAGTAATAACCATATCATCCACGTATAGTAAAAGAATGATAATACCGTTGGCAGTATGGCGGATAAACAGAGCTGAATCATGAGCACTCGGTGTGAACCCAAACTGATGAATAGTAGTGCTGAATTTGGCAAACCAGGCACGTGGAGCTTGTTTCAAACCATATAGGGCACGGCGAAGGCGACAAACTTTGTTTCGAGGGGCATCCAAGCCGGGAGGTGTATGTATATAGACTTCCTCAAGAAGATCCCCATTGAGAAATGCATTTTTGACATCCATTTGAAATAGAGTCCATCTTCGAATGGCGGCGACAGCAAGGAGTGTACGGATAGATGTGAGCCTCGCCACTGGAGCAAATGTCTCTTCATAGTTAATGTCATATTCCTGAGCAAATCCCTTGGCAACAAGTCGGGCTTTATATCGTTCAATAGAGCCATCAGAAAGTGTCTTGATCTTAAACACCCATTTGCACCCAATAAAAGTTTTTTCAGAGGGCAGATCAACAATATCCCAGGTATGAGTTTTAGCTAGGGCCTGAAGTTCTTCATCCATTGCTTTTTGCCAAAGTGGATTAGTACTAGCCTCCTTATAGGATTGAGGCTCATGCAGATGAAGTATAGTGGAAAAACAATGATAATCACAATGGTAATCAGCAAGATGAGAAGGGGGATGAGTTACCCTGGTAGATCTGCGGGGGTGATCTGGAGGATGGCTATCAGAGGGAGTTGGTGCAGACTCATCAGACATAGGAATATCCTCGGGCACGACCGATTGAATCAGAGAGGTGAGGTCAGTTGAGGGTTCTGGAGCTGGAACTGGGTCCGGAATGGAAGGGGTGATATCGGCTGGTGATTCGGAAGTGGACTCAACAGTACCTGAAACTGGATTCTCAGGAAATAACTCAATAGATGGATCAGTAAAGAATCTGGAGTTAGTGATGGTTGACATGTCAAATGACCGTAAGGAAGAGAACATTTGATGTTCTCAAAAAATGACATGACGAGAGATACAAAGAGTTTTAGAAATAGGATCCCAGCACCGATACCCCTTATGTTCAATACCATATCCAATGAAACAACACAGATGAGCCCTTAGTTGTAATTTATTGTGTTCATGGTTTGAGAAGAACAAAACAAGCCCAACCAAAGACTCTGAGGTTAGAGTAATCAGGAGGTTTACCGAAAAGGCGCTCGAATGGAGACTGATTTTGGATTATAATGGAAGGGACACGATTGATTGTGTACACTGCGGTTAAGGCAGCATCACCCCAGAAACGTTCAGGACATGATGACGAAATTAGTAGAGCACGAACAGTGTCAAGAATATGTCTATGTTTGCGTTCGGCTCGTCCATTTTGTTGGGAGGTTCCAGGGCACGAGCGGTGGGAAAGTGTGCCATTTTTTTTGAAGTAGGTTTAGAAAAACACGATCTTTATATTCCATTGCATTATCTGTACGAAAAATTTTGATATTCCGAGAGAATTGAGTTTGAACCATAGAAGAAAAATCAGAATATATTTGAAAGAGTTCAGATCTGCTTTTCATAAGAAACAACCAAGTATAACGAGAATAGTCATCCACAAATATAACAAAATAACGAGCACCACCCATTGATGTATGAGGAGAAGGCCCCCAAACGTCAGAATGTACTAAATCAAAAGGTGCAAGAGAAATAGACTGACTCTCATTAAAAAGTAAAGCTGATTGTTTTGCAAGTTGACAATGAATACAATTAAAAGACTTATGCTGAAGTGATCCTAACTGACCACTAGAAATAAGAGAACATAGAGGGCTGAATGAAGTGTGACCTAACCGAGAGTGCCACAATTCCACGGGAGAGAGTACTGGGATGGATGCGGCTGATTGGTTTGGTGATGGTGAAGATGGGACTTGGAGGTGAGTAAGCTCAAAGAGGCGTCCAACTTTACAGCCGGTTCCAAGGAGTTTTCTTGTCTGAGGGTCCTACACACGACAACCAGTAGAAGAAAAATGCAAATCAAGTCCAAGATCACATAGTTGTCCAACAGATATAAGGTTAAGCGTAAGATTAGGAACTAAATATGTGTCAGGGAGAGACAAATGAGAACTGTCAACATGTTCAGTGTGGCTGACCAACATATTTGATCCATTGGCAGTGTGAATAGTAGGTGCATGCTCATCACGGGTTTTCAAGGAAAATATACAGGCATCAGAAGTCATATGATTGCAACAAGCAGAATCAAAATACCATCGGGATGTACCTGGTGTAGCTGACATGGCTATATTGTTACCAGTTTTAGTTAGAGCCTCGGTAAGAATGGTGCATAAACCACTCCAATCAGGTGAAGAGCTGGATGAAGTTGGTGTAGCATCTGTGGCTACAGCAGCAGTATTCTTTGACTTGGAATAGAACCGATTGTATGAGCCTCATGAGCGATATTGGTTCTCATTTGACTGATTTCTAGAAGGAAGTTTAGGGCAGTCTGCAAGATAGTGACCCGGTTCTCTGCAGACTTTACATAGGTGAGAAGGACATTTGAGCAATTCATGCCTTTGTGAATGACAATACTTGCAATATAAGAGCTTCTGGTATGGGTTTGTCTTGGCTGCTGGTGTGGCAAGAGCAACGGGTGCTGCAAGGGCAACATCTGTATGAGATCCTTGTAATGTGGCGAGACGTGTTTCCTCACTGAGTAGCTCAGAAAGGACGTTGTTTAGGGGAGGTATCGCGCCTTGGTGTAGGATTGAAGCTCGTACAGGTTCAAATTCCTCTCTCAAGCCCATCAGGAATTGCATAATATGTGTCTCAGTTCGGTACTTTCCATGAACATCGGTGTCTTTTGTGCATTCCCAAGTTGGCTCAGTGAGAGCTAACTGGTTCCACACGGCAGTCGTCTGAAATAGAAAGCTGTTGATAGTTTGTCTAGGTTCTTGGCGCATGCTATGAAGGATGGAAAGAAGACGATATCGATTTGAGATGTCTGCCCTGGTGTAGCGGTGTTGGAGAAGATCCCAAGCTTCTTTAGCTGTATGGAGTGTACCAAATTGAAGTTTAATTTCTGCGATAATAGTGGCACGAAACCATGTGAGAATCTGGTGATTTTTACTATCCCAGTCCTCTAGACGGTCAACATATTTGTCAGAATCTTCGTCGTCCTTCTTCTTGGGTTCAGTGATATCTCCAGTAACGTAACGCCACAATTTATGTCCACGGAGGAAACCAGACATTTTTTGAGCCCACACAACATAATTAGATTCATCCAGAACGGTAGTAATAACCCGAGGTAAGTATGATTCAGCCATAGGCACAAAGAGGAAGGTGAACCTCCAAGAAACCGGTGACATGGCGGTCAACTGATGATGTGGTGGTCAACGGGTGACGTGGTACTGACGTGTCAGTGAGGTGGCGTTGATGTGGCTTTTAGGGCTGACGTGACAACAGCGTTTCTGAAACAGGAACAACAGCGGATGTGATGTCAACAGGTGACGTGGCACTGAGGTGGCGTTGATGTGGCATTTAAGGCTAACGTGGCAGCAGCGTTTCTGAAACAAGAGTGGCAGCGGAGATGATGTCGATGAGACTCCGACTATAGTGATGACCCGACAGGTATGAAAAGGATATACTAGAAGTTTTTCTGATGTGAATGATCCACTAATAGTGGCAATCACAGAGCATACTCAACTCTTAATATACCGAGAATTTCTGATGTGAAGGATCCACTAATAGTGGCAATCACAGAGCATACTCAACTCTTAAAATACCGAGAACCATTATGGCTCTGATACCATGTTGAATTTAAGAGAGGAAGTGAGACAATACAAAAAGAAGAATTGTATTGAATGGTGTGATTTGCTTACAAAGAGAGTTATCATATTTATATAAGCTAATAGGAGAAGCAAAGCTATACACAACCAATGTGGGATTATCCTATTTATACAAGCTAATAAGAGAAGCAAAGCTATACACAACCAATGTGGGATTATCCTATTTATACAAGCTAATAAGAGAAGCAAAGGTATACACAACCAATGTGGGACTAAGCCCATATAATACATTAACAGTAAAGCACACATTTAATAATTTCAAGCCCTAAATTTTTATTTGGATCATGCTTAATACTTTATTTTAATATTGAATTTGAAACTTTATTGATAATGGTTATGTAATTTACTGATAATGTATATAATAATTATATGATATTATTAATAAAATTATTTATAATTATTAAAAAAGTTTCTACCCGATCTAAGTAGGTATTTCTCCTCTAATGGAATGGATATATCTTCCACTCTTCAATTATAAATTGCATGCATGCACGGGATAAGATGTTAGCCATCGCCAACCAGCTAATTAAGTTAGGCATAGTTGCTTGGGATAGAGAACAATCCCTCAGATTTGAATGTCGTAAGTGGAAAGAGATACATGCATGAGAGAGTCAGTCAAAGCTCTTGACAATTTAAAATTAGTAAGAGATACGTTTGTTTTTCGTGTTGTCTTAAAGCCACTTTTGCATGTAATGGGAGGAATTTGTCCTCGTGAAGAAACAAGCATGCATCTACGTTAAACTCAACCCTATAAATAAGAACTTTCGTTAGCTGCAAAGATGTGTGTATCTGTAATCTTTTGTGTCTTCGCCATTATATCGATCGAATAGGAAGCTAAGCTAATTGTCACAAACGTTAGAGAAAAAGGTCAGTCCATCTTATATGTTATAGGAGTATAAAATTTTCATCATGCATATTATTCGTTTATGTTTCCCGTTCATTTAGAAGAAAGAGTCAGACTTTTATAAATAATAAACAATAGTTTCGATTTATGATTAAAATCGGGTTTTGAAACATTTTTTAAATGGTAGTGGACCTAATTATTTTATTTGATAAATCAGTTATAAAATCAGTTTATCAAACACAATCAAATTCTTATAAAATAATTTTTATTTTCGAATTTTTAAAAAATCATTTTATATTCGTTTATGTTTCTCGTCCGTTTAGAAGATAGATTTAGATTTTTATACATATTCAATAGTAGTTTCGGTTTACGATTAAAATTGAGTTTTGAAACAATTTTTAAATGGAAATATAGCTAAAATATTTTTTGCTCGGTAAATCAAGTGTAAAAACAGTTTATTTAATATAAATTCAATTTCTTATAAAATCATTTTTAGCTTTTGATTTTTTTTAAAAAAAATCTATTTAATAGAGGTATTTAATTAATTGGCATAACTTTTATCGTATTTTTTTAAAACAAAAACCGTTTTATAATATCTATCAAAGGAGTGTTTCTTGATTGGAAGGACTCACTCTGCATGAATATACTTTTCATGCTATATGGAGGTGTGTGTTGATTAATTAGTAGAACCATACAATTCTATATTAAACAAATTTCTTGTGCTTCTAATTTATTGCTTGCAGAATTAATTTAGTTGTAGAAAAAAAAGACATAACGTACACATGGTTGATGAATCATCTGAGATGATTATTGAAGAACTTATGATCTGGTTAATACTACTATATTCGGTCAATTAAAGTCTACACCTTATTCTATAAAAAAAAATCTAAACTTTATATATATATATATATATATATATATATATATATATATATATATATATATATATAGATGTTTCTTGCAGTGAAAAGAAGGACTGCCTAGATCACAATGAAGCTGAGGCAAAAATTGAGAAGCCAATTGCAGATTTAGAACTAAAAAAGGCTTATCATCTTGACCCTGTTCAAAGGATAAAAGAGGGCTTTCTTCACTTCAAGGCCTCCACATATGAGTATGATAATTAATTAGGGCCTTGCTTAGGTTTTTCTCAGTATTTCTTTTACTTCTGCTAGCAATTTCAAAGCCATTAAAAGTTAAAACTACTTTTTAAGGGGGAAAAAAGAAGAGTTATTTTTTCGGGTGCTAATTTTTCATAGAGATTTAGGTGATACTTTATGTTGAGATTAAAGTAATTTTTATTTAAAAATAATAATTTAATCTTCACTTAAAACATTACTCAAAACACGTCTCTGTAAACAGACAAAATTACTTTAATCCGAATCATAAACCAATATATTAATTAATTTTTTTTTGTTAATCGATGCTGCAGTTTATGGTATTTGCGTGCGCAGACTCGCGCGTAAACCCCTCTTTTGTCCTTGATCTCCAGCATGGGGAAGCCTTCGTGGTCCGAAACATTGCCAACGCAGTTCCTGCATATAACAAGGCTTCAAAAACGCACGAATTTCCCTAATCAAAATTATGAAATTAACTTTTAATTACTCAATATTTTAATCTCTTATTCAAAATTAGTATTAATGATTTTTTTTTATTAAATTCGGATAGCTAATATATTTATCAGTACTGGTGACATATATTATAGCTTATACATTGTTGTCTACTGGACAGTTTAGATACTCTGGAGTTGGTGCAACCCTTGAATATGCTCTTACAGTGCTACAGGTGAATTCACATATCCAATCCACTCTCAAATTTTACAATTGAAATTTTTCTTCACATTTTTCTCTATTAATATATATTTTACAATTTTCCATTTGAGCCCAATAGTTCAGAGCATTAGCAACAATAAAATTTTGTAGGTGAAAAATATCCTGATAATTTTGTAGATCGAAATTCTGAGGCTGGTTTTGGAAAGAGAATGTTGAAAAAATTTAGGAACCGGTTTGTTTAAGTTTAAAACCAAGCTTGAGTTTGATGAACCGACTGGGCAAAGTAGTGAATCTAGCGATCAAACCTGATTGAACCAACTAGTTTGAGTCAACTGATATGGCTCTGACGTGGCGCCTATGTGGCGATAATGTAGGGTCTAAATGACGATGATGTGGCAATGACATGATGTCTAAGTGTTGATGATGTGGTGCTAAGTGGCGTTGATGTGGCGGTAATGTGGCATCTAACGGTTGATGATGTTGAGTTAGGTGGCGATGATGTGATGCTTAGGTGGAACTGTTATGGCAATGACATGACACCTATGTGGCATGGACTAGGTGTTGATCGACAATTTACATACTAACACGTGGTTGAATTGAATCATCTTTTAAGATGTACTAAAAATTTGAGTGTCCAATGAAATTTTGAAATATGGCAAGGACATATTTTTGATAAGTAAGGAAAATCTTGTTGTCCAATAAATATCATACATATGGCATTGATAGATAAGTGAAATCTAAATCATATGGTTAAAACTTGACAAGTGACAGCAACATGTTATCTCAAAGATAAGATAAATAAGAGTTTCCATTAAAAATAGGATAAATGCTTGACTAGATAGATTTTAGAGATAGAAATAATTTTATTGTCTAGTAAAAATTAGATTCGTGGCAGTATTTTTTTTTTTATAATTTTGAAAAAGACATATGTAGCAATGTCGCTGTCAGTCTGACCGACGTTTCTATTGCAGCAAGTAACATTATTTTTTTCTTGTTAACTTTCTGAGTGTTTCAGAAACAAATTGTCAACGAGTATGTTTTTGAAAAAGGGAACCAAAATCGAATTGGATAGATAGTAGACAAGATTGGAAAAGGAGCCTTTGTCATCATTCAAAATGGTAATTATCATTTTTTCTGTGGTGGGGTAACATTCAAGTACTAATTTACAAAAGAGAATTGCCCAGTCGATCTGGTTGGACTTTAAGATGAATGTCAAATGATATCATGCAACTTTTATAGCATGACCTTGATAAATCTAATGGATCTAGGATCCCTATCAAATATTTCTGAACTTTAATTTTCTTCCTTCTTTTAATGTTATTGATGTCGCTTGGGATTTATTTTAAGTTCAATTTAAAACAAAAAAAATTTGTGCGATGTCAATATCATGAAACAATCTTATATTTTACCTCATATTTTTAAATTTGATCAATTTAAAATAAGTTCATTTGATCAAAATTTTGATCAAATTAAAACAGATGCACACACTTACGATTTATACGTATGTCTCATTTGAATGTCAAAAGATAATTTTAACATTATTTTTTCAAAATTATTTACGTAAATTACATATTAGAGAGTTAAAGATTTTAAATTTAAAAAAAGTTAAAGAAAAGATATTTGTTAGAGAAAATAAGAAATGATAAAAAACAAAAAATTCATTCAAATGAGACAAAGTTATAGACCATACATACACAGGTTTTAATTTGATCCACTATTGATTAAAATAACATTGAAAGCTTTTTATAATATAAAACATAAATGGATCAAATTTAATAATTAATAAAAATAATAAAATATGAGGTAAAAAAACAGTGTTTCGTAACAACAATGGTGTTTTACATCCTCGCGAGATCGGATGATCATAATTCACTAGAGACATTATTGCAAGACAATTCAACAGCCCAATCATCACTTGGTGTCAGGAGGATCATGAATCACATGCCACTAGTTCTGAAAATAATTGAGGTGTATTGTTATTTTCTGCCACTAGTTCTAAGCCACTAGTAAAAAACAAAGAAGGCACTAATAGGTAATTATTAATCCACCCACTTCTACATGATGGCAAAATGATTTTTGGTTTAATTTCACTAATGTCGTAACAAAATATTTTTCCACTTAATATATATATATATATATATTGTTATAAATTTCTATATTTTGATTTAGGAATCATTTACATTCCATACCTAATATAAATTCTAAATTTTATGGCAATTTCAAAACAATTAGATAGAATTTTCAAGCTGCATAAATTACATAGGAACTCATCTTTTTCTTTGGTTGGGAGATCAAACAAAATTTTTTTATATAAAAGATTTAGAGATAACCAATAAATCAAAAAGGTCAGATTACCATTGAGGAAACTATTTAGCATGACAGAGTTTATTGACATGAAGAATTGATGTGTTCCAAGGATTATGTTTATGCTCCCTTGTATTAAAAAAGTAGTTTGACAATTATCTTCCACTTTAAAAAAATTCTCTATAAAACTGTTTTTATGAATTAGTTTATAAAATAATTTCTATTTTTATAAGAAAAACTGTTTTTCATACGATTTTACCAAACAATTACTGATGTTGTTGACATCCCATGCACATAATATTACATTATATGTTTCTTAATTTGAAAGACTACTCAGAGACAAAAGTACTGCATAATATTACATTTGTGACATACTTAAACAAGGAAATTAATGAAGGAAATCTTTACATTAATCCTTGCCAGAAAACATCATCAGACTCATTGAGAAATTCTATTAAATTAGGAGTATGCAAATCATAATTAGTACTAAACCGAAAAAAGTCTTCGACATAACCGTCACCACCCGTAGTAAGCCCTTGTGTACTTGGACAACCATCATCTTTCATCACAACTTTTTGCTGGTTCGTTTCTCCAATATCGTTGCAAATGTTTGGAGGCGGAGGATTCAAACTCGAAGGGATACTATTAATATTATTCTCTCTTAAATATTCTTTAGATAATGTTTGTGAAGAAGAGCTAACTTTATTTTTTCCTTTTTTAACCTCAAGTTTCCTGCTCAAATGAGTGTTCCAGTGATTTTTCACTTGATTGTCTGTTCTACCCGGAACTCGACCAGCAATTAAAGACCACCTTTATAACATAAAATTAAAATTCAGTAACTTTGGCATTTATATAAACAATAAATAATAAATATTCGACTGTACAAGTACTGCAACTAAAGCTAGATGTTGATAATGAGTGTAGTGATACTTGCATTAATTGCATATATCATTGCCGAAAAATAATAATTTCACAGAAAAAAAAAGTGAAAGTTTGTGAAAAGATGAACCTATTGCCAAGGAGATTATGGAGGCGAATGATGAGATCGTTTTCTTCCTCAGAGAAATCGCCACGCTTAACACTAGGACTAAGATAGTTCATCCACCTTAGTCTGCAACTTTTGCCACACCTTTTCAAGCCTACACAGCATTTATAGTAAGTTAATATTGACTGGGAAAAACAAATTAAATCAGTATTTTCAAATATATATAAACAAAACAGCAGTAAAAATTGATCTTTGGATCTTTGATGAGTGGGCTATTAACTAGAGACATCATATTCTTTACACATAAAGGATAGCCATCCATTAAAACTAGTGTGTGCTAAAGAAGAACTAAAGAAAGAAAGATCCTAATGTTGCTTGATAGAGATTAGAGATTGTTACATCGCTTCTAAAGATTTTCGTTGCGCTGTTCAAGATGAAACTAAAAGTCTAACATTCTTAGTGTTCAAATGTTCTCTACTCATCTATAAATTCATAATGATTAAAAATATTCATATTGAAATCCTACTATAAGTTGGTATGTAAAGAGGTAGCTAAATTACCTGTGACTTTAGCTAGGCGATTCCACTTGCCTTTGCCATGCACTTTTATGTATTCCATTAGAATCCTGTCTTCCTCCTCTGTCCACAACCCTTTTTTATATTCACTCTTCCTTTCCATTCTAGCTTAATTGTTGCAAATTAAGTAGACCTCCTTCCTCTTTTTCACTACAGAGAAGTTATGGGCTTGGCAACTTGGATAGGAAAGTGGGAGGAGGTGTGGGGTGGGTTTATGTAGTTGTGAATTCTTTTCAGTGTGTATCAGAAAGAGATTGTGGGAGGACCAAGGGGCACCTTTCCAATCTCACGAGCTTAAAAAAAACCTCTTCCATTCGATTGATAAATAGATAAGAAGAATAGACCCCACAAATAGAAAATATTTTTGAAAAGTGTGTAAATTTGAGGGATAATTACACATATATATATATATATATATATATATATATATATATATATATATATATATATATAGTTGTGATATAAAAAATTATACTGATCCATTTGAAGTTTGTGGGCTATATTACACGGGAGATTCTTGATCAAATCTTAATCAACGTCATCAATAATTTTGAAAACCTTAAATATGTCTCAAATAGCTTAAGTTAATTATGTAAATATTTATTTAAAGTATTTTAATATTTGTGCATAGGAATTAAGAATCTTCTTCTTCCTCAAAGACCGGAGGAAAAAATACCAAATATTTTATAAAGATCTCGAAATGGAAAAACAAAACTTACCCAAAAATTTACATAAACATTTCAATAACTTCACTTCTATAAAGTGTAGACATTGAACAGCACAAGTGGTTCATGCCTGAGCACCGAGTCCCAAGTACAAAATCCAACAAAAAGTACAAAATTTTCACAAATATACACTGCAAGACCAAAAGCTGGAAGCAACCATTAGTTAAAGACAAGACATAAGAAACCATTTGCAAATATAATTGGGACCTGTAAGAAACCATTTGCAACAAATCAAGCAAACACCTAAATCTGAAGCCAAGACAAGACCAAAAGACAAAAAAATAACCCAAATCGTTTGATATCCCACAAATCTGCTGCGAAAAAAAAAATAAGGATAAAAGAAACTTGCTACTAGATCGATGAATGGAATATGGAAACCTTCAATAATCATATCCACAATTCAATGGTGGATTTTTGATGATTTTAAGTGTATCTCTCTAACTTTTTCTCTCTTTCTAATGGCGTCAATAACGCCAACACCGCCCTATACACTGCTTTCTCCATCGTCGGCTTCTTAGTGGTGGAATCTACAACGGCCTCCGGCCTTGCAGTGGTCAATTTTGGAGGAAATGTCATTGTCAAAAACTTGGAACTAAGTTATAATTACGAATTGTGATTTGTTTTTCTATATGTTAAGACAACAAAATCTTTTGAGTACCGCTGCATATAACAAATTTAAAGATTCTGCTAAAACCTCTCTTTTGAATAGTAATTATAATGGCGGTAGAAAAGAATAGATGAAGCCAAAAAATTGGAAGTCAGTTGTTTGAATTATTCCAACATTAAATTCTTTTAGCTATATGTGTTGTGTAGTGTCATGGAGTCACAGCTGGCTTGATTTTTTTTTTTTTGTGTAATTTACACTAACCCACTGTGTACCTACAAACTTCATTTAAGTTGGGTCTCTTTCATTGGACGTGTGGTCTCAGATTCTCTGTGAAAAAGTAGAGACAGAGGCACACACATGATCGATCCATCATCCTACATGACTGCCTCAACCAAGCCTAGTGATGGACCATCAACCTTAGAAACGTGACTAAAACTTAATGTTAGAAAATGTAGTAATTATTTCCATTCCTCCTATCACGTGTGTTTTTTTATGAGTTGATTTATTTCGACCGTCCTTTTGCCTGTTTCTTGATAAAAATTTTATTTAAAAAACATTTTATATTTAATTTTTTTTAATATCAATAAACATCATGAAAACATGAGTTTTTAAAACAAAACAGGTAAAGTTTTATTTTTTAAAAAATTAATATAACTACACACAAATTTTCCAGTACTAGGAAAGTTTTTACTCACAAAAAGAAAAGAATTGCATGCAGAGGTTCTTTTTTAACTTGCACCAAACCCCTAAGTAATCGTTCACATGCAACCCCTCAGCACTTTATCAGTAGACACTGCTCACAAACACAATAAATAAAGCGTTATTTAGATATTTATTTAAATTATATTTAAGTAATTTTTAAAAAAGATCAAAGAGAAAATTAGGCTACCATAAGTTTACTCCTACCTACTAAACAATGGATTCAACTTTTTTATATGTATATGTCAAAACGAGACACTTAATTCAAGATTAGCCCTTCTTGGAGGCATACCCTATATAAACGGAAAACATGTCCTTTGAGAGCGTTTCAAAGGTATCAACAATATTCCCAAAAAATTGAATAATTTATCCCTTCTCTTAACTTGTTAGCCCCATGAAAACGTTAAAGGAACCTCCAATAAATGCATGTCGAGGACAAAAGATAGAGAAAGCATTAAATGCAGGCAACAAAAAAAGAAATTATATATTTTTCTTATAAATAGAAATTAAACAAAATACTTCTAAAGAAACTGCTGATAAAAAGAATCAAAAGTTAAAAATAGTTTTAAAGAAACAGATTTTGCATAAAAGAAACTATTTTCATGGCTTGTTTTACTAAATATTAAACAAATTCTAACTTTAATGAAAGTTATTTCAAAAACTGTTTTGTAAATAATAAATTGAAACTACTGGGAGGTTAAACATTATCTAAGACTTAGGGATTTATTGCACCTGGTTTAATTTATTTCTTCTACCATTATTCTAATTTCTAACCAATTTAATTTTTAAGGAGCTCATTCGATAGGCCAAGCTACATGCTTTGTTGTTAACAATCTACGAGGAGACAACTAATATCGATTCAACATTTGCAACATCACTACAATCAAACTGTCCAAGCACAGGCAGCGACAGCAACCTTTCTCCATTAGACACAACTATCCCTGTAATCTTCGCTAATGCTTATTTCAGGAGCTTGGTGAAAAACAAGTGCCTCCTGCATTCAGACCAGCAACTCTTCAATGGTGGCTCCACTGACTAACAAGTCACCACTTACAGCACCGGCTCTGCTACTTTTTACAAGGATTTTTCCACTGCCATAGTTAAATGGGGAATCTTAGTCTGCTTACAGGGTCAAGTGGTCAGATTCGTACTAATTGCAGGAAGATAAATTGAACATGCGGTATTGATCTACGCGTAATAACGTGCTTTGCTCTAGGTTTATACCTAATTTCAATTTTACACGAGAGTTGTTGTAAGTTTGTGACATCACGAGCCATCACCTAATTTTACATGAGAGCTGCTGTAATATCACAGCCCATAGATCCATTATCCAAAAGTATAACAAATCCATGATGACGATGATGTTTACTAACACTGTAAACCATAGTTTTTTTAGGCTTAATTACATTGACACTCTTTGTGGTTTAATGGTTTTTCGGAAGACATCTCGAAGAATTTTTTTTTGTGTCTAACATCATGACTTAAGTGGTTTACACCATAAACTTAATTCAAAGGTTATTATATTAATTTTTAAGAGAAATTACTAACACACCTTCTTAATTATAAATAGAATTTTAATTTATTTATCTTAAAGTACACCAAACTATTTAAAAATTAACAAAAAAAAGGACTTTAGTATATATTTTTAAAATAATTTTTTTAACTAAACTTGAAATTTTAATTTTAAAAATACAAATATGAAGTATTGTATTTTCCCCTTCTCTTAACTTGTTAGCCCGGTGAAAACGTTAAAAGGAACCTCAAAAAAATGCATGTCGAGGACAAAAGATAGAAAAAGCATTAAATGCAGGCAACAGAATTGCATGTCGCATTTCAGTAGTTTCGACTTGAGATAGGTGAATAATTGCACGGAGATCAGTGTCGAGCGGCTTGGGATAGGTGAATAATTGCACGGAGATCAGTGTCCATTCTCCATCTTTGCATAGCCCATCAGTTAAACCAGACGGTTAATTGACCCATTGACTTGTTGTTACACCCTAAAATCAAGATTGACAGAGAGAACGGCTTCCTGGCACATTGAGTGCAAGGAGTCGTGTTGCGAGAAGGTAGAGTAATAATGCAGGTGCTTGCAGAAGTGCAAGAAAGAGTTGGTCATTATGTACAAATTGGTCGGGGGTTGAAACCGTTTTTCTGATAAGTTCAAGACAGGATGAAATTAGTCGGTCTCGAGAAATAGTACCGACAGATTAAAGATTGACTCCGTAGAGGCGAAGTGTCGCACATGATGTGTGTCATGCTGATAAATGACCCTGTGACAAATAGTATCAAAGCGAGTTTCAACCCCGTGACAAATGGTATCAAAGCGAGTCTCATATTTTCTACTACGTGCGCGCATTCGTTGAGCATTTGACCTCGTCCAAGCAAACAGGGTATACGCGCACTCGCCAAGCATTTGTTGGGAGAACAAGCAAGCAGGGAGTAAGGAGTTGAATGTGTGAGTCTTGAGACGAGACGTTGCCGAAAGTACGCTTGCACGAGGGCGTGCAAGATTTTAACGGGGGGAAGTTTGTTACACCCTTAAAATCGAGATCGACAGGGGGGAACGACTTCCTGGCACAGTGAGTGCAGAGAGTCGTGTTGTGAAAGGAGAGTAGCAATATAAGTGCTCGCAGGAGTGCGAGAAGGAGTTAGCCACCCTGCACAAACTGATTGAGGGTCGGAGCCACTTTCCTGATGAGCCCAAGGCAAGACAAAACCAATCGATCTCGAAAAATAATACCAACAGATTGAAAGCTGACCTTGTAAGGACAGGACGAGACACCGCATAGGATATGTGTCATGCTGATAAATGACCTTATGACACTAATCCATTTCATGATAGACAATTGTCCAATTTCATTTACATAAGGACTGGAAATTGAATGAATCTTGAGAGAAATTAAAAAAAAAATGAAGGATTTTTTTTTGTAGTACATTATTTTATTTCCGATTAAAATAATAGCGTTATCAATTTTAAGATTAGTAATTCTATTTATTTTACGTGAACATATTTTACCAGTAAATTTACCAACACTTCATTCCTTCAATCGCCCTCAAACATCATTTTTAACGTATTAATCTTATTACATTTCTTCTGCAAACCAAACAGGGGCTTACAGTACTCCCTTTTCTTCACTGCACAAAAATGCCCAAACAATCATGGTTATTTAATCCACGAATAATTAGATTGTGGAAATTATTATTAGTATCAAGTCATCTGTAGAAAGAAAATAGCCTCGTCCAAAAGTTTGGTATTGTACGGACTTTGACACCTGCTCTGAGCCGAAGTGGAGTTATTTGACAGGAATTAATTGATAGAAGGCGACACATCTATGTGATTAGATTAAGATAAGCCAGTCTCCTATCAGTTACAGAAACTTAATCATGCAGCAGCAGCAGCGGCCACAATAAATCCCTAGTTATGGTTTGATCAGTGAAGCATTAAGATACTCAAGTGAAATCCTACTTTCGGAAACTACTTAATTCGAATGTTGATGAACAAAAATGCCCTTGAAAAAGGGGCCTATCAGACTTCTGAGCTGAAGACAAGTTATCAAAATGTATGTAAAAAAACAGAGATACCTCCAGTTATTTCAAGCAAAGCACAGGCCATTCTGAGGAAACAGAAGGATATTGGTTCAGAGAGTGTGCGCTTATATAACATCAGCTGCTCACTACTCGAATTTGGTTTATATGTACCTCTAAGCAACCTTTGTTTTTTCATGTATAGCGCATCCTGGATTCATGGCCAATCATATGTACCTTTCAGAATCACCATTCTGCATAAAACATTGATAATTAATGCTTCAGATTCAAGGAAAGAAAGACAATAAAACGATTCATGAATTACCAGACAAGAATCAAAAGTGCTAAAAATCATAAAATGTATTTGACTAACTTCATCCCGTGATTCTGTCAAGTAGCTTCTCCGCCATGATTCTTTGCTGCACCCCACTCAAAGATTCGGAATTCATGATTGCATTAGCAACAACGATGACCGTACGTGGAGCAGCTGCATTCACCTAGAATTGAATAAGAAAGTTACGAGAAATGAATAGTGTGTATTTCCTAACAAATAGCATTGAAGGGCATTTGTATTTCTGAACAGAAACATCACTAAGTTTTGAAAAGACAAGGTTCAACTAGAAATGTCTCCATTTCGTTTTGGGAGTCAGCCAAATAAGGGGCATCAAGCCTCGAACAAGAATAAGCAAGTTAACAAGAAGTTGTAAATGGCACAATACTAGACACATTGAGAACAAGTAGCTAACTGCTGCCTCTAGAATCATACCCAAACCCTGCCATTTAAGCCAACTGCTATCTCAAAGGAGAGTTTCTTCCCAAGAGCCTCAAGAACCGGACATGTTGGTGAGCTCAGCAGCCTAAAATAAATGAAGGATCCATGAATATAGCAAATACGAAAGGAAAAAAAAAAAAAAGAAGAATGCTGAATAAATATGCATATAGGGACCATGTGCTTGGATTTCCAAGTAAAATTTATATCTCAGGCATCTATAGTGAGTTCAGAGTAAGGGAAACAAACATCTCACATTCTTGATAGGCCAGTTGAAGTCTCAAACATGTAACCATCTTTAAGGGGGCCAAATTCTGCAGCTTTCCCACTGGCTATCAAAAATAAAGGAAATAGTCGGTGCAAAAAATAATTTTAAAAAATACAAACAAACCAAGATAACAACAAAAATTTAACAAACAGTAACAAATATGACACATATGAACATGCCAATCAACTAACCATCAGTACACGCCAGCTCAGGATTCATTCCAGAGTTTGCCTTCACAACCCGGACATAGAGCAGAGTGCCTACCTGTGGCAAGAAGAATTAGAGAGAGGAAATAGTGCTGAAAAACATAATGCAGCTCCTCGTGGAAAACAAGTATTAAGTTTAAACACAAAAGATATTTCTATCTATCTATAATTATATGTGTGAGTGTCGTGTTTATATATGAAGATAGAGACATAGGATAGATAACTTATCTTCGGAAACACAAACTATCAGTAATATGAAAAATTCCCACATTTTTACTAGTGAAGAATAAAAAATATTATGAAGGCTACGTCCTTTAGGTTTCCAACAAAGTACCACCTATTAAATCATTACAAAATATGGCAAGATAAACATCAAGTTAGTAAAAAACTTCAGCTTCTCAATTTAAAGGATTTAACTTTTCTAAAGTATGGCATCAAAAGAACTAAAAAAGTGCAGTAGCAACTGGCAGATATTAGATATCATAATTATAGAGTTATATCATTATATTCTCTCTTTAAAATGGAATAAAGAAGAAGAAAAAAAGCTGCAGGAGGGGAGAAAGAGAGGAACCAAAATGCAGAAACTGTTAAATATAATCTTTATCCATTTTTTTTAAAAAGAAAAAGTATAAAATTGGAACTGTAAGCTTACACACTGCTTGTTTATCAGGAACATTGTGCAGGGAAAATTTCTCAAGAAAAGTGAAGTAAAAGGAAAAGAAAATTGTTTTCTTGCAAATATTTTATTAAGAGAAAAGTTTGCCAGCAAGTAGCCCAAGACTTCCCATTCTGCACTTTCTTATAAAAAACGCAAGATGATAATTGAGAAAAACATTTTCCTTCAGGAAAGAGTTAGTGATGGGATTCATCCTCTTCCTGTGAGCCAAACACAAGGAAAGTGAAGGGAAACAGTTGTTATTTTCCTTTTCCCATCAACCAAACAAAGCATTAGACTATCTAAATTGTGCCATTTGAGCCTTCAACAATTTTAAACATGCACTAGCTAAATCAATATTAAAGTGCATTCCTAAAGTAGTCCTATGTTTAAATAAGGCTGGTGGGACTCAGTCTTAATTCTTGCAAGGAATTTCCATCAGTAATTGATCTTACCTTTACCATGAGATGATCATTTTTTTATCAAATAAACCCGATCCAACAAACTTTAACATGCGACGATTATGATATCACATAATTTACATTATCACAATGCACATCTCAAGACAATGTCCACGACATAATACGTGTGTTCTTATGCCTTCAACATTTAGGGTAGATACTAATATTGCAAACCATCATATATATCTCTAGCTGGGATACACAATGCATATCAAATTAATAAAAATGACATAATTGAAACAGTATGCACCTCAAACTTTGGTATGTTTCTTCTGGTCCCTCCTTCAAATGCAAGCACAGGCAAAAATGCCAGTTGAGGCCCTTTTATGTCCACAAGAAAGTTCTGCAAAGAAAAAACAAGGCAGAAAAGAACTAAAAACACGTATTTTAAAGTTCTCACAAGCAAATACATGCATATTTTCAAATTATGTACTATAAGGCAGACTGGATGCCTATATAACTGCTTCACTTGAACTGTGATTCACACAAACAAGCAATATGTTGCAACTAGGAGGACATGGAAGAATTGTTAATTCTTTACATGTGAAAATATTCCACACCATATTACGCTAATTACTAACAATGATACATGTATCACCAGCATTCTACAATTTATATCACCTCCCAAGCAGTAAACTTTCTTACATTTTGATCATCTCAAGTAGAAGATTAAAATAATAATAACAACTTAAAGAAAAAAGAAACATTATTCTTCATGCATCCCACTTTCATGTTCATTCTTTTACCCTTTTTCACCAGAAAACATGACTTAATCCAAGACACATGGACTAACACTACCGAGAAAGAATCAATTCTGTGACAAAATTTATGCCTGTTCTATTGCTGACAAATCATATTATTAAGTGCTACTGGCAAAGACTGTTTTTAATTTTGGGATCCCAATATTATTTTCATCCCACTCTATCCTCTCTCTCCCGCAAATTTCACTTTAGTATGTATCACTTGTACATCAACAGTTAAACGAGATCATAAAATACAACACTACTGCTCTTCAGGGTTAGCATCCCCTTCACATAAAAACAACAGTACATGGCATTATTGATGATTAAGTTGCCCATATGCATGACCAAGGGGGAAGGATGGCCTCCGATTTTTCTCGTGTCTTCACATAAGTTAGTTTGGTCCCACACCATATAAGAACAAAGCTATTAATTAATACAATACAGAAATGCACGAAGCAGAGTTTTATATCACATAATGTCGAAGCGCTTACATCCGCTTTAGAGTCCACCACAATTCCAAGAACATGATCCTCTGCGCAAGGTACATACTGTACAAACAATAATGTTATAATATCAGATACAAGAGCAAAAGCAATGTGAAATCAGATCAACAATCCGATGATACAAGCCTACCCTTGAAACAATGTTTTCCAATCTAAACAATACAATAAAATGCAAACACTTTTTTTTACCACAAGGGAAAAGAACTAGATCAACATTGAAAAGGTTGACAACTTTTATGTCACTGCTAGTGTCACGACCCGCGTGAGACCCGCGTGTGAGAGGGTTTCTTAGTACACTTTGTGATTATAATGTACAGCATTGTACTGCACGTGCACTACATGGTAGTACCTTGTACTTCCTTACTACACTTGTACTTCCGTACTACACTTGTACTTCCGTACTACACTTGTACTTCCGTACTACACTTATAGTACCGTAGGATTGTGACACTTGGCAAGTTATTAGCCATGGATGTAAGGGAGCTCTCCCTATATAAAGAGTCTTCCCCCTCACTTGTAATTCAATCATTTGCAAGCTCTCTAGCTTTGTCTCATATTCTCGTGTTGCCTTATTTTCTCTGAGTGGGTCTAGCATCGAGGGCGATTCTCTTGAGTAGCTAAGAGGAAGGCTGACTTAGGTATTCCAATGAGGTGTTTCCGAGCCTAAGGCCGCACGGTTAGCGACTTAAGCTTGCAGCCCGGTACAAGTGGTATAAGAGTCAAAGTTCAACGAGACTTTTGAGAAGAGATGGCAACCGCTTCCGATGCTAACAACCTAGCTCATGATGGTCATGAGACCCAAGGGAGGGCAGCCAAGAAGGCTAGTTCAAAGGATATGATGTCAAGCATGGATGCTCACTTGGCTAAAAGGTGGAGTTAGTTGTGGGGGAAATGCGGGAAAGGTTCGAGGATACCGATGGTAGCATCGAGGAGCTAAATTCCATGAGGGAGGATCTCCAAGGAGCAATGCAAGGTGCCATCAACGAGGCCGTAGACGTGCTCATGCAAAAGAACGACACCCTTGAGGCCGTGATGGTATCTATGCGGGAAGAGATAGAAGAGCTCAAGCGTGAGCTCTCAGCTTGCAAAGCAGCCTACGGAGGTGGCATGCTTGCTATGACACCCAATCATAGGGTGGATGTGCTTAAACCAAAGGAGTTCAAGAGCATCCGAGCAGCAAAGGATGTGGACAACTTTCTTTGGGGGATGGAGCAATATTTCCAAGGGATGAACATCATGGAGGACGTAACCAAGGTAAACATAGCCTTTATGTATCTTGTTGATATTGCTTTATTATGGTGGCGACGTAGGTGTGCGGGTGCTGCCATTACTACGTGGGAAGAATTCCAGAGAGAATTCCACCAACAGTTCTATCCAGAGTATGCGGAAGATGAGGCACGAACCACACTACAAAGGCTCACCCAACGTGGGGAAGTACGGGAGTATGTGCGAGAGTTTTCAGAACTCATGCTCCAAATTTCTGATCTTGGAGAGAGGGAGGCTCTTTTCTCCTTCATGGATGGCCTCAAACCATGGGCCAAGCAAGAGTTGCAAAGAAGGGGTGTCCAAGACCTCACCCGAGCCATGTCCGTGGCAGAATCTTTGGTGGAGTTCAAGAGACGAAAAATTTGACTCCTCCAAGAACCATGGCAACGGTGGGGGAGGCAAGGACAAGTATCAGAAGAGTGGTCCGGGGAAACCACCCATTCACAAATGGAAGTCCGCCAAGGAAGGGGACAAAAAGAAGAAGCCATTAGCACGCTTCTTGTGTGAGGGTCCTCATCGGGTGCAAGATTGCCCGAATAGAACCAAGCTCTCTGCCATTAGGGAAGAGGGGGAAACAGAGAGAAATACCCTCAGGCTTGGCTCTATCATGCTCAGCTCGATCAAAGCCAAAAGGTTTGGCAAGAGGAAGGGGCTCATGTTTATAGACATCATGGTGGTTGGCACCAAGGTTAGTGCTCTTGTAGACACTGGGGCAACGGGAGGATCAAGACAATCAATTCCAAAGAAGTCCCGACAATGGGTGTAGCACAAGGGGTGGAGCTACAACTAGGAGACTGGAAAGGCAAGGAAACTCTTGAGATAATCCCCCTTAATGATTATGACTTTGTAATTGGGTTAAATTTCCTTGATCGGATTAATGTCTTGCTTTGCCCTTTGCCAATTGTTTGTGCATCCTTGATTCTCGATACCAATGTCTCGTGCCGGTAAGGCGAGACTCTGGTCAAGCTAACCGGGTTTTATCGGCAATCCAACTAGCCAAGGGGGTGAGAAGGGATGAAGTCACATACTTGGCCACCTTGAAACTTGAGGAGGCCATAGAGTCCAAGGAAGAAACTCCTCTTAAGGTACTTAGCTCCTAGAGTCTTTTGTTGATGTGATGCCCCCATAGTTACCCAAGAAACTCCCACCTAAGAGAGAGTTGGATCATAAGATCGAGTTGGTATCTACGGCCCAACCACCAGCCAATGCTCCATACCGAATGTCGCCTCCTGAGCCTGAGGAATTGAGGAGACAACTTAAGCAGTTGGTTGATGCGGGATTCGTGCGACCTTCCAAGGCACCCTACGATGCACCGGTCTTGTTCCAACGGAAGCACGATGGTTCGATGAGGATGTGCATCGATTATAGAGCCCTCAACAAGCTCACAGTGAAGAACAAGTACCCCATCCCACTCATGGTGGACTTGTTTGATCAACTTGGGGATTTCAGATGGTTCACCAAGCTAGATTTGAGATCGGGGTACTACCAAGTCCGAATAGCCGAGGGAGATGAGCCAAAGACAGCGTGTGTCACTTGCTATGGTTCTTATGAATTTCTTGTGATGCCTTTCGGACTCACCAATGCTCCAATAACTTTCTGCACTCTAATGAACAAGGTACTCCAACCCTTTCTAGACCGCTTTGTGGTTGTTTATCTTGACGATATTGTTATCTATAGTTGATGTCTAGAGGAGCATGTGAGGCACTTGAGACATGTATTCCAAGTTCTGAGAGAGAACGAGCTCTATGTGAAGAAAGAAAAGTGTTCATTCGCCCAACATAAGGTACCATTCCTTAGCCACATAGTAGGGGGAGGAAAGATTCGGATGGAGGAGGGCAAAATCCAGGCTATCGTTGATTAGAGACCACCAACCAAGGTTACCGAGTTGAGATCATTCCTTGGGTTGGCGAACTATTATCAGCGTTTCATCAAAGGCTACTCAACCATCACCACACCCTTGACAGATATGCTCAAGAGGGGGAGAGTGTGAGAATGGAATTCAGTATGTCAAGGGGCCTTTGAGCAATTGAAACGGGCAATCATAGAAGAGCCAGTCCTTGCTGTACCAAGCCTTATGAGGTCCATACGTATGCATCCGATTTTTCCATTGGAGGGATCCTGATGCAAGATGGTCATCCGATTGATTTTGAGAACCGAAAGCTCAATGAGACCAAACAACGATACACGGTTCAAGAGAAAGAGATGACGACTGTGGCTCATTGCTTGCGCACATGGAGGCACTATCTGTTGGGGTCTAAGTTTGTGGTGAAGACCGACAATGCGGCCACAAACTACTTTCAGACTTAGAAGAAGCTCTCTCCCAAGCAAGCCCGATGGCACGATTTTCTTGCCGAGTTTGATTTTGTGTTGGAGTACAACTAAGGAAGACCAACACACTAGCGGATGCACTAAGCCGAAAGGTAGAGTTTGCTGCCATTAGCCGACCATAGGGGTCTTTGGTGGATCGCATTAAGAAGGGATTGTCCCATGACCCGACCGCCAAGTCTTTGATGGAGTATGCCACAATGGGGAAGACTAGGAGGTTCTGGCTAGAAGGGGACTTGCTCTATACCAAGGGGAATCGGTTATATGTGCCGCTTCATGGGAAATTACGGAAGGAAGTGATGCAAGAGTGCCACGATTCTAAGTGGGCTGGTCACCCGGGTGTGCACCGCACCCTAGCACTTGTGGAGGAATGCTACTACTGGCCACACTTGAGATATGACATTGAAGCCTATGTGAAAACTTGTCTTGTGTGTCAACAAGACAAAGTAGAGCAAAAGTCGCTTAGGGGTCTCTTGGAGCCGTTGCCAATTCCGGAGCATCCATAAGAGAATATCTCCATGGATTTCATTATGGGGCTACCCAAGAGTGATGGATTTGGGAGCATCATGATTGTTGTGGACCGGTTTTCGAAGTATGGGACTTTCTTTCCGGCTACCAAAGAGTGTCCAGCAAAGGAGGCAACCCGATTGTTTCTCAAGCAGGTGGTGAAGTATTGGGGTGTACCACAGTCCATTGTTAGTGATCGGGATGGACGGTTCACAAGACGGTTCTGGACAAAATTGTTCAAGTTGCTCGGATCAGATCTAAACTTCTCCACTGCTGTCCACCCCCAAACCAACGAACAGACTAAGAGGGTGAATGCTTTGTTGGAGACATACCTCTGACACTATGTAAGTGCCTCGCAACTAGATTGGCCAAAGTTACTAGATGTGGCTCAATATTCCTATAATTTACAAAGGAGTATGGCCACCAACCAAAGTGTCTTTGAGATTGTGATGGGACAGCAGCCTCACACCCCGAGTACTATTGTTGTGGGATACACAGGGTCAACTCCAGCAGCCTATAAGTTTGCCAAGGCGTGGCAAGAGCAAACCGACTTGGCTAGAGTTTGCCTACACAAGGCAGCCAAACGTTCCAAGAAGTGGGTTGATCGTAAGAGACGGGATGTGCAGTACCAAATGGGTGATTTTGTGCTTGTGAAGCTACATTCGACACTTCATACCAAGGGGATCCATAAGGAATTGGTGCGTAGATATGAGAGGCCTTTCAGAGTTCTTCGAAGAGTAGGCAATGTGGCCTACAAACTTGAGCTACCATCCAAGTTCAAGGTGAACCCGGTCTTCCATGTGTGTATGTTGAAGTCATTCCATGAAGACCAAAATGATCCGGATCGAGGTGAGTCATAGCGAGCCTCTATAGGAATTAGGGTCTCTTATGACCGAGACATTGCGAGCATACTGTCCGACCGAGTTTTGCGACGAAAAAACTACAAGCCAAGGCATGAGTACTTGATACGATGGAAAGGACAACCCGATAGTGAGACTAGTTGGGAACCAGCCGAGGCCTTGTGGCAATTTCAGGCAAAGATCGACCAGTTTCATGCTGAGAGTGCTACGAGGGCATCGCCAGATTGAGTGAGGGAGAATGTCACGACACGCGTGAGACCCGCATGTTCGAGGGTTTCCTAGTACACTTTGTGATTTTAATGTACAACATTGTACTGCACGTGCACTACATGGTAGTACCTTGTACTTTCGTACTACACTTGTACTTCCGTACTAAACTTGTACTACATTTATAGTACCGTAGGATTGTGACACTTGGCAAGATATTAGCCATGGATGTAAGGGAGCTCTCCCTATATAAAGGGTCCTCCCCCTCACTTGTAATTCAATCATTCAAGCAATAGCAAGCTCTCTAGCTTTGTCTCATATTCTCTTGTGTTGCCTTATTTTCTTTGAGTGAGTCTAGTATCGAGAGCGGTTCTCTTGAGTAGCTAAGAGAAATGCTGACTTAGGCATTTCGAGGAGGTGTTTCCGAGCCTAAGGCCGCACGGTTAGCGACTTAAGCTTGCAGCCCGTGACACTAGCATATACACTACTTGACTATAAATACACAGCTCAAAGAAACAAATACAACAAAAACAGTGCAGCAATTCAAGAATGTATTACAATGTGAAGAAGTTCAACTTAAGAAAGCTTTAACGCGACCATTTGAGGCGGAAACAAAATCCCATATATGAAACAACCTCAATGAAAACAAAGCCACCATCCCTGACTTGATGATACAACCCACTAACTGGATTAACATGAGAACCGAAATAAATCAATGGTGTGATTTGTTAGTACCACCACTTTCTACCCATCACCATAAAATCATTACAGTTTTGATCCTACAAAGATACTTCAGAATGATCTGCGGAGAAGAAACAGTACATAGTTGTGATGGGACAAACAAAACTCAGTTTCCTACTGGCTATAGCATTAACTAGGATGATAACATTCATTCATCTCGTTGATACTCAGTCAACTACAATAACATCATACTAACCCTTTTTTGAGAGTTTTCAACCCAATATTTGTTTGGCTTTGAGTACCTCAGTTTTCCAGCTTTCATGACAGATATAGCATCACAATCCTGAAATTCACCAAAATGGATGTCAATTACCATCTCATGAACTCAAAATAAATGACACAGATAAACAAGGTATTTTGAAAGTTCTCTTCATTCTTTTTCCCCTCTTCTTCTTTCTTCTTTGGCAGGGGGTGTTGGGAAGGAGCTATATAACAAACTAAATAGTTCTTTGAAGCTTAGACTCTTATGTTCAGAAAGCAGGCATGTCTTTTTCTCCACAATTTTAACAGATATAGAGGGGGAGGGAAAAGAAGAATAGCAAATTTCCTTATACTAGAGGATCAGAAGTTCAGAATAGTTGTAGGGCAACATGTGTGGAGAAGCACTCTTAGTCATTTACATAGATTTATTCAAATCAAAATCCACTGTATCATTTCAAATATTACATCACTCTACGCAACATATCGATGGAAAAGTTGGTATGTATCCATCTTTATAGCATTTCCGTAGGAACAAAATAATGTAAAAGAAAGCTATGTAAGAAAAACACAGCCCTCACTAGAAGGGATAGCGAAATCATAAGAAGAGAATCGGTCATCCCTTGAACAGTGGAAAAAACGAAAAGAAAAACCTGAATTTGAAAGCAAGAATCCCACTGACTAAATCCACTTATAGACTTTGCTACAAAGTTACAACAGAAGCTCATTATTTCAATTTCCACTAACTGTGAAGCTCTAGTTACACTTATCATGTATCTTCAATTAGATTTTCGCGCCGCATTAAACTAATAAAGTACTTCCTATCTTTTCAGGGTTGTATCTGTTATTACTGTTGTATTTCTACCAACATCTCTCCATATTACTAATTAGGAAAAAATTACAAATGTAGTCTTAGAAGATACAAATTTTCATAGCCATAACAGAATGATGACATCGATTTGCAAAAACTAGATTCAATTCGACCACAGCCAACTTGTACAATTTCCTATAGCAAGTGCAATGCTATATAAGATGGCATAGTCAAAACCCTATATTATTGTAATTAAACTAAAAAGAAGCAAATAAACTGCAAGCGCTTAGAGTTACATTCATAAATCTTTATTTCTATATATATAAATATGAAAGAGACCTGACGGAGGCCACCACCGAGCTTGATGGTCTGGTTAGTCATGCTTGAGAGGTCAAGAACCACATCTCCTGGAACCTGAACAACCCCAAATTTTGAAAAGAAAAAAAAAACGAATTTCAAATTTAAATTATTGAAAAATGCAAGCGCCGGATAGAATCAAAGTGACGGGGAGAAAAAAAATACTGTATAGAAAGTATACTCACCACAATCTGATCGATGAAGCTCCTTGGCGAATTCGACGGTTTAGTTTCCATGGATTTACTCCCTACAAAAGAAAACAAGTCTCGATCTTTATGTGAAGAAGCAGCGATTAGTGCTGTTAATACTTAATAGGTCAAGAAAGAGAGAGAACAGAAACCCATTTGATTGGCGCAATTTCTTTTGCATCGTTTATTAATCCCTCTGACTCCAAACGGTAACGTTTTATAACCTTTGACTGGGGAAACTCAAGTGTCGTGTGGGTAAGGTTGGGCCAATCGTAGTCCAGTCCAAAACGCATAAAACTTCAAATTTTGTAACGAACAATCATTTGAAGATCATAAAGTATTCACTTGTCCCATTTGAATCATTAAAAAAAAGAAATTTAAATGAACCTAAAGAAAAATATTTACAAATGAATTGAAATAATTTTTCATATCATATGATTTTATTATTATTGAATTATATAATTCAATTAAATTATTAAATTTAAAAGATTTTAAAATAATAATAAATAAATAAATCTTTTTTTTAAATAAAAAATTAAACACTTTCCTTTCGTTTGATAAGAAAGAAAATTGAAAAGATTGAAAAGTTTTCATTCATATACAAATCATTTGGGAAGATCAAAAAATATAACATAAAGTTAGCTTTTTTTTTAAAAAAAAATTCCTCTCACAATTCTCTCATATCTTCCAAACACATGACAGAAATATTGTTCTATTCCCTTCTTTTTTTCCTTATTTTTCTTTTTTCTTTATCTTCCTTCCTCTCAATTTTATTTCTTTTTCTACCGTTCATAGTATTAATGTCAAAGTTTCAACAAAACTAAATACCAATTTGAAAGAGTTTATTAAATGGTTTATATTTCCTATAAATAAAAGCTAAACCAAGAGCCATAAAAATAAATTTATGAAATGATTTTTGTTTCTAAGAAATTAAATTTGTATTATAAAAACTATTTTCATTATTATTTTACTAAATACTAAACAGACATTATTATTGTATTAGAATAAATTGTTTAAAAAATCATCAATATGCAATCATCAAGAAAGTGACAAGTTACCTCCGTAGCTCAATATTTTGTTTCTCCTAGGGAGAGGTCTGGCTTTTTTTTTTAAAAAAAATTGTTCAAGAAACAAACACATTGAAATAGGAATGAAGATAATTACATAATTCAAATTTCATGAAATTTGAGTCTGCAAGATACAGGAATCCATGTTTCATTAAATATCCAAGTAAATCAAATTACAAATTTGAAGCAAAGGATCTTCATTTTATTACAGAGAAATATTCAAGTGCATCCTAAATTCCCTGAAACAACTACTCCATACATGAATCGTAATGTCACAAGATGATTTGACACAATAAATCAAAGTGCAACATATACTAACCTGTAAACCAATAAGAAGTATAAATAAAAAATACAACCAAAACTCTTCCCTGCTGTTACTTCATTCACCCCCACACCCCTATTGCATTCTTCACTCTCTTTTCCTTGAAAAAGGGTCCTATAGTACAATTCATCTTTATACATGTATGATCATCCTTATCATACCTGAATTTCATCATTGTTTATACCATGAGAATTGGCATCAAGGAGGTTCTCTAGAGATCTGGCTTTTCTGGTTCGAACTCTGCCTGCGTCTTTCAACAACTCCGCCAACCTCTTTTTCTCATCATCCACATCGGGATTTGCGGTCCCAAGCTTTTCCTCCCTCATTCCAACAACATACTCTAGGATTTCAATTGCATCATCCAACCTGTGTTGAAAATACATAGCAGAAATCAATGAAAAACAGGACGAATAATTCTGCTAATGCATTTTAGTAAACGTATTGCTACAAAGTCGAAATCTAGTAATGGCAGTTAAATTAATTTGTCATTATGCATTACAAATATTAGTGTAGGGTCGACCTGGACTCCTTCCGGACAGTAAAATTCACAATTTTAACATCAAAGATACCTCTTCAATAGACTTAGGACTCCTTCCAGTCAGTAAAATTCACAATTTTAACATCAAAGTTACCTCGTCAATAGACTCAAATTACTGTTATAGAGAAGACAAAGAACATCAAAGTTACCTCTTCACACAACACCATGCACACATATAGATCTCACTTAATCCTTATCACTTGGCTTGGAAGAAATTTTAGCATTAAGGACAAGAAAGAAACGCATTTCTCAGCCTTCACATTCAATGTTATATCCTGTTACCTAACATTGCCCGGTGAAATACAGTAACATAATATCATATATATTTAGTTACGAAGCAAAGAAGCACTTTGCATAAAATCAGGGGGAAGGGGAGTTACTTTCCAAAGTAATAAATCTTAGTGACATGAGAATGGAATAAAGAAGAGATGACTGATAGAGGGTGCATACCTTCCAATTGCGTCATATGTGCCAGCTAGATTGCTATATACCCCAAGTGTATCCGGGTGATATGGTCCGTACTCTTGTTCCAAAATACTCCTGGCTTCTTCAAACAATTCTGCAGCCTCTTTTATGGCATAAAGTTGGACACAAGCCAGCCCCATCTGATTAAGAGCAATGCCAAAGAAAGCAGATTTCTTCTCCCCACTTGCACGGAGCTTTGATATGGTGTTCTTGAACGAGTTGTAAGAATCAGAATAATTCCCCAACATGTAGTACATGACCCCCATTTGGGCTTCAATTCCAGCAATTGTGCTCTGCTGACCAGGGGCACCAGTATATATCTTCAATGCCTTCTGTAGCAACTTGATTGCCTGCTCAAGGTCATTCATTGATTCATAGATAGCAGCGACATCAGTGAGACCACTTGCAATCTCCTCCGGAGGTATCCCAGGCATGGGCTTTTCATAGATTCGAAGGGCATTCTCACAGTATGATTTTGCTTCTCTTAGTTTCCCTGTCCTGTTGTACAAGTCTGCCAAGCGGACGAAGACTGAACCAACAGCTGGATGATTCTCTCCTTTGGTGGTCTTGAAAGCTGTAAGTGCTTTCTGATAAGCAAAAACAGCCTCATCAAACCGAGACAAAGATAAGTACGTGTCTCCAATGCCGCAATCAACAGAAGCCACCTCTCCTTCCTGACCATTTGCCACCATGGCCATGCTGGCTAAAACAAGATGCTCAAGAGCAGCTTCATGATCTCCCTTCGTTTCACAGATAAGACCCATGAGCCTCCTATCTGCTGCCTCTTCAAGAGATGCAGGTGAACCATTCTCTCTATGAATATCAAGAGCCATCTGAGATAGCTTCTCAGCCTCATCAAATTCCAATGCTTGAACGTGAGCTTCGGCCAAATATCTACAAGTCTCACCAACTCTTGGGTCCGTTTCTCCCAGAACTTTTTTCTGGATTTCCAACCCTGTAGTATAACACATTATTGAATTCTCAAGCTGACCTAACATCGCATAAGTATCACCTAACTGCATATGACCAGCAAATTTAGCAAGGGCATGTTCTTGGCCTTCCTCAGTTACAGGAATCTCAATTGAGTGCTCAAGAACTGGAATTGCCTCGCTGTACTGGCCTAAGCTGCAGTATATTGCTGCTGTAACATGCAAACACATAACAAGTTCTAAACTGGGTTTCCCATTTGCGCAGATTTCAAATGATTTTGCTGCTCGAAGAGTTAATTCAAGAGCTTTCTGGGGATTATCTCCAGAAGAAATCAAATCCCTAGCTTGCTTGAGTAAAAATGGTCCAAGTGTTGGATTTTCTACCGCTGATTCAGATGAATCCTCAGTTCCATTTGGTAATTTCAGTCCTTTCCCTTTCTTCACAGAAATGACTCCGGCATTTGATTTTTTCAGATTTTTATCATTCCTCTTATCAATAGGAGGTTTCTCCAAAGCACTTTTTCCTTTTGGACTAGTTTTTAATGACACTTCAGAGTCCAACTGCAAGCGAGAGGCTTTCTTTGAGTTACCTGAAGAAACGGACTTTGTACTTGCGGATTGGGACTTATCCAACTTCCCTGACTTCTTGCTCCCAGATGAACTTCCCTTCTTAGAAGAGGAGTTACTACGGCTATCAACCTCCGGTTTTTCTAACTCTTCCTCTTCCATTATCTCCACCTCCTTCATCTCTCCTCCAACAAGATGGCGTAACTCAGAATCAATCCTGGACTCCTCACCATAGGATCCAAAGCTCTGCCTTGAAGGTGACTGATCAGAACTCTGCATATCACATACATTCTCATAGAGTTGCTCAATTGAGGTGTCAACCACAGCATCGATAGGGAGACCAGCACGTGCACTGTGAGGACTTTGTGGACACAATGTACATTTTGGGGACAAATGCGAAACTGAATTTTCTTTAGCAGGCGCAGAATTTGCATTCAATTCTTTCACCGCACCTTCTTCTTTAATTCCCCCCATGACAATTCCAGGCATCTTTATATCCCCAAAATCAACAAAAACTCCTAAACCCAATGAATTTTCGGCAATTTTAGTTTCAAATACTTAATTTATACTATCACGCAAACAGTCACAACAGATCTAAATAAGCAAAGTATAAATTTTTAGAACATAATAAAGTATATACAAACTGCATAAATCAAAATTCAACCCCAACATGTTACGAAAGCCAACTAAAAACAAAACAGCATATCAGCAATACAATAATAACGTCAAAAAGTGCAACTTATGTACAAATCATAATACTATGTGTTATGATTTATAAATCAAACATGAAAATCTTAATGATTGCCAACAAATAAAATAAGTCAACATCAGTGAAACTCAGTGTTGTTCCTTAATTAGATCTTCGAGAAACAAATGAACCCAGATACTATCAACTCCTCAGCGACTAAAAGAAGCTACTTTAATTCAAATCAATTCAATGGAACAGAAACACCAAAACCCACAAATAAATAACAATATCAAAAGAAATCAAAACAATATGGTATAACCCCCAACAAAAAATTCTAGTACCAAACTGATCCAATAACAGGTTAAAAAAAAGGTATAAATGGAAAAATAAATATATGGGTTCAGCTGAAATAGAAGCAATACCTTAAAAACCAACCAGTCATAAAAGAAGACACCAAGCTGATACCTTCTCTGGGTCTTATATATACACGTATAATGACAGAAAAATTCTACCTTTTGGTACTCTGATATATATAAGCCCAAGCCCTGAGGAGAGGGAGAAAAGATAGAAAAATGGAGTAATTAATTCCTCGAAAAGAGTGAGGGCAAAAAAGGAAATTCAAACAGATTTATAAATAAAGGGTTTTTGTAACAGAGGTGGAATGTCAGAGGAGAGAAGGTGACCTCTCCCCAACCCCACCCGAGCGCGGCCTGCAACTGCTGATCTACTTTCTGTCTGTTTGTTTCGCTGTTTCATATAGTGACTTGCCATGAAGAGTGAAATAACAATAATGTCCTTGTGTAATGACTGGAGTTTGGAGACTCATTGGATCCGTTTAGATATGTTGTGATCAACTCGTGAATTTTGAGGTGGGTTTTTTGACTTGTTCTATGAATTTGGGTAGAATGTTAGATTTGTGTGGACAGAGGGTCACAGTCATGAGGTTTACTTTCCTTCTTTTACACTTGCATATCTAAGATGGCAAGGTGAATGCAGTATTGCCAAAGAAAGCCTACAATCACCCTTACTATATTTTGGTTTATGAGCTCCAAACAGGGATATAACTGAGTCAAGCAATTCTTTTCTTTGGAGAGGTTTGCTTCAAAACAATTGGTTTGACATTTGATTAAATCGGGTTTGAATTTGAATTCGAATTGTGTGATTTTAGTTTGGTTAACTTATCGAATCGAGTTTGTACAATGTCAAATTTGATTCATTAGGCTCGTGAGTTATCTCGATTTAATTAATAAATTAAATAAATATTATATATATATACAATATTTATTTTATATATTTATAAAAATATTATTTATTTATTTATTTTCAAAAATAGAAATACTATATTTATTTATTTATTTTGAAAAATATATATTTATTATTTTATTTCAAATAGCTCGGTTTGAAAAGCTCGGTTCAAGTTCGAACATGAATTTTACTTTACGAGTCAAATTCGAGTTCAATTTTTTTAATTCAAGTTTAACTCGAATATATGTTTTACTCACGAACGGTGCTCGAGCTCGACTCAAATCTATCCGTAACTCCAAATAAGCTTTGCTATAAAAACTGAATCATGGAGGTTCACCATTTTGGTTTGATTTGTCACAATTTTAAACAAAAGCTACAAGTATAGTCTCCTTTTCACCTTTTTTAGTGTTTTCTTTTTCTCTTAAGTTACAAAGAAATAGATGTTTCAACTTTAAACTGCATGTGTGACACTATACATTCAGCTTCCAAATCAATAATTGCATAACTTATGAACAAGGGGCTGTCGGTGGATTAATTCATGAGCAATGTAAATGTTGAGTAAATAATTATTATTATTTTTACTTTTTGGATGGATGAAAATCTTGAGCAGCACAGACTCCACAATGCAGCAATCGTGAGGAAATTAAACCACACATGTTTCTTGGTATATTATTTACAACATCTGTGATGTCTTGTTTGTGCTCCAGTTTTGATATTTTGTGCATTTATTGAAAAGCAGCAATAGCACATGAAGCAATCAGTCGCCTGCATGCGTTGCCTTTTCTTATTATTGGAAAAATGTGGGATTTTAGATTCACTCACACATCCATTTAATTTTTCCTATGAGCATAGTTATTTTCAAAAAAAATCTTGGTGTACCGGGTGTATTTCCATCGAGTGTATATTGGTCTTATATTAAGAGAAAATAAATTCATTTTTTTATGCAGGTTGGCATAAATTTGATATAACACGTTACACCCAAAAATTTCACATTATTTTCAAAAAAAATTAGTGATAGTGTTTGTCTTTAATTTCATCTTTTTTTCAAAGTAAAATAAAACCACACAATGTAATAGAAATAGTGGGCCCATGAGACGAAACTCATTAACTCAGTTAAGTGTGGTCTCAAGTTGAGCTCAAATACTAAATTCGACTAAAAATAAAAGAGTTCGAGTTCGATTCAAGCTCAAAAATTGGATTCGAACTCGATTTTGGTTAATTTTTTGTTGGCTTGAGTTCGGCTCGAACTCGATAATAATTGAGCCCGAGCTCTATCTTGAACTTGAGCCTTGAATTGCTTATTCAAGCTCGAACTTAAACTATAATTTTAATAAATAAAAATTATTAATACTAATTTATAAATATTGGCTTGAACTTGGATTGCTTATTCAAGCTCAAACTTAAACTATAATTTTAATAAATAAAAATTATTAATATTAATTTATAAACATTGACTCGAGCTTGGTTCGACTTGAACTCGATAATATCTTATAGAACTGTTCGCGGGCTTCATAAATCAAATAGTAAAATATTCAGGCTCGGCTTGATAAGATATTCAAATCTATTTTTTAAGCTCGAGTTCAATTTGAAGCTTGACAAATTGAGTTTTGATCGAACTCGAACTTAAATAACTCAATTAAAGTTCTGTTCGAGTCCACCTCTAAACTCAACTCACCCACCTAATCACTTGAAGTACGGTCGAGTGACTTTTTTCTTAGTTGAACTCTTAATTATAGTTAATTACATGTTAATAATTGTGAGAGACAAGTATATATAAATAATAATATGGAATATTTAAGAAAATATATAAGGAGGTGGGGGAGCATTAATGTATAGGGAAAGATTTATTCTACTATTTGTTTAGATGTTTGTGTATGGTGAGCATTGTAGGCACATTGGTTTAATTTAAAGTATTTAGATGCCAAAACCAACCTTAATTATGATAATGTAAAGTGGCATATTGGGACTTAAAGGTGTACAAATTTTTTAATAAATTATATTCAAATTACAAGACTGTAAATAATTAATATACGGTCCAAAAACAATAAAAGATAATGCGCCCCACGTACATCTCCTTTTACAAGAGGTTCGGAAAAGCTGTTCAATTATAATTGGGGTCACTGCCTAATTCACAGAGTGAGAGTCTGTTTGGAGCATCGTAGCAATGCTGATGTTAAAAGTGATATCAAAAGATATATAAGAAATGTTGTTGTGATAAGTTAGTGTAGTATACGGTAAATTATTTTGTAAAAGCAATGTGAAAACACTGTAATTAATAATAATATTTGATAATATAATTTTAAATACAAAAGAATTATAGATTTTAAACATTAACCATTATTTTAATATAATTTTTTTTTCACTTTTGTCAATTTTTGTAGACTTTTATTCAATAAACAATCCAATAACAAAATATATAATGTACCGATGAAAAAATATGAGTTTCTTGAAAAATGTCGTTAAAGAAAATCAATAGGAAAATGAAAAACCAAAAAGAAAAATTTTCGTTTAAAACCCACCTTTTCTTTTCTTTTACTTAGTTTTCATTTTAATTATTTTTTTTTTAATGTTTTTCTCTTTTCGATTTTCTTTTTTTCTTAGGATTTAAACATATTCTTAAACTTTAAAAATTCAGATGAAGTAAATAAGAAATTGAGAGTTGGTGAGAGAATAGAAAAAAAGCCGGACATGACTTAGGTTTAGGGAAAGTCTTTGTATAAGGAGTTAGGTGGAATTAGTGAATCATGATAAAGGTGTTTTTGGGTTTACAACATAAATCATTAAAATTAGAATAACTACTCATTAAACAAATTGTAAAAACTCCGCTTCTCTTTCTTTTTCAAAATGGAAATTTTTAGTTATCCCTAACAGTTTTTTTTTTTAAAAAATTTTTATCGCACGTCGTTATTAAGAAAAGCTATTAAATTTGTTTTCAACAACTATTTTTCTGTAACCAAAAGTTTCCCAAAAGCATTCTGAATCTCTTGTTATCTTATCAAGGTATATTTTGAAATTTCTTCATTGTACAGTACTGCCAAGTAAGTAGGCATGGTTCCTTGACTTGGGTGTGTAAGCCAAAAAGGGTAAAATAGTTTTATCAATAACCGATCAATAACCTAATTTGAGACTAGTTTTTGATTGATATGGCATCACTACCTATCTTCTAAAAATTAATTGATAAGTTAGTTAACCTAACCCAACACTCGGTCGAGTCCTAAAAGTTAAATTAAATATTTTTGAAATATGGTTGATAAAAAAAATTAAAGTTTAAAAATATTTTTAAAAAAATTGAATTTATATCAGAAAATTAATTTTATAGATTTTTTTATTAAATTTTAACTTTATTTTTATTTTATTAAATAATTATTTTAAAAACGGTTTTATAAACCATAAACTATAACAACTACCGTTGGTCGATAAGAGCCACACCAATTGAAGTTACATAAGAGCCACACCAATTGAAGTTACAATGCATCTCAATTCTCATTAATGGACATGTGAACACAAAAGTAATTTTTCAATGCGCCACACTAGATGCATTGCTCATCTCCTATCATATTCATATATATTTATTTGGGACCCTTCATTCAACGTTTTATACTTTTAATTAGATTTGAGAAATGGATGGGACCGATATAAATCGGATCATTCGAATAATGGATTAACAGGTGTAAAATAAAAATATTTGTTTTTAATTGAGTTTTATTTTTTATGTTCATACTCATATTTTAACGAATAATTAACGGGTCAAAAATAAATATTAACAAAAATTTCTCTATTTAAGTGAGAAAATTGTGATCCCAGTCAGATATAAACAGAGTTTTACGGAGTTAAATGTATTTGTTTCTTAATAAATCTTTTTTTTTATTTTCATACTTATATTTTAACAAACGGATAACGGATCAAAAACAGATACGAACTAAAATTCTCTCCTCTGCTTTTAACAATTTTATAAACTCCTTAGTCCTTAGCTGACTACCTATTAATTTAATTATACCATAAACTTGAAATTTTGAGAAAGTACGGGGATAAGCTTTTTAGAAGGTGCTTTTGCCGGAAGCAGCTTTCAGTTTAATGAATAATTATGAAAATCCGAGGACGTCCCTACATCTTACAGAGAGCACTGAGCAGTAAGCCAGTAACTACGGATTTTTTTATGCCCAACATTAGAAGTCCATTTATTACCGATTTTTATGTAATTTAGTATCTACAGATGGAAACTGGACCACTGAAGAACTTATAAGAAAAACATGTTAGCAAAATGAGGCAGAGACAGGGACAAGACCGACAGAGCAACATTTAAATTTACACAAACCTTTTCATGTCTTCTAGTACTATCCTACGGAGGCAACATGGACCATTCGGGCTGCAGTTCCAATCATGGAGAGGATCAATGACAAGCTTCGGACCACCTAATCATCTTCAATCAACAGAAGTCGGTGCTCAGAAAAAATTCTAATGGACCTTCAATCAATGGCCAAAAACACCTCTCCGAACAGTTTGCAACAGCCTTCATCAATTGCTTCCTTGCCCGCTTTCCGTTATCTTCCCTTCTGCAGCTTCTGCAGAGCAAAACTTATCGAGAGTCGAGATGCTATAAGCCTCTAAAGGTTGATGCTTGAATGTGCACAAAGGAGCTGGTTGGCTAGGACAAATCTCCTTGAACTCATACGGCAAAGGTTTTATATAAAATTGAAGAGCAACGTTTCCTTTCATCTATCTCTGATGGCAATGGGGTTGCAATGTTGTTGAATTTTCTCACGGCCTAATTGCCATTTCAACTTTAGTGAATAGATAAAATGGACAGTACACTTAGCATAAACTAAAAATAACTGAAAGCATTTTCCTTCCAATATATTTAACACGATGAAAAGAGAGATAAAATCCACAAAGAAGCGAACTAAACTCAAAACTTCTGAAATCTAAAACTACGTAGGCTAGAATATGGTACACTTGGCATCATCACACATAAAACAAGATGAATTTCTAAGCGTTTAAAGAAGCAGACCGGAAGCCACCAATACACTTTGGTGAGCATCGCAAAATAGTATGAATAGAGGAAGGTTTGTAGGTTGAGAAAAATTCTGGATCCTGCTCGACAGACTCTGCGTAACTTTCTAAAATCGAAACTATCTCATCGAAATGTGGTCGTTTATTCGGATTGCTTGACCAGCATCGATTGATGAGATGACTAAATGCCAAAGGGCATGTGGAGGGCAATGGAGGTCTCGCATTCTGCAGAAAAAGGCATCAGGATGTAAGTAATTTCATTAATCCAAAGAAATTCTTGCAGATATTATGCAATTTTGGAGACAATAACTTAAGCAGATAAGAACGACCAGGACAGTAGGTCCCCACGTGGAAATTGCTATTACTTAGAGGCAGGCACATGCAAATGAATGTCACCCATGCCATTCAAACATGTGAAGATGACACAGGTTTGTAGACACATCTAGAAGACCAGACCTTATTAAGGATATACTCACTATGAAATATTCGTCCGAGTGATATTGATACATTGTTTTCGGTAAATTAATAACAAAATATTTTGAAAACTTTGATATATTTGCATGAAGTTTGAATGTTAATAAAAGAAACACGTTAATTATTGGAAAGACGTTAAAGGCCATAATAAGCTGAATTCCATGAAGGAAATGTCATAACTGATAACTCTGTCCTTACCATCTCTTCTCCACATAACAAAAACCATATTCTCCAAAATGCATAATCTGCAGATGCTCCAAAAAGCTAAAGTTATCCATGAGATAATTATGCTATGCCAGGAGTCATGCTGTGTCATTACCAAAACAACTTAGGAAATATAACATGAACCATTTTTTATTTCATTAGCCATGCTCAACATATATATCCCATCTTAGATCTTGATAATTGTAGTCAATATTGGCATCATTCAATAAGCCATATCAACATCTCTACTACTATCATATTTTCTAGAACCTAAACTCTCCTGATTACTCATTGTTATTATCCACTTCATCATTGCCAGCTCCAAAAGAACGGGGTCCTATGTGATGCAAATAGCATATGATCAGTCTAGGTCATGACATCATGTGAAACTACGAATATTATATGATCATATTTTGAGCAGCACTTAACTTTAACCCAAGTATTGAGATTTAAAGCCTTGTTGAATTAAGAGTTGTGAGGCTTAGATGACTTTAACAAGGGAATACACTCTAATTATAGTCTCGCCTTGAAGATGGACATTAAGGGATCAGGATAGAAACCTGCCACGAACACCTATCCCCCAAATATAAATGCTTTGACAAGACTTCTTTTTCTTACCCATCAACTTCAATCAGAGAAGTTGTTCAAATGGTAGCCAACAACAATTTATGGGTTCCCTTGCTAATAATATTGGCTGTCACCTAGGAGATCCAACACTATTCATACAAACTTAAATGCTGTTTGCCATTGGTTGGATCAGCCACAGATTTTTCTTTGTATTCATATTCTTTATCATGAGCCATATCCTCTATCAAACTAGAAACAACACATTTTGTTCTTAACCTTGAACCAGCTTTCCTTTTATCCTTGTGTACCGTCAAATTTAAATCAAATCACTTTCTAAGCACATATGCAGACATTGGCATCTGAATAATCTGATCTGTCTCAATTCTCTCTCCTAGTCATCAATTGATGCTAAATACAAATTTTCATGAATAGACACGTTCATCACTCCATCCTCTTGCTTCCCCTTCATCATCTTAATAGGGTCATGTCAGTTGACATACTTCCTGTTGCTGACTGCCTACCAATTTACACTGTAAAATTAGGTTGTCCAATGGCTATATTATATTTACAAAATCTTCCAATTATTTTGGAAGTTACCACACAACAGTGCCTAAGTGCATCTGCAATTTATCTATCCTGCTCTAATGGCGATGTCCCATTCAAAATCTTACCATTAAAAAATTACCATTCTAAGATCACAGAAAAAAAAATCATTTTGCACTATTTCTGTGCCATCAATTTCATTATTAACCTATAGTACTCCACATTTGAAACAAACTGCATTCTAGATATTCTTATTCTTAGTCTTAGTAATCCCCAATACCGTTTCTAGCTCAAGGACATAGTTTTCTGTATCCATTTTAAATTTTGACAGAACAAATGGTCCAAATACAACTAGCCCTCAGCACACTCTAACTGCTGCAGCTAGTAGACCAAAGAATCACTGCATCTTTCAACTTTTTGGTTGTATATTATGTTTGCTCTATGAGTCCTTTGTGCTCAAGTGAACCTCAACCTTTTATACTACAGTAATTTGCATACCTAGTATCAATTGTGGAGCAGGCAGAGATTTTCCTTCTTTTTTCCTATGTGTATGTCAGATTTGGCCTCTGCATATAATTCCTGGGACTTTCAATACCAGCCTTTCTATCAATTTATTTATTGCCAAAACCCAATACATCCAAGGTTTTAGGAAACAGCTAAAATAGGAGAAATCATATATCACATTGACGCAAATGCCTAACTGGATTCATCATGTAATGGCAGGATTTCAAACTCATTAGAATGAAAAATGGATCAAACCACAAATGATCAGATGAATTTACCTTCTGGGAGACTGCAAATGCTGCCTGTTCTGGAGTCATGTTCTCAAATGGTGTCAATGCGGTTAAAAGCTCCCACAAGACTATGCCAAAACTGTATATATCAACTTTCTTCGTATGGTGTTTCTCTTTGATCATTTCAGGTGCCATCCAACGGTAAGTGCCTGTAAATCCCTTTGCACTACCACACTGAGATTCTAAGCACGAAATACCAAAGTCTGCTACCTTCACACGCATATCTTCTCCAAGCAGTAAATTTTCAGATTTAAGATCTCTGTGAAGTATCCCTTGAGAATGAAGATATTGCATCCCACGTGCAATGTCAAGGGCTAATTTCAGAACTAAATTGAGTGGAACTGAATGTGGCTCTTGCTGATGGAGGTATTTTTTTAATGAGCCCCCAGCCAAATACTCTGTGATTATACAGAACACGGGAGGTTTCTTACAGGCTGCAACAAACTGCATTAAGAAAGTGGAAATAATAAATTCTGATCAATGAAATGATTAGATTCCAATAATTTGTAGATATTAAAACATCAATACCCACAAGTCAATCGCCTTAAACAAAAAATTCAACAACGTAAAAAATTGTAATCACTTCCACCATTCACGATATGCAACACCAATCAGGTCAAAGCCACAAATAGCTCTGTATTCGAAACAACCAGGACCATAAAATATTAATGAGACATCCTCTACGCTTAGGCCAGGAAACTACATTTGAGTTCAGCATTCTCCAAAATGGTTATGCAGGGACATGGAATAAATAAATTAAGTCATGACTCAAGCTGTGCCTGAGAAGATAATTTAAGGTCCTATTGAGGCATTTCTGTTTGTCCCTAATGAGAATCAATCCAAGTAGTAGTGCAGCAAATGATAAAGAAATAACTGCCAACATAAATAATACTGTAGAAAAGAGAAGAAAAATAGATCAGCATTCTCCAAAATCGTTATGCAGGGACACAGAATAAAATTAAGTCATGACTCAAGCTGTGCCTGAGAAGATAATTTAAGCCCCTATTGAGGCATTTCTGTTTGTCCCTAATGAGAATCAATCCAAGTATTAGTGCAGCAAATGATAAAGAAATAACTGCCAAAATAAATAATACTGTAGAAAAGAGAAGAAAAATAGATCTGGTCTAATTTAGTGGGAAGTTCACCATATGACAACATAGTAGATAAATGTGTGTGATTATACAATAAAGTCAGTCAGTATTTTCATGACCATCATCCTAATGACGAAAGAGTTTTTTTTTTTTTTATGATAATAAATCAAGTTAACATTTGCAATTTTTTTATATAAAAAAAAGTCCAAAATTGCTAAAGTAACTACCACGTGTATTCAATGCCACTGGCAGGTCAAAATGAAAGAGTATTAATAAATAATGCACATGGGTAATAGGTAAACAACAGGTAGCTATGATGAACATGTCTCAATAAATGCCCTTATCGAAGTTGTTCAACAACGCAAAAGGCAGAAGATACCTTTGTTGCCAAGTAGTAAGGACTCGATGACAGAAAACTGACATCGATCAAAGGAGATAAAACAATAAAAGCCTTGCAAAATTGCAATAGCTAAAAGGGAAAATTGCACATACTCTCTAAGCCAAGCAAAAGCAACTGTGATTCCCTTAATGATACTATAAACTAGTTATTATTTCAACAATGTCCCATTTTAATTCATAAAACATTTTTAGATACAAGATCATATTAGTCAATACAATCAAAATTGGATAATATAATTACAGATTCCAGCACTAAAAAAGCATGTTTGGTACGCAATGGAATCAAACTTACAATTGAATTTGAAACCCAGTTCATTAAACATCCCATTCCTTTCAAATCCCAAACAGAACATCAAACAAATCACAACACCAAAATCTTTGTCCCCACTTCCTTTTTCTTTTCATTGAAACAAAAAAAATGCAGGCAAAAGGAATACCCCACCAGAGAGAGAAATGTAAAACTATTCAAGAAACAAATAGCTTACAGTGATGATATTATGATGCCGCAATCGGAACAGCAAAGCAACTTCAGAGGTGAACTGCTTCTCAAGCAGATTAGCCAAGCTCTCATCTTCTTGAGGTTGGCTTATAAGCTTAATTGCAACATCTCTATGCTTATATATTCCTCTATAGATCCTACTATGCCTCCCTGAAGCAAATTTGCTCCCAATGAACAACTGTGACATATCTGCACTCCATTCCCCCTCTCCTTCTCCCTTTATCTCTGCACCAGAAGATACCAAATACTTGGACCATGAAACGGCTCTATTGTATTCTCCAAGAGAAAGCCTCCTCTCGGACTTGACATTGTTGGAGATTTGCTTAAACCAGTGAAAATTCTTCATGGGTCAGTGCTGAAATCTGACAAAATCATCAAATCTCAGGCTCCTTGAGACTGTTTTAACCAAATGTAGAATCCAAAAGCCCCAAAATTTTGTGAAAATACTCAATTTGAATGTGACACAATAGGGAAAGAAGTATACTTGCAAGGTTGAAAAGGTTTTCTCATACAACTACATCTCGAAAAGATTAATGTTTTGAAACACTAGCAAAACAAAATACAAGCTACTAACGCATATAATCGAATTTAGAAATAAGAAATTTTGTTTATTAGAAGCTGCAAGTGAGGTTTAAATGCAAATGGAGCCGGTTTTTTTTATAAAGGAGCGAATTTAAACTCGAATCTCAAAGCTTTAGCTGGGAATCAAAATGGACGGAAAAACCCATCATTTTGAATAAAATGCAGCTCAAAAGACACCGGTTTTTTATTGAACAAAGTTAAAAGATATGTCATGGTTTATTGCAGAGAAGACCTTTGAAGCTACTTTTAAAAAAAGTTTTGGGAGAGAGAGAGAGAAGGGAGCTTGTCAGGACTTGAAGCGAAAAGAGAGAGAGAGAGTCGGTTGAGATGTTGTTGTTTAGGCTGTGTAGTGAAAGCATCTGCAAAGTAGCTGGCGGATTTTACTGTCTCTCTCTCTGAAAGGATTTTACTAGCCAAAGATTTTTTGTGAGTGTTTTAATGTCTTTAACATTTATAACGTGCGAAGATCCACTTCTGAGGAGACAAACCGGGTCTGGTGATAATGACCCCTACTCCGTCAGTCCATTCTCCTTCCCAGTTTGCCCTTTTACTTTGTCCCTAATTTCGTAAATACCATTTTATGTTTGTTGTCCCATCCATTAAAATAGTTTTCAATTTCATTGCTGTTTTATAAAAATTGTTTTAAAATTTATTTTAAATCATAAACAAAAAATATTATTAAGTTAAACAGTAATTTTGTTGAGAATATTTATACGTAAAAAAAATGTGAAATAATAATTTTTCATCGAAAAATGCTATAAAAAAATAGTGCAAACACATAAGATTTGAGTAACTCATTAAAATTTTGAGTTAAATTAGTAGTTGTTCAAATATCTTTTAAAACAATTATTTTTACATAAATATTGTTTTTTATTTTTTAAAACTATTATTCTTAAGACATTAATATCTCTTTCTTCGTAAATTTCAAGACATTTCAGACTTACAAAAACTAAAAAGCTCACTCAGTCATTTCATCGAACATATGGCAGACGACTCGCATGTTTCGAATACACGCACAACAATTTTTCCAGTCCGAACTTTGAAATGGTGAAAGGTGTATGCAACTGAACCATATGTTGACGTTTATTGCACTACTAAAATATTAAGATTATTTTTTATGTAACATGTACTAATAAAGTACGACAAATCATACAACGGGATGCTCATATGTTGACTAATCTGCAATAAGATGATTCAACCTAATAAAATAATCTCTAGATGAGAAATGTCTTGAAAAGCTAAATCATGATCATATTGATTTGTCACCAAGTTTAAAGTTTTGTTTTTTTCCTTAAAAAAAAAAATGATTACACAGCAGAGAGGTAGCCTCCTCATTTGTTAAAAAAAAAATGTTTAGAGCATGATATATATATATAATTTTTTTAATGCCATTTAAAAATAAAATGAACCTGTAAAAACTTAACTGATAAATACTAAAATATCATTGATAATTTTTATATATTTTATATTTACTTTTAATCTATTTAAGACATGTTCTTTCATTCCTTAGTGTGATCCAAAGAATTTTTTACGTCGGACAGGCAAGAAATTTTCCAGTTTTAGTCAAAACGTGAAATGAGTGACCGACTGAGGGCAGTTTGGTCAAGTAGGCATCGAGATTCCAAACAGATAAAAGGGCAATCAGGTCAAAAAAGGAGAACTAAAGGGTCAAATGTTAGGTCTCGAAACAGAGGCGTTACACTAACAATAGAAACAGAGTAGGAGAGGGAGAGGGAGAGGGAGAGGGAGAGGCGTTTGCCGTATAAGTTGTAGTTGGTGGGAGGAAAGAGGGTGGGGCCCACAATAACAGGGAGGAATCCGTGGGTTTGTCGGACAATAGCCGTATGGGGTATGGTCCTCTTCCGTATACGGTCTTTCTCTCTCCTTTTTCTTTTTCATTTTTATTTTATGACATTTTAACTAGTAATGAGGTAAGGCCCAACCGCTGCTACAAACGCGTAGAGCACGCTCCATCACAACTTAGCTAAGTTTGTGCTGGCGCTCCACTATGAGCCTGCAAAAGCTGGGCCATTTGTGTTCTACCTGCCACCTGGATCCAACCTATACATATATGATCTGCCGTACTATCAATTAAAAAAATGCCCTATTTATGTATAAATATACAACACATACGTACACTCACAAAATGTATTTTTATTGAATCCGATTTTTATTTAAAATATTTGGATTTGTGTTTTTTTCTTTGTCAATATATAAAAAATATTTTTTTTATTCAAATACTTTATACTATATATAGATGGTAAGTCATCATCACGGGTGTAAACACCAAGCAAGTCAACAACTACTTTATACTATATATAGATCATAAAATTATTTTAATTATTGAAAGTCAGTTGATGATGAATCAGATGGGCAACTGTTATATATATATAATCTTCTAGTTAATTTTAATTTGATTCTAATTTTGTAGACAAGCACATGCACATGCACATGCATATGCACATACATGTATATATTGTGAACTAGATAAAAGATGACGTGTTCAATTATAAAAACTGAATAAATTAAAAAGAAACAATAATTTTTCTATTGATATATTGGTTTTATAACCATTCTTAAATATCAAATAAGTTTTGACCAAGTCATACAGTCTATTATGAGTGCTCGATTCTATCTAAATTTCTTACAGGGATGTATATTCAATGATATCCTTTATTGTTATGTCAATAATTTAACCAAAACTTATAGTCCAAAATATATCTCTAATACGTAGTTATTCATGGTTAGTTATAGATGCTTAAATTAATGTTGGTTTAAAAAAATGAGCCTAATAATGTTTAAGTATAATATTATTAATTAAAACCTAATTGTTTGGTATTAATTATATTGTTGTTATGATTTTATCTGAATTAAAAATATGACGTGTGATTGTGTATAGTCAAATATTGGTAGTATTTTTTTCTATTAAGAATCTAAAATTGAAAGGGAAAAGATTAAAAAAATTAAAAAAACTGACGGTGGTTGGCTTCAAAAAGAATGGTATGACAGAATATTTGTCATGTAGTTCAGATATGAACACTGCATGAACATGGCTGATGTAGGACACCACGTGAACTCTTTCGTGCGTGTTCATGCAAAGAGAAAGTTTTCAGGTATTCTTCAGGTACACATGATCGATAGTCTATTTCTGTTGTCATTTGTACACGTGTCGCATCCGAGTGGTTCAAATTCAAACCACAATATCAACAAATTTAGAAACCCAAAGGAATGGAAAAAATTTGTAATTTCAATGGCGGGTGACTCGAGCCGAATCATGCTCAATTACTAAGGTATTCGAGTTTAATTCGACTTTAAATGAATATGTATGAGTTTGAATTCGAGTTTAATTTGAATTCGAAAATTAAGTTCGAGTTCGAGCTCGATAATAAATGAGTTTATTTGAGTCCAAGCTCGAGCTTGAGTCTTGGATTACCTATTCAAGCTCAAAGTTGAGTCTGAACTATAATTTTAATAAATAAAAATATTAAATAAATATTGGTTCGAGTCTGAACTCGATAATACCTTATCAAACTGTTCGAGAGTCTTTCGAGTCGAACCTTAAGGTATTCGAGTTGGGCTTGATAAGCTATTCGAGCCTAATTTTCAAGCTCAAGCTCGGCTCGAGCCGAGCTTTGATCGAGCTCAAACTCGAATAGCTCGATACAAGCTCATCTCAATTCCAATCCTAAGTAGAGTTACTTTGATGGGAAGATGAAAGCTTATTCTTGAACGATAGGGCAAACACTTAAGATGGGCACGTGCAATATATGGGCATGAATAAGGCGCGTGATACTCTTATGTGTGATGCACGTGTTCATTTTAATCTTTAGTTATGAGTGTCATATTTAATATTAATAAAAAAATCTTGAAAATTAAAGAGGTTTGTTTATAAATTGTTAGAAAATATATTTGGATGTAAAACATCTCTCAAAATCCAGGAAACATTCATGTTAAATCACCAAGAATGAATAGCTTAATATGCGGAAGTGTACATGAATCCATGACAATCAATTACTCTCTAGAGCCGCGCGGTATGTCTTCCAGATCAATATGTTCTCTCAGAGAATCCTTTGTTTTCTCTTGCTCTCTCTCTCTCTCTGATAATGGGATGTCAAATAATAGAAGAATAATCGTACGTGTGATCTGGAGACCATAACCACTATTAATAGATAACTTTCCTGTTAGCTTTTGGAATTTCTATTTTAGCCCATCATAAAAACAGAAATTACCTTTAAGTCTTTACACATTAAAGGCCCACACCCTATTAGATACATTAAAACCCAAATTACCTAAATCTTAGTTGACCACTTTAAATGGACTTAACCTTATATGACAGTCTACAACACATAATTATTCACATATAAGCCCAATGTTGGATTAAGGATCTAACAATCTCCCACTTGGGCTATATGTGTAATTTTAAAATTATGCATTGCAAAATAATAATCATATGAGCTCTACTTTGCTGTCATTATTGAAATGTATCTATAACCAATCCGGTCTATCAATCATACCAACATAGGATCAAAGTGGCATTCGTTATATCTTTCGTAACTCGACCCATCAATGGTCATGTATGCCAATACAACTAAATGACATAGATCATGATGTGGATGTGTAGCATGGAAATTTCATGCAATGTGATCTTAACATGCCTATTTCCAACTCGTCAACCCTTAAGCCTTAGTAGATTAATCCATACCAAAATCAGAGTGTAAATAAACCAAAACTTTATTGCTGTAGAAAATAACTTTAAAATATCCATAAACTGAAATAACTAAAAATATGTCTATATCAGAAAAGCATCTAAAAATTACAAACTCTCACTAAAACTGAATACCCTCAAATGACATGACACCTATATGAGCAGTGTTCTCATGAAACACGTTGGGTGGTAATCCCTTAGTAAGTGGATCCGCAATCATGGAGTTTGTACCAATGTGCTCTATAGACAACTGTCCACTCTGAACTCTTTCTTTAACAACTAGGAACTTGATATCTATATGCTTTGACTTCGTCGAGCTCCTGTTGTGATTGGAATATAGAACTGCTGACTTATTGTCACAAAATAACTTGAGTGGGCTTTCAATACCGTCCACTATACACAGCTCCATGACAAAATTTCGTAACCATATTCTGTGATTGGACGCCTCATAACACGCTATGAACTCTGCCGCCATGGTAAAAGAGGCTATAAGAGACTGTTTAGCACTCTTCTAGGAGACAGCGCCTCCAGCTAGCAGGTAAACATAGCCTGATGTAGATTTCATACTATCTTGGCATCCAGTAAAATCGGAGTCAGTATACCTAATGATCTCAAGCTGATTTGACCTCCGATACGTGAGCATGTAGTCTTTTGTTCTCTGTAAGTACCGTAAGACCCGTTTTGCTGCTTTCCAATGGTCTACTCCTGGATTACTTAAATATCTGCCAAACATCCCAACAATATATCTAGATGCGTACAAACCTGAGCATACATCAGACTTCCTACTGCTGACGCATAAGGAATCTTCAGCATTTCCTTTTCCTAAAAATCATTCTTAAAGCACTGATTGAGACTAAACTTGTCTCTTTTTGCCACAGAGGTATTACCTAGTTTGCAATCATGCATGCCATATCTCTTGAGAACCTGTTCGATATAGTTCTTTTATGATAATCCAAGAATACCCCGAGAGTGATCCCAATGTATCTTTATGCCTAATACAAAAAAAAACATCAACAAGATCTTTCATCTCAAAATTCTTAGCTAGAAATCTCTTGGTTTCATGCAATAAGCATATATCGTTGCTGGCAAACAAAATGTAATCAACATATAAAACCAAAAAATTATAATTGCTCCCATAGAACTTATGGTATATGCAATCATCAACCAAATTCATCTCAAAACCGAACGAGATGATCAATTTATGAAACTTGAAATACCATTGTCGAGATGCTTACTTGAGCCCATAAATGGATTTCTCAAGTTTGCAAACCATATTCTTTGGGTCTCCCGACACAAAGTTTTCTGGTTGTACCATATAGATCTTCTCATCAATGTTATCATTGAGAAACGCTATCTTTACATTTATCTGATGTAGTTCAAGATTGAAATGCACTGCCAATGCCATAATAGTCCTAAAAGAGTATTTCGAATAAACCAGAGAGAAAGTCTCTTTATAATCGATGCCTTCTTTTTGTGTAAAGCCCTTAGCGGCAAGATGAGCCTTGTACTTTTCCATATCGCCTTTCGAATCCCTCTTGGTCTTAAATATCCATTTGCAAACAATGAGTTTCGCACTTTCTAGAAATGGGACAAGATCCCACACATCATTGTCCTTCATGGACTTAATCTCCTTATTCATGGCATCAATCCACTTCTGAGAGTTAGAACTTTCCATGGCTTGATGGAAGTTGATCGGATCATCTTCCATCACTCCAATGTCAACCTCATGTTATTGAAGAAATACAGTGTAGTCATCTGGCACTGCACTTCTCATTTCTCTAGTGGATCTTCTTAATGGCATAGGCTCTTGAGGTGGTAGAGTTTGTTCTTCTGGAATAATTTATTGAATGAAAGGTTCTTCGACATTGTCTTGAACAAAGTTAGGAATGGAATCCTGATCAATGCCAATAACACCTATGGGACAACATATTCCTCTTTAAAGACAAAGTCCCTAACTATATCTCCCCCACAAACTCGATATCCTCAAAGAACCGGACATTTCCAGACTCGAAAATCGACTTAGTCGTGGGATCATAAAACTTATACCCCTCTGGATCTTTCAGAATAGCCAATGAAATAGCAACTCACAGTTCTTGAGTCCAGTTTCTTTTCATTGGGCCTATAAGGCCTTGCCTCAACTGGACATCCCCAAATATGCAGGTGCTTTAAACTAAGCTTCTTACTCATCCAAAGTTCATAAGGGGTTTTGATAGTCGCTTTAGTTAGAACCCTGTTAAGGATATATGTTGCAGTCTTAAATTCTTCTGATTCTGGTAAAGTAGAATGACAAATCATACTTTTCACCAGTGTTTAAAAAGGCGAACGTTGGGCGTGCCCAGAGGTGAAATCGGGGTAAAACGCCCCAGGATGTGAAACTATAGCTGGGCGGACGTTTTTCGAGTTTGGGCGAGGTGTACGCCTTTGACGCCTCCGGGGTCTGGGCGTACGCCCAATGGATTTTTTTTTTTATTCTGCAACCTCAAAACGACGTCGTTTTGGGTTAAATGAAATCAGCCTCATTTAACCAAAACGACGTCGTATTAATAAGCTCCCTTAAAAGAGATAAAGTATTATAAAGCAAATCAATTACATCAGCCCATGGATTTGGGCTAATATTGCATCAACACAGAGCCCAAAATAGAGGCCCTTAAGTGATGGCGTGAGTTTTTTGGTTGTACCATATAGATCATCTCATCAATGTTATCATTGAGAAACACTATCTTTACATCCATCTGATGTAGCTCAAGATTGAAATGCGCCCCCAATGCCATAATAGTCCTAAAAGAGTCTTTCGAAGAAACCAGAGAGAAAGTCTCTTTATAATCGATGTCTTCTTTTTGTGTAAAGCCCTTAGCGACAAGATGAGCCGTGTACTTTTCCATATCGCCTTTCGAATCCCTCTTGGTCTTAAATATCCATTTGCAAACAATGAGTTTCGCACTTCCTAGAAATGGGACAAGATCCCACACATCATTGTCCTTCATGGACTTAATCTCCTTATTCATGGCATCAATCCACTTCTGAGAGTTAGAACTTTTCATGGCTTAATGGAAGTTGAACGGATCATCTTCCATCACTCCAATGTCAACCTCATGTTCTTGAAGAAATACAATGTAGTTATCTGGCACTTCACTTCTCATTTCTCTAGTGGATCTTCTTAATGGCATAAGCTCTTGAGGTGGTAGAGTTTGTTCTTCTGGAATAATTTATTGAATGAAAGGTTCTCCGACATTGTCTTGAACTGTTGTGTCTTGAACAAAGTCAAGAATAGAATCCTGATCAATGCCAATAACACCTGTGGGACAACATATTCCTCTTCAAAGACAAAGTCTCTAACTATATCTCCCCCACAAACTCGATATCCTCGAAGAACCAAGCATTTCCTGACTTGAAAATCGACTTAGTCGTAGGATCATAAAACTTATACCCCCTGAATCTTTCAGAGTATCCAATGAAATAGAAACTCACAGTTCTTGAGTCTAGTTTCTTTTCATTGGGCCTATAAGGCCTTGCCTCAACTGGGCATCCCCAAATATGTAAGTGCTTTAAACTAAGCTTCTTGTCCGTCCAAAGTTCATAAGAGGTTTTGGTAGTCGCTTTAGTTGGAACCTTGTTAAGGATATATATTACAGTCTTAAGTGCTTCTGATTCTGGTAAGGTAGAATGACAAATCATAATTTTCACCAGTGTTTAAAAATGCGAACGTTGGGCGTGCCCCAGGCGCGCCCAGAGGTGAAATCGGGGTAAAACGCCCCAGGACATGAAACTATAGCTGGGCGGACGTTTTTCGAGTCTGGGCAAGGTGTACGCCTTTGACACCTCTGGCGTCTGGACGTACGCTCAATGGATTTTTTTTTTTTGATTCTGCAACCTCAAAACGACGTCGTTTTGGGTTAAATGAAATCACCCCCATTTAACCAAAACGACGTCGTATTAATAAGCTCCCTTAAAAGAGATGAAGTATTATAAAACAAATCAATTACATCAGCCCATGGACTTGGCCTAATCTTGCATCAACATAGAGCCCAAAATAGAGGCCCTTAAGTGTGTGAGTTTGATTTGGAAGGCCACATATTTATAGTTGTATGCCTCTCATCCCAACTTCTCTCTACACGATGTGGGATTGAGTTCATCAGTAAATATCACTCAAGCTCTCACATGGACAAGAAGGAAAACAACGTTAATCCTACATCGCTTATGAAAGGAATTGCTAGACTCCCATTACCCTATAAAAGCAATCCCACATTGATGAAAAGGGTTTGCAATCAACAAAAACTTCTCTATAAAAGGCTCACCTTTGTCATCATTTGGCATTCCAAACTCACTGAGGTTTGCTTTTAAGGCAATGCCTCTAGTTCTTCAAGTGAGATTTTTTTTGAGTTTTTAGTTTATTGATTTTTTATTTTCAATAAACCAAGAAATGTAACAAAAATATCTTTAATATATACATAAAAAAAATTAGAACAGTAATTTGAGTTGACTCGCGAACCATCGAATTGAATAGCTTGAGCTTGGTTCATTTATTTAATGCATTAATGATATATAACTTGTGTAATTTGTTATGTAGATCAAAAGACTCAAGATCGAAGAAGAGACAAGCAAACTATATTACACTCAATTATGGAAGACATGTCACAAAATATTTTGATAAATATTCATTCATAAGTCTTAAGTTAGTAAAGTTTATTGATAATTAATTAATTTATATTATTTTAATTTTTTAATATTTTTATAATTTAATTAATATTATTTTATTCAAAATACTCCAATGTTTCAAAAGGCTTACGCCTCACCCAACTCCTCGGGGCTTACGCCTCTCCCAACGCCCTCGCCTCTGAAAACACTGCTCTTCACCATGTCTTTTAGCGTCCTATTTTGTCTTTCAGCAACACCATTCATAATGGGTGAACCTGACATAGTGTACTATGGGACGATACAACATTCCTTTAGGAATTTAGCAAACGGTCTTGGACATTGTTCACCTGAACCGTCATATCTACCATAGTACTCACCACCACGGTCAGATTTGACGATTTTGATACTTTTGCTGAGTTGGTTCTCAACTTCAGCCTTAAAATTTTTGAACATATCTAGTGATTGTGACTTTTCATGAATGAGATATATGTAGCCATATCTGGAATAATCATCTACGAACGTTATAAAATATTGTTGACCATTCCAAGCAATCGTAGGGAATGGCCCACAAATGTCCATATGTATAAGTTCTAAGACATCCAAAGTCCTGTTGGCTTCAAATCTCCTTTTATTGGTTTGTTTCCCCTTTATGCAATTAACACAAACATCAAAATCTGCGAAATCTAAAGGGTTTGGAATTTAATCTGACACAAGTCTCTCTATTCTCCGTCTGGAGATATGACCTAATCTCTTGTGCCACAACGCAACCGAATTCTCATTGGTTAGTTTTCTCTTTATACCTTGTGTACTTAATTGCAGGGATTCATTAAATGAAACAATTGTATCAATCAAATAAAGACTATCATAACCCGACAAAGAATGGGAACCAGCCAATTTTGAATCATGAAACAAACTAAAGTTTCCATTCCCAAATGAACAAGAATAACCAGATCTGTCCAAAGCAGAAATAGAAATAAAATTCATCTAAAAGATGGTACAATAAATGTCTAATTAAGATCCAAATAAATTCTAGTCTTTAATAATAATCTAAATTTTCCTATTGCCTCAACTTGAACCGTCTTGCCATCGCCCACATAGATGTATCTTTCACCATCACTTGGCTTTTGGAAACTCAGGCATAGACACACTGATGTGAGTTATTGCACCAGAATCTATCCACCACGTGTGTAAATTAATCTCATAACAAACCAAATTAAGAAGCATACCTTTCTTAGCACGCCATGCGTGGTAGTTGGTGCAATGCTTCTTCATATGCCCTTCAACACCGCAGAAGAAACAACTAGTACCTTCCAGTTTCTTTTGTTGTTTCTTTTGAGGTGTCGAATCTGCAACTTCCTTATCATTCTTCCTTTCATTTCCCTTGTCCTTGTTCTTAGAGGTTGAGGCTAGGTGAGCACTCTCTGTCTTATCTTGCTTTAATCTTTCCTCTTCCTGAACACAGTGTGAGATGAGCTCATTTAGAGACCAAGTCTCTTTCTAACAACTGTAGCTCACCTTAAACTGGCTAAACTATTTCGAAAGGGATATCAGAACCAGATGCACTAGCAAGTCCTCAAAAAGTTCTAGCTTAAGTGCTTTCAACCTTGAAGCAAGATGAGACATCTCGATGATGTACTCCTTGATATTGCCTCTGCATTTGTATCTCATTGAAATTAGACTTGTCAATAGTGTATCTATTTTAGCCTTTTTGTTATTGACAAACCTCTTTTCAATGTCTGCAAGGAACTCCTTAGCCGTAGTAATCTTTTCAGACATTGTGCACCTGAATGCTTCTGGAATGGCCTTCTTCATGATCATCATTCACAAGCGATTTGATTTCTCCCACCTTTTCATGTCCCTCTTTTCATCAGATGTACTCTTATCCGTAAGAGGTGCATGAGAATCAGCCCTTAACGCAAGGTCGAGATCCATGACTCCGAGAATTATCAAGAGGTTCTCTTGCCATGACTTGAAATTTGTGCCATTTAGCATAGGAATAGAGTTGATGTTGGCAGTAATATTAGTAGGAGTGGTTGTAACTGAATCCAAAGAACAACAAACAAACAAAACAAGTTTACTCATAACAGAAATAGCAATAAAATTTAAATAGAGGTAAATCCCATCTCAAGATATCGAGCACGCCATTAATATTTCGTCTTTGGATAAAATATAAATTTGTAAGTGATATCTTAGCGTAATAATCAAACACTGATAATAAGAAACATATCAAACAATAAATCTTCCTTTGGGCCGATGTATTGTTCACATGAAAAAACCAAATAATCATCACATGTTTATTACCACAGGTGCCCATGCAATTCTGTTAAATATCAACCTTCCTTTGGGCCGGTCAATATTCACATAAGTTACATGTAAATAACCGTTTATATTCCAAAACAAATTAATTTCTATAAGAGAGGTCACTTTGGTGACATGTTGCTTCAATTAATTCATTCCAAAATATATATATATATATATAAACATACCAATATGTAAAATTAAATTGCACCAAAATTGACCCAAAACAAATTTTATTTTGTCAAAGTCAATGCCGGTCAACCAAAGTCAACGCGGTCAACGCCCTTACCTTAAAACATCATGTCATTCTTTTCATAAAAAAAATGTCCCGTCGTTTTCTCAACCCAGACAAATGACACGATATTTTGGTCGTCCCTGACCGAAACGACACGACGTTTTTGGTCGTCCCTGACCGACACCGGGTCGCGCGATCCGAATCGCGACTCGAAACTTGACCCAGCCATATCTTGGCCTCCGGAACTCCGTTTTCGACGATTCAAAAGGGATTTTGCTCATTTTTTAATTCCTAATTGATCTTTGGCAACAAATCAACCAAATTCTCAAAAAATTATACAATTTCATGACTTTCTTTAAACAAACCCTAAATACCTTTTGAATCAACCAAATTTCAGAAAAATTATACAAAGAACAACCAAAATTGTTCTCAAATTTAACAACACCATACCCTGAATCGTTAAATCCAAAAAACACATACAAATCATCATGTAATCAAATGAAATTTCGATTCCCAATGATTCAACATGAACAGGCTCTGATACCACTTGTTAGAAAATATCTTTGGATGTAAAACATCTCTCAAAATCCAGGAAACATTCATGTTAAATCACCAAGAATGAACAGATTAATATGCGGAAATGTACCTGAATCCATGACAATCAATTACTCTCTAGAGTTGTGCGGTATGTCTTCCAGATCAACACGTTCTCTTAGAGAATCCTTTGTTTTCTCTTGCTCTCTCTCTGATAATGGAATGTCAAAGAATAGAAGAATAATCGTACGTGTGATCTGGGGACCATAGCCACTATTAATAGATAACTTTCATGTTAGTTTTTGGAATTTTTATTTTAGCCCATCATAAAAATAGAAATTACCCTTAAGTCTCTACACATTAAAGGCTTACACCCTATTAGATACATTAAAGCCCAAATTACCTAAACCTTAGTAGACCACTTTAAATGAGCTTAACTTTATATGACAGTTTACAACACATAATTATTCACATATAAGCCCTATGTTGGATTAAGAATCCAACATAAATGACTTCAAAAACACGTTTTTAATATTTAACTACACTCTATTTGGAACAAATGAATTTTATAATTTTTACATAATTCATTTCGAATTTTATAGTTGTCATGTTTGAAATGAAAAAAAAAATGTGGAATTCATTTTAAAATAAATTCACTATGGAATTGAATTGGTTTGTTGCGAATTCAATCAAAATTGATAAAATTTACAAAATAAAAAATAAAAATCTATGTTGATAAAACAAATACTCAATTTCCCTCTCTCTTGTCCTCCCTTTCCTTCCATCTTTCCTCTCTCTTTTTGAATTTTTCATTTATTTCAAATATTTTAATTAAATATAAGAATTCAAATGAATTTTATAACTTAAAATAAAAAAGTCAAATATGAAAATTCATTTCAATTCATTTTTAAATGATTTTAAATGAATTTTTTTAATTCATTTAAAAATAAAATAAATTTTATTTTCATTTGGTTCAAAAATAAATTATATAATTTTATTGATGTGATCATAAGATTTTTTTTTTTTTAAATGTTCAACTATTAATTTGAGAGGATCCTCAAGTTTAAGCAGAGTTGAAACAAACAGAATTGTACAATTATTTGCAACTTTCTTTATTTTAGTAATTTTTGGGGAAACAAGTTGCATTAGGTGAGGATAAGCATTACCATTCGGAGCTTACCCCACAATAGGAACAGAAGTCTGAAAGGAACATCAACATCATGGTATTGGATTAGGACGGTATGTCTTTATCACCATCTGCTACATTCATTTAAATTTTAATTAATTTTTTTTATGTGAGATTGCATAACATACCTTTTTTATGAATTAATTATCAGTAATGATATTGATACCGGTGATAAAATTTGATCCGATTTGAAAATACAATCTAATTTAAATTCAATCTAATTTGAAATTACATTAAAATAATACGATCTGAACTCAATCCGAATGACCCGAAACTCAAAGTAACATGGATTCAAAATGACTCAAGCTCGACTAGATTCGAACGATTCGAAACTTAAAACGATCCAAACCCAAAACAATCCGACCCGAATGACTTAAAATTATAATTTATTTTATAAAATAATATTAAAAATAATATGCTTTTTAACTGGGCTAATAGTTAATTGATTAGTTATCAAATAAAATAAATTATATTATAATTAATTAATTATAGATTTACATGTGTTAATGTGCATGATTCAATATTATATCAATATGAATAATCTCATTTCAAATAAAAAATTGAGGAGACAAGTAAAATTTTCATGCATTGTTCTTCACGTCACAATAAAATTTTACCTTTAATTGTCCTTAAAAAATAGAATTGAATGAAGTGATTATATAAAATTTAATCTCTAAAATGTTGTATATTGCATTACTAGTGAGAATAACTCTGTGGATCTGCTGTCTAAGATCAATTAAAACTGCATTTTGAGATTAAGAGTGATAGCATTGCATATTGCACTCACAAATTAAATATTTTATTTAAAAATTTTAATGATTTTATTATTAATTAATTTTTATAATAATATTTTAATTAATTACAAATATTTATTTTATTAACTCGATTTGATTCAATCCAGCTCGATATGACTCGAGATCGAAATGATATTATCAAAATGATCAAAATCTAATCTGACCCAAATCTGTGATCAAAGTGATATCACAAAAAAGAAAGGAAGAAAAAATCATGTCAATAAACATTTGTGTTGCTAAGATCAAAATACAGAGACGTTGTGAACGCACGGTAGGTGTTGGTATCTTGTTCATAATTTTATATTGTACTGATGTGGAATGAGGCATTGTGTCGTTGGATTTGATGTAATGTTGTTTAATGGGTTGAAATTGCAAGCCATTTTAGTGTAGTGGTACATCACATTATCTCATGCTACTAGTGATGATCGGATAATTTGACCCCCAACCAATGATTCCACGTCGTATAGATAAAATGGATCATCCTTTTTGTTGTATTATATCTTGAATTCAGTTTATCTTAAGCTATTACTACCCGTTCACAAAAAATAATTATGTATATAATTCTAATGTTAGTTTGACATTAAGATTAGAGAGTTTGAACGTGTGTGCATTAGAAGTTAAGGTCCTAGGAAACACTAAAACTGTTGTAAACTTTTTTTTTTCTTTATTGTGAAACTCTGGTCATTTTTAGTGTGAACATAAATCAATTTGGTCGAACCACGATAAATATTTTTGAAGTTTAATGCATTCAAAAAATTTCACGTGAAAGTTAAAAGAAAGATTGGACAGAACCTGAAATGTGTTAGAACAGATAATGATAGTGAATATAGGGGGGCCTTTTGAGAAGTACTGTAAGGATTTTTGGTATCAGGTTTGAGAAAATTGTTCCAAAAACACTGCAAGAGAATGGTATAGCAGAGAGAATGAACATAACTATAGAGGGAAAATTAGGTGTATGCTCTCTCATGCAAAGCTGCCTAAAACCTAATGGGGTGAAGCAATGAGAATTGCAGTTAACTTGATTAACTTTTCTCCTTCAGCTCCTTTGAATAATAATGTACCAGAAAAGTTTTGGACTGAGAAAGATATGTCCTAGAAACATTTGAGGCTGTTTGTGTAACGATCCATCCCAGGTTGGCCACCCCTAGATGGTGTCATCACATTTTGAAAATCCAAGCACGACGCATATATGCAACAATAAATATAATATTACCATATTTTTTTTTCTTTTTCCTTATCCTTTAACATGAGAGGTAAAGAAATCTGATATTCACTTAAACATAATATACATAAATGCATGAATATTTACAATAAGATTTTTACAAGTCTTTAACTCAATTGTTTGAGGATATTGACACGTACTTGGCTTACAGAAAAGAAAAGATCTCGTTTGATTTTCAACCCACCAGATTATTTATCTTGATTGTTACCTGAAAACATTGAACAGAGAGGAATGAGCTTCACAAGCTCAGCGAATTAAATTTACTGAAAGTATTCCAAATTCCATCAATAATCCTTTAATATTAAAATTTATTTTCGCAGAACCTGATGATAACTTTCTACTATCAATATCTTCTTCTCAATCATTGGCTCACCTTAAGACTATCAATTATCTCCAAATTTCCTCGTAATGAGGTTCATATCAAAAAGTTCATCATTTAGGTAAGTCTTATCACCCTATTGTCTCTTTCTATGAAACTCAATCTTCTATAATGAAATTCATAAAAAGTATCACATCTCAGCATCTCAAAAATCTCATCATTATAGTTGTCTCTTTTTATGAGACACAGCCATCTATAATTTAATTCACAATTAATATACCACATCCCAGCATCTCAAAAATCTTATCATTATAGCTGTCTCTTTTTATGAGACCCAACTATCTATAATTTAATTCACAATTAATATACCACATCTCAGCATTTCAAATAATGCAATGATAATTAAAACAGATGCAGATGCATGAATGATTATGATGGGAACGTCTTCCCACCTGTCGACAGGTTATTATTATCTTAGACCGGCTGCCCTCCCGGTTCTTTTATTCTCATCAGACCGGCTGTCTTCCCAGTTAATTCCAGCATATACCGACTGTCACGGTTTTCACTTTTCATCCCAGCATATACCGGCTGTCACGCTTTTCACTTTTCATCCCAGCATATACCGGTTGTCACGGTTTTGATTTTTCATCCCAGCATATACCGGCTGTCACGGTTATTTCATTAGACCGGCTGCCTTCCCAGTTCTTTCGGTTATATTATTAAATGCATATGTGCATGAACAATGATATGAAACAGTAATATAAACAGTAATATAAAAACAATATAAAGATTCAAACCACTTAATTTGGCTATCCTAATTATCCACAAATTTTATATAACAAAGTTTCTTTAAAAATTTCTTACATCCAAATATCCAGATTTTTATCAAATTATATAAAAATTCCACTAAATTCTTCTATCCCCAAATCACATCAAATAATCTATTAAAGTTTGCCAAGATCCACTAAAATTCACCTCAAATCATCCACCAAAATTTTGTCAAAATCTACTAAAATTCATCTTATCATAACTCATATTAAAACATCAATAAATCTCATCAATAATTTATTTATTGCTTTTATTCTCAAATAAACTTATAATTTCCAAAAAATATTATTTCTCACCGAGAAATATTTCTACCTGTCCAAATTTCCTATCATACTCATAAATCAATTTTTCGTCTATCACCCAAGCATACTTAAATAATTAAAATTAATGTTATCACCAAATAATTGATTTTTCATTTAGACTACTTAAAGTAAATCCAACTCACCACATAGCACTTAAAGCTACTCGTGGACCACCTCTTTGCCTTTCATGTTCTTCTTCGAATTTTCTCCCAATTGCTGACTACCAACACCTGACATAATATTGGAATTTAAATTCCTTATTATTTATTCTTTTCTCCATAAACCACACAGTTTGAAAAAAATTTCCTATTTTAACCTCCTGAAACTTTCATAAATGTTAAAATAACATTACCTTATTACCTTCTGCTATTTTGATAGCTTCCCGAAATATTTTCGAAAGTGCCCTCAAAATTTTGTTCCTTCCACCTTTCTTTAAACTCCCAAGTGTTTTAAGAACACAGATGAATTATTTGGAACTATAGGAAAATTTCTTCGTGTAATTACACGAATTCAAAACTCATATTTATAGGGGAGCTCGGCTGAAAATTAGCAGTCCCCCCTCTCTCCAAAATTCTCCATGATATGGATATATCAATTTAATACTAAAAACATCATGATTAGAAAAAAAAACATCATCATTAAATCTCTCCACTTACACCATTAAAATTCTCTCCACTTACACTAGGAAACAAAATATAAAGACAACCATTTGCATAAATCTTTCGGTGGCAGTAAGTGGCAGACCTGCTGCCACGATCTACTGTTCATAGTTGACTTTTTTTTTTTTTTTTGCTTTTCAACCTTTGTCTCCAGAAATCTTTATTCAGCCATTCTGGGATTTTTAACTCTTTGTCATATTTATTAAAAATATACATTCACCCTTACTCTTAAAATACAGATATTACAAACCTACCCACCTTACAAAATTTCGTCCCCGAAATTTCCTTGCTAAAATCAAGTAAAGAGTTGGGGATAATCCTTCCTCATTATTTCTTCATGTTCCCACGTGACTTCTTCGACATCTTTATTGCGCCATAATACCTGAATCAAAGGAATAACTTTATTGCGTAAGACTTGCTCTTTTCTATCTAGGATTCCGACTGGTGCTAGCATAATAGTCAAGTCCTTCTGAATTTCTATCTCCTGATTCGTGATATCATGGGACTCATCGTGCAAGTACTTCCTCAATAGTGACACATGAAAAACATTATGTAATTGCCTTAATTCCGGAGGCAAATTCAAACGATATGCTACGGGTCCAATTCTTTCGATCACCTCATAGGGCCCCATAAATCTTGGGCTCAACTTTCCCTTCTTCTTAAATCTCAACACTCCCTTCCACGGAGATATCTTCAAGAATACCCAATCACCGACTTGGAATTCAAGAGGTCGTCTTCTTTTGTCAGCATATCCTTTCTGTCTGCTCTGAGCTGCTATGAGGTTCTCCTTAACCAGTTTGATTCTTTCAGTAGTCAAGTCTATCATTTTTGGGCCATATATCTTTCTCTCTCCAATTTCTTCCCAGCATACTGGAGTTCTACACCTCCTTCCATGCAAAGCTTCGAAGGGTGCCATCCCAATACTAGTTTGATACTGATTATTGTATGCAAACTCTATCAAAGGCAAATAAGCATCCCAGCTTACTGAGAAGCTCAGTACACTTGCCCTTAGCATATCTTCTAGTATTCTGATGATTCTTTCTGTCTGTCCATCAGTTTGTGGGTGAAAAGCTGTACTAAACTGTAATTGCGTACCCATAGCTTCTTGAAAACCCCTCCACAATCTAGAAGTAAATCTAGAATCTCTATCTGATACAATACTCAAGGGCACTCCATGTAATTTCACTTCTCTACCACGTACAACTCAGCCAACTTTTCTGGACTCCAGGTAGTTTTAATAGGAAGAAAATGTGAAGATTTAGAAAGTCTATCCACTATAACCCACACAGCATCATGCCCTCTCTGGGTATGGGGAAAACCAGAGACAAAATCCATACTTACATTTTCCCATGGCCACTCAGGTATAGGAAGAGGTTGTAATAAACCTGCTGGATGCCTATTCTCAGATTTTACTTATTGACAAGTCAAACATCTAGCAATGTATTCTTCTACATCCCTCTTCATCCCTGACCACCAATGATTCTGTTTTAGCCCCCTGTACATCTTATTATTTCCCAGGTGCATGGAATATATCGAATCATGAGCCTCTTTTAGTAATTCTTTTCTCATCTCCACATCATTGGGAACACAAATTCTTTGTCCCAATACTACCATACCATCTTCTCTAATTCTAAACTCGGTCGGCTTCCCGCTCAACACTTCCTGCCTGATTTTCTCTATTCCCTCATCTTTACTTTGTAGCTGTAATAAACGATCAATAATAGGAGATTGAACTACCATATTTGCCATTAGTGCTCCTTTATCACTGACACTCAATTGCATCCTCATTCCTCTTAATTCTATCTTCAGGCTAGTATCATGACTCCTAAAAGCAGCTAATCTCCCTGTAATTTTTCTACTCAAAGCATCTGCTATTACATTAGCCTTTCCTGGATGATAATGAATTGTACAATCATAATCACAAATTAATTCCATCCACCTCCTCTGCCTTAAATTCAATTCCTTCTGGGTTGGTAAATGCGTCAAACTTTTATGATCAGTAAAAATTTCACACTTGGCTCCATATAAATGGTGTCTCCAAATCTTCAAAGCAAAAACTATGGCAGTCAATTCTAAATCATGGGTCGGGTAATTTCTTTCATGATTCTTCAGTTGCCTAGATACATAAGCTATAACTTTCCCATGTTGCATCAACACACATCCCAACCCCTGATGTGACGCATCACTATAGACCACAAATCCTTCATCACCAGATGGAAGTACTAATACTGGGGCAGTAGTCAGTTTTTCTTTCAACAGTTGAAAACTTCTCTCACACTCCTCTAACCACTTAAACTTTTCATCTTTCCTGGTCAATTTAGTCAAAGGTCTAGCAATCATAGAAAATTTTTGAATAAATCTCCTATAATAACCAGTCAATCCCAAAAAGCTTCTAATTTCAGTTATATTCGTGGGTCTCTCCCAAGTCAACACTGCTTCTACTTTTTGTGGGTCAACTGCTATTCCCTCTCCCGACATAACATGCCCCAAGAAGGATATTTCATTCAACCAAAACTCACATTTAGAGAATTTTGCATATAATTTCTCCTTCCTCAGAATCTCCAACACTATCTCCAAATGTCGCATATGCTCCTCTTCATTCTTAGAATATACTAAAATATCATCAATAAACACAATTACAAATCTGTCCAAGAATGGTTTAAACATCCGGTTCATAAGATTCATAAATGTCGCAGGAGCATTGGTCAACCCAAAAGGCATCACCAAGAACTCATAATGACCATAGCGTGTCCTAAAAGCAGTTTTAGGCACGTCCCTTTCTTTTATCCTCAATTGATGATATCCCGACCTTAGATCTATCTTAGAGAACACTCTAGCTCCCTGTAATTGTTCGAATAGGTCATCTATCCTGGGTAAAGGATATCTATTTTTGATTGTGATCTTATTTAATTGTCTATAATCAATACACAACCTCAATGTCCCATCCTTCTTCTTGACAAATAACACAGGGGCTCCCCAGGGTGATGTACTAGGTTGGATAAACTGTTTATCTAGCAACTCCTGAAGTTGAACTTTCAACTCTCTCAATTCAGCTGGTGCCATTCTATAGGGTGCTATGGATATGGGTGCTGATCCTGGAATCACTTCAATAGAAAATTCGATCTCCCTATTAGAAGGCAATCCAGACAACTTCTTAGAGAATACATCAGAAAAATCTTTTAGCACAGAGATTTCTTCTAACTGTCTACCCTCTTTGCTAGAATCCACCACATATGCTAAATACCCCTCACAACCCTTCCTCAACCATTTACTAGCAGTTAAGGTAGAAATTAGACAATTAACAAGTATTTTACGTTCTCCCTGAAAATTAAACTCCTCCTGCCCGGGTATCCTGAACACCACATTTTTCCTAAAACAATCTACCCATGCATGACATGCAGATAGCCAATTCATCCCTAGAATCACATCAAAATCTGTCATATCTAAAGGCAATAAATCAACCTCAAATTCTCGGTCCACAATATTAATCACACAACTTTGATAAATTGTTCTGATAATAACCCTATCTCCAGTAGGAACCTCAAAAATAATGTCATGCATCAAAGGACTAGCACTGACATCAATAGATTTCATATAACTACTAGATGCAAAAGAATGGGTTACACCAGGATCAATAAATAATCTAGCAGCCCTACCAAGGATAGATATCATACCCATAACAACATCAGGAGTGGTTTGTGCATCCTGCTGGGTCAATGTATAGACTCTGCCATATCTGGAATAAATCTGACTGCCACGTCCTCGCTCTGCTACAGATCCTCGACCTCTGCCCCGCACACTTCCTGATCTACTGCCTCTCTCCATCGGTCTTCTCCCGACACTTCCAATGCTTGCTTCAACTTACTTCCCCGCTGGACAATCTGCAGCAACATGTCCTCCCTCACCACATACAAAGCATATCTGTGTAGGGCAGTTCCGAGATAAATGCCTCATCTGATTACATTTAAAGCAAACCCTTGATTCCCGATCAAAAATCAAATTTTCACTTCCCCTTGGTGGTATATTCATTCCTCTACCATAACTCCCAATCCCCATAGCCTGTCTCCCAAATCGAGGGGTCCCATTGGTATTACTTTGAGCTACTGAAGCAACAGATCTTGCTTGTCTCTGAGTCTGCCCTACCGTTCCTTGTGACAAAGAACGCCCCCTCTGGGGTGGTCTCCTGCCCTGTACACCCATACTGCTACCACCTCTAGATCCCTCAAATCTAGTTCTCTTCAACCAATCCCTCCTACCTTTAAACTCTATTAAATCTCTCTCAATCTGCAATGCTTTATCTACCAGTACAGCATAATTTCCTATGCCCATATAAGAGAGTTTAAAACGAATTTCATAGTGTAATCCGTCTAAAAATCTCTTGCATTTTCTTTCCTCCGTATTCACGAACTCGGGTACAAATCTTGACAGGGCTACAAATTTACTATCATATTCAACCACCGATAAATTTCCTTGCTTTAGGTGGATAAATTCTCTTTCTTGTTGTGCCCGAAAAGAATCTGGAAAATACTTTGCAAAGAATTCATCCTTAAATTTATTCCAAGTCAAAGGTTGATCTATTCGTGTACTCATTCTGGGCAAAATATCCTTCCACCATTGAGAAGCCTCACCCTCCAGCATAAACGAAGCAAAGACAACCTTCTGTTTATCAGACACCAGTAAGACCTCAAAATATTTCTCCACATGCTCAATCCACAGTTCAGCTTCCACTGGATTTACAGATCCTTTAAATGACTGAGGTTTAAACTTAAGAAACCTCACAAAACAATCCCTTTGCATTTCATTTGCAAATACCCCTCCATCAAGAACCTCTTGCCTCACTACCTCTGGTTCTCTTCCATTCATTTCCTCTAATCTTCTTTGCAAACTAGCAGCCCGTTCTTCGGCTGCATTAATTCTCTCTAAAGCACGGTTAAGTGCATCTTGCAATTCATCATTTCTACTTTTAGATACTTCCCCAGCTCTACTCGTACCAGCTGCACTATCACCATGTTCCCTTGCGGAAACCACCGACTCGACTTCTTCCTCTACTTCAGTCCTCCTAAAAATTGGGGGTCTACCACGTCCCCTCTGATTTTGAACTCTATCTCTAGTTCTCGCACGACCACGTGTCATCCTCAGACTCTGCATTTAAGAATATTATTTATTTAGATCTTCCACTTTTTAGGTTCTCATGCAGTCTACAGAATCTTAAAACCAAATGCTCTGATACCAAAATTGTAACGACCCATCCCAGGTTGGCCACCCCTAAATGGTGTCATCACATTTTGAAAATCCAAGCACGATGCATATATGCAACAATAAATATAATATTACCAGATTTATTTTTTTCTTTTTCCTTATCCTTTAACAGGAGAGGTAAAGAAATATGATATTCACTTAAACATAATATACATAAATGCATGAATATTTACAATAAGATTTTTACAAGTCTTTAAATCAATTGTCTGAGGATATTGACACGTACTTGGCTTACAGAAAAGAAAAGATCTCGTCTGATTTTCAACCCACCAGATTATTTATCTTGATTGTTACCTGAAAACATTGAACAGAGAGGAATGAGCTTCACAAGCACAGCGAATTAAATTTACTGAAAGTATTCCAAATTCCATCAATAATCCTTTAATATTAAAATTTATTTTCGCAAAACCTGATGATAACTTTCTACTATCAATATCTTCTTCTCAATCATTAGCTCACCTTAAGACTATCAATTATCTCCAAATTTCCTAGTAATGAGGTTCATATCAAAAAGTCCATCATTTAGGTAAGTCTTATCACCCTACTGTCTCTTTCTGTGAAACTCAATCTTCTATAATGAAATTCACAAAAAGTATCACATCTTAGCATCTCAAAAATCTCATCATTATAGTTGTCTCTTTTTATGAGACCCAGCCATCTATAATTTAATTCACAATTAATATACCACATCCCAGCATCTCAAAAATCTTATCATTATAGCTGTCTCTTTTTATGAGACCCAACTATCTATAATTTAATTCACAATTAATATACCACATCTCAGCATTTCGAATAATGCAATGATAATTAAAACAGATGCAGATGCATGAATGATTATGATGGGAACGTCTTCCCACCTGTCGACAGGTTATTATTATCTTAGACCGGCTGCCCTCCCGGTTCTTTCATTCTCATCAGACCGGCTGTCTTCCCGGTTAATTCTAGCATATACCGGCTGTCACGGTTTTCACTTTTCATCCCAGCATATACCGGTTGTCACGGTTTACACTTTTCATTCCAGCATATACCGGCTGTCACGGTTATTTCATTAGACCGGCTGTCTTCCCGGTTCTTTCGGTTATATTATTAAATGCATATGTGCATGAACAATGATATGAAACAGTAATATAAACAGTAATATAAAAACAATATAAAGATTCAAACCACTTAATTTGGCTATCCTAATTATCCACAAATTTTATATAACAAAGTTTCTTTAAAAATTTCTTACATCCAAACATCCAGATTTTTATCAAATTATATAAAAATTCCACTAAATTCTTCTATCCCCAAATCACATCAAATAATCTATTAAAGTTTACCAAGATCCACTAAAATTCACCTCAAATCATCCACCAAAATTTTGTCAAGGTCTACTAAAATTCATCTTATCATAACTCGTATTAAAACATCAATATATCTCATCAATAATTTATTTATTGCTTTTATTCTCAAATAAACTTATAATTTCTAAAAAAATATTATTTCTCACCGAGAAATATTTCTACCTGTCCAAATTTCCTATCATACTCATAAATCAATTTTTCGTCTATCACCCAAGCATACTTAAATAATTAAAATTAATATTATCACCAAGTAATTGATTTTTCATTTAAACTACTTAAAGTAAATCCAACTCACCACGTAACACTTAAAACTACTCGTGGACCACCTCTTTGCCTTTCATGTTCTTCTTCGAATTTTCTCCCAATTGCTGACTACCAACACCTGACATAATATTGGAATTTAAATTCCTTATTATTTATTCTTTTCTCCATAAACCACACAGTTTGAAAAAAAATTCCTATTTTAACCTCCTGAAACTTTCATAAATGTTAAAATAACATTAACATATTACCTTCTGCTATTTTGATAGCTTCCCAAAATATTTTCGAAAGTACCCTCAAAATTTTGTTCCTTCCACCTTTCTTTAAACTCCCAAGTGTTTTAAGAACACAGATGAATTATTTGGAACTATAGGAAAATTTCTTCGTGTAATTACACGAATTCAAAACTCATATTTATAGGGGAGCTCGGCTGAAAATTAGCAGTCCCCCCTCTCTCCAAAATTCTCCATGATATGGAGATATCAATTTAATACTAAAAACATCATCATTAAATCTCTCCACTTACACCATTAAAATTCTCTCCACTTACACTAGGAAACAAAATATAAAGACAACCATTTGCATAAATCTTTCGGTGGCAGTAGGTGGCAGACCTGCTGCCATGATCTACTGTTCATAGTTGACTTACCAGATTGTGGGATCCGAAAGAGAAAAAATTATCATAAACAAAGATGTTGTGTTTCTTGAGGACCAAACCATTGAAGACTTACAGAAGATTGTGAAACCTAAGTCCTTCAATAAAAAACCTGTTAACTTGGATCCAATTTTTTCTTTAGTTGCAGCTCATAATGATCACAAGGGAGAAATTTAGGGAGAAAATGAAGATGCAAGTGATAATGTGTAATACCCGTATTCGTAAAGAAATTGTAAAGAAGTAATTTGATAAATATGTCATGAAATTTAAATAATATATTTATGCGAAAGATTAGTATTGAATAAAATAATTCTTAAAAAAAATCAAAAGTCAAAAATTGTGGCAGCAGACCTGCTGCTAAAGTAAGAAAAAAAGAAAGAAAGAAAGGCATTTGGTATAAATGTCAATTAGTCTGTTCGTGGCAGCAAAATAGTTGGGGAGATGGCAATTGCAAATTTTCTTACACGTCTCCAAAGTGTGGAGACCTTTAGAGAGGGCTGCTAAAATTTCAGCCCAAATGTTGTATATATATGTGATGCGAGAGTAAAAAATTTTACTCACATAATTTCGTTCGTTTCTCTTTCAAATTTGTTTGTTTCTTTAAATACTTGGGAACCCAAAATAAAGTTTAAAGAGCAAGATTTTAAAGGCATTTACTGTGGAATTTCATAAAAAAAAAATTAGAATACTTTTAGTAAATTAAATTCACTGAGCTTGTGAAGCTCACCCCTCATTGTACAATGATTTCAGGTAGCAGACAGGACAAGTAGTTTGGTGGGTCCAAAGCCAGACGGAATAAATTTCTGTAAGCCTTGTATGTGTCAATATCCTCAGACTAGTGAGAAAAGGAAATAAATATTTGTAAATATTCATGCATCTTATGTTATAAATTATATGTAAATTAATATCATATTTATATACCTCCCCTGTTGAGGTTGATAATGAAACGTTTGTTAGTATTATTTTTATGGTTGCATATATGTGTCATGCTAGGATTCTCAAAATGTAATGACACCATTTCGGGGGTGGCCAACCCGGGATGGGTCGTTACAATTTTTGTATTAGAGCCTTAGGTTTTAGGATTCTGTAGACAACATGAGAATTTAAAAGTGGAAGATCTAAATAAATTATATTTTAAATGCAGAGTCTGAGGATGACACGTGGTCGAGCTAGAGCTAGAGGTAGAGTTTTGAATCAGAGGGGACGAGGTAGACCCCCAATTTTTAGGAGAGCTGAAGTAGAGGAGGAAGTGGAGTCTGTGGTTCCTGTGAGGGAACATACTGATGGTGCAGCTAGTACCAGTAGAGCTGGGAGAGTATCTGAGGGTAGGAATGATGAATTGAGAGAAGCCCTTAATTGTGCTATAGAAAGGATGAATGTAGCTGAAGAAATGGCTGATAATTTACAGAGAAGATTAGAGGAAAGGGATAGAAGAGAACCGGATGTGGTAAGGCAAGAGGTTCCTGAGGGAGAGGTATTTACAAATGGGATGCAAGGGGATTGTTTTGTGAGGTTTCTTAAGTTTAAACCTCAGTCTTTTAGAGGATCTGTAAATCCGGTGGAAGCTGAACAGTGGATTGAGCATGTGGAGAAATATTTTGAGGTCTTACCGGTGTCTAATAAACAGAAGGTTGCTGTAGCTCGAGGTTTCAACCCAAGAGGGGGGGTGAATTGGGTTTTTAAAAACTTTTGCGGAATTTATACAAGTTTATAAAAACTGATAAGCAACAAATAATTGATACAAGTAGAAAGCTGTAAATAAAGAGTTTAAGGAAAGAGGATGCAAACACAGTTATAGTGGTTCGGCAATATCGGATTCGTTCCGACCCTACGTCCACTCTCTTCAAGGAACTCCTTGAAGTAATCCACTAAGAAAACTTAGTCGCACAACTTAGCCGGGTGTTGCACAAACCGTACACAAGCAATTTACAGGAATTGCTTAAACCGAAAAATCCCCTTCCTTTCGGAAGTTTCCCCTTCCTCTCGGAAGTAATCCCTTTACAAAGATGGTGTAAAGTAAAAGGTAGAGAGACAACAAATGAAAGCTTATTACAACAGAAATGTCTCTCTTTCAAAGTAAAGCTTGAAGAAATGGCTCAATAAGATTATTTCAAAGCTTTTTGTGTTTCAAGAGTATAAAAACTTGATTATATGAGATCAACTCTTTTTGAATATGTGCTGCTTGTTATTGAATGCTTTGCTGAGAGGGTTTATATAGCAATCAATTAATATGGCCGTTTTGGACTTTAATTTGAAAAAGATTTACTTTAAAACGTTCAGATTTGGAGTCCAACGGTCATATTTTTGAACTACCAGTCGACTGGGTCGAGATACCAGTCGACTGGGTTCACTTGAAAAATATACGTTTTCAGACCTTCTGGGTATCCAGTCGACTGGTATATATCATCCAGTCGACTGGGGACTTTCTGTCCCTTGTGCCAGTCGACTGGGTTGATTCATCCAGTCGACTGGGAAATTACTGGTCAAAGTACCAGTCGACTGGGTTAATTCATCCAGTCGACTGGGTACCTTCTGACCCATATATCAGTCGACTGGTATATGTACCCAGTCGACTGGGTTGTCTTCCAACCCAGTTTTTCTTCTGTTTTTCATTAAAAACATTTTAAAATTAATGGTTTTAGAAAAACCATTTGTGTTTGAGCCATTAAACAAGCTAATACAATGTATGAGTGAGACTTACATTGGTTCTAAACCTTAAGACCTATACTAGATCTTCAGTCTTCACTTGATACTTGATTTGGTTCGAGTTTTTGCACTTTGTTCCTTGGTTGAATGTGTTTGATCCTTAATACAACTTAGTTTAAACATGTTAGTTAAATAACAGTTGTGTTTTGCCATCATTAAAATACGGGCGAGGGTCAACAATCTCCCCCTTTTTGATGATGACAAAACTAATAATGTAAAAACAGTTTTAAAAACTAAGTGTTAAGATTTTACAAAAATTTGGACAGAGTCTCCTCTGTTTTTCGAGTAAAACCACCCTGTAAACAAACAAACACAGTTTATATTTCTTTCAACCAATCCAGAATTAAACTCAACCAATCAATAAACATTTTTACAAGGATATGGAGCAATGCTCCCCCTAAAACTATGCATTGGTTGCGTTTTTACTTAGATTTTCTCGTTTTTCTCATTTTTCTCCCCCGTTTTGACAACAGCAACCAAAGGGGGCAGAGACAAACAGATATTTAAAACAGTTCTAACATATCACAAATAGCTTAAATAAATGCAAGAAATATGGCTAATAGTATTACATCATCATAAAGAAAAAGTCAATACAAGTAGGGTCTCATAGGGCCATAACTAAGAAAAACAAACATGAGATGTCCGTGCTATGTGACAAATACTGGAAAAGTGCTAAGAACTGATAAATGAACGAGACTCATGGTGCGGGAGAGTCCGAGCTGTCACGAAGAAGTTCCCTAATCTCAGCTAGGGAACCCTCGGTGTGCTCTCGATGTAACTCGAAGTCATCCCGTAGGTGGTCTATGGAGGAGCTCAGCCTCTGATAATCGGACTGCATGGACTGAAAACCGGACTCCATCGTCATCTGAAGACTCGCGATAGCTCGTAGGATGTCACCATATCCAGTCTGACCAGTACTCGAGTCACCAATGGGAGGTGCTCGGGTATCTGTCTCCATCTCAGCAGCCGTATCAGCATCCTCATCACTGTCACTCGCATCCTCTCGAATCCTTAGGCGTTTTCCAGCCTTAGGATAGAGAAACCCTTCACGAACAGTACATCCCATCTTCTTTAGAGATGAGATGTTGATGATATCCGTCAATCCGATATCCTGAGCCTCGGAGGCAGGCAAAGGTACCCGGAAGTGCTGGAGGATGAGTGTAATGAGCATCCCATAAGGAAGACACCCGGAGTCGTTTGCTTCACCGTTTATCATGTTGGCGAGCAGTAGAGGATATATATTGAAGTGGTGCCCAGATTTTAGGCACCAAATCAATACCGTATCTATTTTAGATAGATACCCTCGACTCCCGAGTCTCGGGTGGATGGTCCAACTGACAATCAATTGAAACATTTTTGAGTCGAGGGGCAAGTCACTACATGTGTGAAATGTAGTGGGTCTGTACACATAGTTAGGGTCGCCCCTGACTATCCGACAGGCCTCCTCAACTTCAAAGTTGTCTGGCCATCCATCCAGACTCCATTGAACCCCCCTTATAGGGATTCTCAGAATGCTCATCAAGAGGTCAGTGTTGACCTCAAACTCCACACCGCTAACTCTGGTTCTGAATCTCAGAGCCAGAGGACTGGGTTTCACCAAGTTAGCATAGAACTGGTGAATCAGTCGCGGGTAATATTTTTCATGAATACTGACCAGTGGGGTCAGATTTATTGCCTCAAAGGCTGGTAGAATATCGAAATTACCATGACGAATGGAGTCGAAATCAACGACTCTACCCGTCATGATTTTCTTGTGACGGATTATAGAGTTATACCTCTTATGAGCAGCTGGGCTGAAAAACAGAGCCTGCTCCAACTCTGTTCTGGACTCCTTGCTGGATGACCCTGCTACTCCCTTCCCTTTTGATTCCGAAGCCGAAGATTTTGAAGACCTAGGCTTTTTGGGCGCATTGGGTCCACTTGTTGTGAGTTTTATACGGATTTTGTCACTCATTTTCGAGAAATTTGAAGTTTTTGAAAAAAGGAAATTTGGTAAAAATGAGAGATTTTAACCGTAGAAAGTTAAAAATCTCTTTAGGAATGAATAGATCGGTGTGTTTAGAAGGGATTTGGATGGTTTTTAGATCAAAAAGATGAATTTTTCTAGAGAGAGAAAGCTTGGGCTCTTTGAAAATGGCGTAAAAATGGCGAAAATGAACAGTCTCTTTTATAGAATCGCGATACCAGTCGACTGGGTAAACTTACCAGTCGACTGGGCCCCTTTAAAAAGATGAACAGTTCTCTTACCAGTCGACTGGGTAAACGTACCAGTCGACTGGATCAACTGACAGTGAGATACCAGTCTACTGGGCTATCGTTACCAGTCGACTGGAGGTTCATAAAAATGAAAAAAATTTGGCTCCAAGCAGGATTTGATCTTATAGACGACTGGAGAAGACTTACCAGTCGTCTGGAGTTTTTGGCAGAGAGTTACCAGTCGACTGGGTCAAAATTACCAGTCGACTGGAAAAACAGGCAGAGACTTACCAGTCGACTGGAGAACATTTACCAGTCGACTGGATCCTGAGTAAAATTTCCAGTCCTGAATTTTTAGCACGATTTTGTTTATCTATGACATTTTTGAGTGAAGGGAATAATTAAACATGGATTAATACTCTATCACTCAATGTCAAACATGCAAATGATGAAATGTGAGATGCAATCAAACATTCAATTTATCAAAATCAAGCAATCCCATCAACTTTCTTATTTTGCAAAAACTAGCTTCACTTAAGGGTTTTGTAAGAATATCAGCTATTTGATCTTCTGAAGGTATAAATTCTAATCTTATATCACCTTTTTGAGCATGGTCTCTTAAGAAATGATGTCTAATCTCTATATGCTTGGTTCTAGAGTGCTGAATAGGATTTTTGGTTAGGTTGATGGCACTAGTATTATCACAAAATATAGGAATATTTTTGAGACTCATGCCATAGTCTTCTAGTTGTTGTTTCATCCATAGTACTTGGGCACAACAACTGCCAGCTGCTACATATTCCGCCTCAGCGGTTGATAGTGCAACTGAATTCTGTTTCTTGGAGAACCAAGAAGTTAACATAGCACCTAAGAATTGGCATGTTCCACTTGTGCTTTTTCTATCTAACCTACATCCAGCAAAATCAGCATCCGAATATCCTACTAGCTCAAAAGATGATTCTCTAGAATACCATAATCCTATGGTCTGAGTCCCTTGTAGATATCTAAGGACTCTTTTTACTGCAACTACATGTGATTCCTTAGGATTAGATTGAAATCTAGCACACATGCATACACTGAACATTATATCAGGTCTACTTGCAGTCAAGTACAATAAAGCACCTATCATGCTTCTATAATATTTAGAATCTACAGTTTTACCTCCTTCATCAAGATCAAGTTTGGTGGTTGTGCTCATAGGCGTTCCAATAGGCTTTGAGTTTTCCATCCCGAACCTCTTTAGTAGATCTTTGATGTACTTTTGTTGATTGATGAAGATACCTCCTTTTAGTTGCTTGATTTGCAGTCCAAGGAAGTAGGTAAGTTCTCCCATCATGCTCATTTCAAATTCACCTTGCATGCACTTTGCAAACTCTTGACACATAGATTCATTAGTAGCACCAAATATAATATCATCAACATATATTTGAACTATCAAAGTGTCATTTTTGTGAGTTTTTGTGAAGAGAGTTGTATCTATTCTTCCTCTTACAAAATCATTATCAATCAAAAATTTGCTTAGTCTTTCGTACCATGCCCTTGGAGCTTGCTTCAGCCCATATAAAGCCTTAGAAAGCTTGTAGACATGATTTGGAAGACTAGGGTTTTCAAAACCAAGAGGTTGTTCAACATAAACCTCTTCTTCTATAAAGCCATTTAAAAAGGCACTTTTCACATCCATTTGAAATAGCTTGAATTTATTAAAGCATGCAAAGGCTAATAACATTCGAATAGCTTCTAATCTAGCTACGGGAGCATAGGTTTCATCAAAATCTATTCCTTCCTCTTGGTTATATCCCTTAGCAACTAGCCTAGCCTTATTTCTAGTTACTATACCATTTTCATCCATTTTATTTCTATATACCCATTTAGTTCCAATAATTGAATGATCTTTAGGTCTTGGAACTAGTTTCCAAACATTGTTTCTCTCAAATTGATTTATCTCTTCCTGCATTGCAATTATCCAATCATTATCTTTTTCAGCTTCTATAAATGTCTTAGGTTCTACTTGAGACAAATAAGCTACAAAATTACAAATATTTCTAATGGAAGAGCGAGTTCTTACCCCTTGTGAAGGATCACCAATTACTTGATCAATTGGATGATGATTTACATACCTCCAATCCTTGGGTAGATTTTCCTCTTGTTGACTTGAGGATGGTTGGTCCAAATTTGGAGTTGCCATCCCTTCATTTGTTTGAGAAGAACTCACTTTTGGGTCAACAATGGGAGTAGAAGTTTCCATTCTTGGAATAAAATCTGCATCATCTTTAAAGGAAACTTCTCCACTACTCATTGGGTTAGATTCATCAATAGTTACATGCACAGATTCTTCTACTACTAGAGTTCTCTTATTGAAAACTCTATAAGCCTTACTAGTAGTAGAATATCCTAAAAATATCCCTTCATCGGTCTTGGAATCAAATTTACCCAAGTTAGTTTTATTGTTATTTAAGATGAAGCACTTACTACCAAAGGCACGAAAATAGGAAATATTTGGCTTTCTCCCTTTCCATAGTTCATAAGGAGTTTTATCAAGCAGGGGCCTTATCAAAATTCTATTTAAAATATAGCAAGAAGTATTCACGGCTTCAGCCCAAAAATATTTTGGTAAATTATTTTCACAAAGCATTGTTCTTGAAAATTCTTCTAGAACTCTATTTTTCCTCTCAACAACTCCATTTTGTTGAGGAGTTCTAGGAGCTGAAAAGTTGTGATTAATTCCATTTTCATCACAAAATTTTGAAAAGCTTTGATTTTCAAATTCTTTGCCATGATCACTTCTTATGCTTGAAATACAAATTCCTTTTTCATTTTGTACCTTTTTGCAAAACTTTTCAAATCCTTTGAAAGCTTCATCCTTATAAGCAATAAAAATAACAAAGGTATATCTTGAATAGTCATCAACAATAACAAGAGCATATTGATGGCCACCTAGACTAATGGTACTAATTGGACCAAATAAGTCCATATGCAAAAGTTCCAAAGGTCTAGTAGTTGAGACAACATTTTTTGCTTTGAAAGATATCCTTGATTGTTTTCCCATTTGACAAGCATTGCAAATTTTGTTTTTCTCAAAATTGATTTTAGGAAGACCAATAACTAAATCTTTTCTTGAAACAATTTTTAGCAAGTTCATATTTACATGACCAAGCCTTCTATGCCATAGCCATTGATTTTCACTAAAAGCAGGAAAACATTTTTCATTATTGGAATGTAAGGATTTCAAATCAACTATATAGACATTTTCATGTCTATGGCCAATGAATTTGATCTTGTTGCTCTTGATGTCTATAACTAGACAATGAGAGGTTTCAAATGTGACTTTATATCCTTTGTCACATAATTGACTAATGCTAAGTAAATTTGGCTTTAAGCCTTGTACTAGCAATACATTATCTAAAGTTGAGAAATCATTACCGACTTTTCCATGCCCGATGATCTTTATTTTAGTATTGTCTCCAATGGTCACAAGTCCACCATCTCTTAGAGTTAGCTCCTTGAATACGCTTTTATCACCGGTCATATGCTTCGAGCAACCGCTATCAAGGTACCAACAGTTACCTTTCTCCTTGGTATGAAGGCAAATCTACATCACACAAGGATATACGATAGCATTTTTAGGTACCCAAAATTTCTTGGGTCCTTTGGGGTTAGTCCTTGAAAATACGGTTCCTTTTGGGACCCATACTTTCTTAACAATATATGGTGCTCTATGAACATGTTGATGATGCACATACCTAGCATTATAGTCATAGAAATTTCTAGGAAATTTTACATGTGCATTCCTATAATCCTTAGGATGATAGTTCCTAGGATACATGATTCTACGGTAAGGGGTATGAAAATGCATGTCATTTCCAGAAAATGAACGATGATGCATTCTAGGATACATGCTAGCATATGTATGCAAGTTATTTCTAGAATAGCCATGATGGTGATTCCTAGGATGAGCAGAATGCATTCTTTGATTATACACATTGTTCCTAGAATGAGCATGATGATTATTTCTAGGATGTGTATGAGCATTTCTAGAATGAGCATACAAATAAGCATGAGTATTTTTAGGATGCTTCAATTTAGTATGATCATTTAAGTTTCTAGAGTTCCTCGGATTTATTAAGGGAGTGCTTTTAACAAGGTTAGGAGCTTTCGAAGTAGAAGCTCCATCTACACAAGAGGCTTTCATGAATAAGCTCTCTTTTATTTTTTGTTTTCCCAATGGAGAATATCCTACACCAGATTTTCCTCCACTTAATCTTTGGGAAGAAAGCACTTCATCAAGTTTTTCTTTACCAAGCATAAGTCTAGATACAGTGCTGTTTAATTCAGAAATTTTATTTTTCAAATTCTCATTTTCATTTTTAAGAAAATCTTGAGACGAATTATACAGTAAAGATGATAATTTTTCTTTTTCTTCTCTAAGAACTATCATTTCCTTAGAAAGAGATGATACTTCTTTCTTAAGAACAGAATTTCTAGAATCAAATTTCTTTAATTCTTCATGCATTTCATTTATGACTTCTAGTAATTCTTCACTACTAGTAACAATATTATTTTTTGAAGAGGGAGAAGATGTTACCTCACTTTCATCATCGATTGCCATTAAACAGAGGTTGGCAATCTCTTCGTATCCAATTTCTTTGTCTGATGACTCATCTTCTTCGTCATCGCTCCAGGTAGTTGCTACCATAGCTTTCTTCTTGAAGCCCTTGTATGGTTTGCTTGAAACTGGACAGTCAGCTTTTATATGTCCTGGCTTCTTGCAGCCATAGCACATAAGTGGTTCCCTTTTTGAGGTGGGATCCTTTGAGTAAGGTTTCTTGCTTTTCTTCAAGAACCTATGGAATCGTCTGGTGATTAAAGCCATTTCACCATCCTCTTCACTGCTCTCTGCTTCTTGTTCTAATTCCTTTTCTTTGTTGCTCGTAGAAGCTTTGAGAGCAATTTGCTTCTTCTTCTTCTCATCATCATTGACGATGGGAGTCATTTCTTCCATCTCGTATGTCAATAATGACCCAAGCAGCGTCTCAACATCAAGCTTGTCAAGATTTTTGGCCTCTTGAATGGCTGTCCTCTTTGGTTTCCATTCTGGAGGTAGAGATCTTAAGATTTTTCTGGTTAGTTCAACTTCCTCAATATTCTTGCCAAGCAATTTTAAACTATTTATAATAGTAGTAAATCGTGAGTGCATTTCAGAAATGGTTTCATTAGGAGACATCTTAAAAGATTCATATTCAGAAATTAGCATGTAAATTTTAGACTTTTTTACTTCACTTGTTCCTTCATATGTGACTTGCAATTTGTCCCATATTTCTTTAGCAGAAACGCATGCAGATATTTTGTTATATTCAGAAATATCTAAAGCACAATGTAGCATGCTTGTTGCTCTGCTATTGAGAGACATTGTTCTACAATCCTCGTCAGTAAACTCAGTTTTGAGTTTAGGCATTGTATGAAGAGTCTCTCCAATAACTATTTCTTTTGAGGGAATTTTAGGTCCCTCTTCTATAATTCTCCATAGATTGTAATCTTGTCCTTCGACGAAGATTTTCATTCTATTTTTCCAGTAGTTATAATTTGATCCATTGAACAATGGAGGTCTAGTATAAGAGTGTCCCTCAGAGTAGCTATTTGCTGCCATTGGATCAACTCTAGGAATTTAAGCCTTATAAAGAGAACCTGGCTCTGATACCAATTGTAGCTCGAGGTTTCAACCCAAGAGGGGGGGTGAATTGGGTTTTTAAAAATTTTTGCGGAATTTATACAAGTTTATAAAAACTGATAAGCAACAAATAATTGATACAAGTAGAAAGCTGTAAATAAAGAGTTTAAGGAAAGAGGATGCAAACACAGTTATAGTGGTTCGGCAATATCGGATTCGTTCCGACCCTACGTCCACTCTCTTCAAGGAACTCCTTGAAGTAATCCACTAAGAAAACTTAGTCGCACAACTTAGCCGGGTGTTGCACAAACCGTACACAAGCAATTTACAGGAATTGCTTAAACCGAAAAATCCCCTTCCTTTCGGAAGTTTCCCCTTCCTCTCGGAAGTAATCCCTTTACAAAGATGGTGTAAAGTAAAAGGTAGAGAGACAACAAATGAAAGCTTATTACAACAGAAATGTCTCTCTTTCAAAGTAAAGCTTGAAGAAATGGCTCAATAAGATTATTTCAAAGCTTTTTGTGTTTCAAGAGTATAAAAACTTGATTATATGAGATCAACTCTTTTTGAATATGTGCTGCTTGTTATTGAATGCTTTGCTGAGAGGGTTTATATAGCAATCAATTAATATGGCCGTTTTGGACTTTAATTTGAAAAAGATTTACTTTAAAACGTTCAGATTTGGAGTCCAACGGTCATATTTTTGAACTACCAGTCGACTGGGTCGAGATACCAGTCGACTGGGTTCACTTGAAAAATATACGTTTTCAGACCTTCTGGGTATCCAGTCGACTGGTATATATCATCCAGTCGACTGGGGACTTTCTGTCCCTTGTGCCAGTCGACTGGGTTGATTCATCCAGTCGACTGGGAAATTACTGGTCAAAGTACCAGTCGACTGGGTTAATTCATCCAGTCGACTGGGTACCTTCTGACCCATATATCAGTCGACTGGTATATGTACCCAGTCGACTGGGTTGTCTTCCAACCCAGTTTTTCTTCTGTTTTTCATTAAAAACATTTTAAAATTAATGGTTTTAGAAAAACCATTTGTGTTTGAGCCATTAAACAAGCTAATACAATGTATGAGTGAGACTTACATTGGTTCTAAACCTTAAGACCTATACTAGATCTTCAGTCTTCACTTGATACTTGATTTGGTTCGAGTTTTTGCACTTTGTTCCTTGGTTGAATGTGTTTGATCCTTAATACAACTTAGTTTAAACATGTTAGTTAAATAACAGTTGTGTTTTGCCATCATTAAAATACGGGCGAGGGTCAACAGTTGCTTTTGCTTCATTTATGCTGGAGGGTAAAGCTTCTCAATGGTGGAAGGATATTTTGCCTAGGATGAGTTCACGAATAGATCAACCTTTGACTTAGAATAAATTTAAGGATGAGTTTTTTTTCAAATTACTTTCCAGATACTTTTCGGGTACAACAAGAAAGAGATTTTATCCACCTAAGGCAAGGAAATTTATTGGTGGTTGAATATGATAGTAAATTTATAGCCCTGTCAAGATTTGTACCTGAGTTCGTGAATACAGAGCAAAGGAAATGTAAGAGATTTTTAGACGGATTACACTATGAGATTCAAACTAAACTCTCTTATATGGGCATAAGGGATTATGCTATATTCGTTGATAAAGCATTGCAGATTGAGAAAAATCTGATGAAGCTAAGAGGGAGGAGGGATTGGCTGAAGAGGTCTAGATTTGAGGGATCTAGATGAGGTAACGATATGGATGTACAGGGTGGGAGACCACCCCAAAGGGGGCGTTCCACGTCATAAGGAACTGTAGTACAAAGTCAGAGGCAAGCAGAATCGGTTGCTTCGGTGGCTCAGAGTAATACTGGTAGGTCCCCTAGATTTGGGAGACAGGCTATGGGAAGTGAGAGTTATGGTAGAAGATTAAGTGTGCCACCAGGGGGAAGGGGTAACCGGATATTTGATCAAGAGGCAAGGGTTTTTTTCAAATGTAATCAGACGGGACATTTGGTTCAAAATTGTCCTATGCAGATATGCTTTGTATGTGGTAGGGGAGGACATGTGGCTGCAGATTGTCCAGCGGGGAAGTCTGCTAACAGAGACATTGGAAGTGTCGGGAGGAGACCAATGGAGAGAGGCGGTGGATCAAGAAGTGTGCGGGGCAGAGGTCGAGGATATGTAGCAGAGCGAGGACATAGCAGTCAGATTTCGTCCGGAGATGGTAGAGTTTATGCATTGACCCAGCAGGATGCACAAGCCACTCATGATATTGTTATGAGAATGATATCTATCCTTGGTAGGCCTGCTAGATTATTGATTGATCCAGGTGCAACTCATTCTTTTGCATCTAGTAGTTATATGAAATTTATTGATGCTAGTGCTAGTCCTTTGATGCATGCAATTATTGTTGAGGTTCCTACTGGAGACGGGCTTATTATCAGAACAATCTATCGAGGTTGTGTGATTAATATTGCTGATAGGGAATTCGAGGTTGATTTATTGCCTTTAGATATGACAGATTTTGATGTAATTCTAGGGATGAATTGGTTATCTGCATATCATGCTTGGGTAGATTGTTTTAGGAAAAATGTGGTGTTCAGGATACGCGGACAGGAGGAGTTTAATTTTCAGGGAGAACGTAAGATACTTGCTAATTATCTGATTTCTGCCTTAACTGCTAGTAAATGGTTGAGGAAGGGTTGTGAGGGGTATTTAGCATATGTGGTGGATTCTAAAAAGGAGGGTAAGAAGTTAGAAGATATTTTGGTAGTAAAAGATTTTTCTAATGTATTCCCTGAAGAGTTAATTGGATTGCCTCCCAATAGGGAGATTGAATTTTCCATTGAAGTGATTCCAGGATCAGCACCCATATCCATAGCACCTTATAGAATGGCCCCAGCTGAATTGAAAGAGTTGAAAGTTCAGCTTCAGGAGTTGCTAGATAAACAATTTATCCGACCTAGTATGTCACCCTGGAGAGCCCCTGTGTTATTTGTCAAAAAAAGGATGGGACATTGAGGCTGTGTATTGATTATAGACAATTAAATAAGATTACAATCAAGAATAAATATCCTTTGCCCAGAATAGATGACTTATTCGAACAGCTACAGGGAGCTAGAGTGTTCTCTAAGATAGAATTGAGGTCGGGTTATTATCAATTAAGGATAGGAGGAGGACGTGCCTAAAACTGCTTTTAGGACACATTATAGCCATCATGAGTTCTTAGTAATGCCTTTTGGGTTGACCAATGCTCCTGCGACATTTATGGACCTTATGAATCGGGTATTTAAGCCATTCTTGGACAGATTTGTGATTGTGTTTATTGATGATATTTTGGTATATTCCAAGAATGAAGAGGAGCATATAAGACATTTGGAGATAGTGTTAGAAATTCTGAGGAAAAAGAAATTATATGCGAAGTTCTCTAAATGTGAGTTTTGGTTGAATGAGATATCTTTCTTGGGGCATGTTGTGTCGAGAAAAGGGATAGCAGTTGACCCACAAAAAGTTGAAGCAGTATTGAATTGGGAAAGACCCACAAGTGTAACTGAAATTAGAAGCTTTTTGGGGTTAGTTGGTTATTATAGAAGATTTATCCAGAAATTTTCTATAATTGTTGGACCTTTAACTAAATTGACCAGGAAGGATGTGAAGTTTAGGTGGTCAGAGGAATGTGAGAACAGCTTCCAGCTGTTCAAAGAAAAACTGACTACTACCCCAGTATTAGTGTTTCCCTCTGGTGATGAAGGATTTGTGGTTTATAGTAATGCGTCACATCAGGGGTTGGGATGTGTGTCGATGCAACATGGGAGAGTTATAGCTTATGCATCTAGGCAACTAAAGAACCATGAGAGGAATTACCCGACCCATGATTTAGAATTGGCTGCCATAGTTTTTGCTTTAAAGATTTGGAGACACCATTTATATGGAGCCAAGTGTGAAATTTTTACTGATCATAAAAGCTTGACGCATTTACCAACCCAGAAGGAGTTGAATTTGAGGCAGAGGAGGTGGGTGGAATTGATTTGTGATTATGACTGTACAATTCATTATCATATAGGAAAAGCTAATGTAGTAGCTGATGCATTGAATAGAAAGGCTACTGGGAGATTAGCTGCTATTGGGAGTCATACTACTAGCCTGATAATAGAATTAAGGAAAATGAGGATGCAATTGAGTGTCAATGATAGAAGAGTATTAATGGCAAATATGGTGATACAATCTCCTATTATTGATTGTTTATTACAGATGTAGAGTGGAGATGAGGGAATAGAGAAGATCAGGCAGGAAGTCTTGAGTGGGAAGTCAACTGAATTCAAAATTAGAGAAGATGGAATGGTAGTATTGGGGCATAGAGTTTGTGTTCCCAACGATATGGAGATGAGAAATGAGATATTAAGGGAGGCTCATGATTCTGTATATTCCATGCACCCAAGTAATAATAAGATGTACAGGGGATTAAAACAGAATTATTGGTGGTCAATGATGAAAAATGATGTAGCAAAATATATCTCTAGATGTTTGACCTGTCAACAAGTAAAGTCTGAGAATAGACATCCCTCAGTTTTATTACAACCTCTTCCAGTACCTGAGTGGCCATGGGAAAATGTGAGTATGGATTTTGTCTCTGGTTTTCCTCGTACCCAGAGAGGACATGACGCCATGTGGGTCATTGTGGATAAACTTTCTAAGTCTTCACATTTTCTTCCTATAAAAATTACCTGGAGTCCAGAAAAGTTAGTTGAGTTGTATATAGCTGAGATAGTAAAATTACATGGAGTACCCTTGAGTATCATATCAGATAGAGATTCTAGATTTTTGAGGGGTTTCCAAGAAGCGATGGGTACGCATTTCCAGTTTAGTACCACTTTTCATCCGCAAACAGATGGGCAGACAGAGAGGATTATCAGAATACTAGAAGATATGCTGAGGGCAAGTGTATTAAGTTTCTCAGTAAGCTGGGATGCTTATTTACCTTTAATCGAGTTTGCATACAATAATCAGTATCAAACTAGTATTGGGATGGCACCTTTCGAGGCTTTATATGGTAGAAGGTGTAGAACTCCAGTATGCTGGGAAGAAGTGGGAGAGAGAAAGATATATGGCCCAGAAATGATAGACTTAACTATTGAAAGGATCAAACAGGTTAGGGAGAACCTCATAGCAGCTCAAAACAAACAGAAAGGATATGCTGATAAAAGAAGACGACCTCTCGAGTTCCAAGTTGGTGATTGGGTATTTTTGAAGATATCTCCGTGGAAGGGAGTGTTGAGGTTTAAAAAGAAGGGAAAGTTGAGCCCAAGATCTATGGGGCCCTATGAGGTGATTGAGAGAATTGGGCCCGTAGCATATCGTTTGGATTTACCTTCGGAATTAAAGCAATTACATAATGTTTTTCATGTGTCTCTACTGAGGAAGTACTTGCATGATGAGTCCCACTGCGTCTCGAATCAGGCAATAGAAATTCAGAAAGATTTGACTTTTATGCTAGTACCAGTTAGAATCCTAGACAGAAAGGATCAAGTTTTGCGCAATAAAGTCATTTCTTTGATTCAAGTATTATGGCGAATTAAAGATGTTGAAGAAGTCACGTGGAAACATGAAGCAAGAATGAGAAAGGATTTCCCCCAACTCTTTACTTGATTTCAGTAATGAAATTTCGAGGACGAAAGTTTTGTAAGGTGGGTAGAATTGTAATACCTGTATTCGTAAAGAAATTGTAAAGAAGTAATTTGATAAATATGTCATGAAATTTAAATAATATATTTATGCGAAGGATTAGTATTGAATAAAATAATTCTTAAAAAAAATCAAAAGTCAAAAATTGTGGCAGCAGACCTGCTGCTAAAGTAAGAAAAAAAGAAAGAAAAAAAGGCATTTGGTATAAATGCCATTTAGTCAGTTCGTGGCAGCAAAATAAGTTGGGGAGATGGCAGTTGCAAATTTAAGAAGGCAATTGCAAATTGTCATACACGTCTCCAAAGTGTGGAGACCTTTAGAGGGGGGCTGCTAAAATTTCAGCCCAAACGTTGTATATATATGTGATGCGAGAGTAAAAAATTTTACTCACAGAATTTCGTTCGTTTCTCTTTCAAATTTGTTTGTTTCTTTAAATACTTGGGAACCCAAAATAGAGTTTAAAGAGCAAGATTTTGAAGGCATTTACTGCAGAATTTCATAAAAAAAAATTTGGAATACTTTTAGTAAATTAAATCCACTGAGCTTGTGAAGCTCACCCCTCATTGTACAATGATTTCAGGTAGCAGACAGGACAAGTAGTTTGGTGGGTCCAAAGTCAGACGGAATAAATTTCTGTAAGCCTTGTATGTGTCAATATCCTCAGACTAGTGAGAAAAGGAAATAAATATTTGTAAATATTCATGCATCTTATGTTATAAATTATATGTAAATTAATATCATATTTATATACCTCCCCTGTTGAGGTTGATAATGAAACTTTTGTTAGTATTATTTTTATGGTTGCATATATGTGTCGTGCTAGGATTCTCAAAATGTGATGACACCGTTTCGGGGGTGGCCAACCCGGGATGGGTCGTTACATAATGATAGTGATATTCCTCTACTTGGTGATAATCCTGTAGTTACTGACTTGCCTCATAATGAACATACATAACAAGAAGTTCATCATACTCCTATAGAACCTCAATTGAGAAGATCTACCATAGAGTGTCAGCCTACTAGACAATATTCTCCTCATGAGTATGTGATGCTTACAAATAGCAGAGAACCAGAATGTTATGATGAAGCTATGAAAAATGATCATAAAGAAGAGTGACTGAAAGCCATGCAAGCTGAGATGAAATCCTTGTATGAAAACTACACGTAAGACTTAGTGAAACTGCCTAAGAGTAAAAGATCACTAAAAAAACAAATGAGTCTATAGGTTGAAGATTGAAAATAAGAGTTTACAGCCTAGGTACAAGGCAAAAATAGTTTTGAAATGGTTCAGTTATAAGAAATGAATTGATTTTGAAGAAATTTTCTCACATGTAGTCAAGATGTCTTTTATTTGAGCTGTTATTGGTTTGGTTACTTGTCTGAAGTTAGAGATAGAACAACTTGATGTGAAAACTGCCTTACTCCATGGTGACCTAGAGGAAGAGATTTACATGGAGCATTCTGGGGGGTTCAAAGTCAAAGGTAAAGAATAGCTGGTGTGTAGGTTGAGAAAGAGTTTGTATGGGCTCAAGCATGCACCCAGGTAGTGGTATAAGAAATTTGATTCTTTCATGGAGAATCATGGTTATAGTTGGACTAATTCTGAACATTGTGTGTTTGTTAAGAAGTTTTCTAATGGTAACTTTATTTTTCTCTTGTTTTACGTGGATGACATATTGATTGTTAATCATGATATTAGCAAGATTGATGAATTGAAGAAAACCTCAATAAATCCTTTGCCATTAAGGATTTGGGATCGGCAAAACAGATTCTTGATATGAAGATCTCCCGTGATAAAAAGCATGGGAAGCTGTAGTTGTTTCAAGGAGGTTACATTGAGAAGATTATTGAGAGATTTCAGTTCAACAATGTGAAACCTGCTATTAATCCACTTGCAGGTCACTTCAAGCTTAGTTTCAAGCAGTGCCCTACTAATGAGAAAAAGAATGAAGAAATGAAGAAAGTCTCATATGCTTTTGCAGTTGGTAGTCTGATGTATGTCATGGTTTGTACAATGTCAAATATTGCTCATGCAGTTGGTGCTGTCAGTCGATTTCTTTCTAATCAAAGCAAAGAACATTGGTTAGTTGTTAAATGGATTCTTAGATACCTCATTGGTACTTCTAAGACTTGTTTGTGTTTTGGTGATGGTAAACATGTGCTAGATAGTTTTGTAGATGGCAACATGGTTGGTGATATTGACACTCAAAAGTCTACTTCAGGGTATGATGACTTCTACGAGGAGAGCTGTGTCCTAACAGTCTAAACTTTAAAAATGTGTTGCTTTGTCTTCTACTGATGCTGAATATATTGCCCTGATTGAAGCTTATAAGGAGTTAATATGGTTGAAAAAGTTCTTTCAAGAATTGGACATGAAGCAAGAAAAATACGTATTGTACTGTGATAGTCAGAGTGTTATCCTTTTTAGCAAAAATCTGACATTTCATCATATCCGATTTGAAGGCCAATTTCATCGCAGTTTGAGCTCAATTTTTGGGTGTTGTTTCTGTATGGTGAGGGTTTCAAGTTGATGTATTTCGTTTATTTGTCTACTTTTATTACAACTTGTTTCAATGAGATCAGTTTAATTTTTGTTACAACTTAATTTATTTACACAAAATAAATTCAAAATATAACCCAAAAAAAAAAGAAAAGAAAAATTCATATCGAAGATGATTGCATAATTAAGTGGCATGATGTCATTCACAATGTTTGAAATTATCTTTTAAAAAAATTTGCTTTAAACAAAGATTAAAAAACAATTCCAAACTTTCATTAAACATTTGCTTTTACTAAGATCAAAATACAGAGACATGTGAACGCGCGGTTGGTGTTGTTGGTAGCTTGTTCATCATTTTATATTGTACTGATGTGAAATGAGGCATCGTGTCGTTGGATTTGATGTAATGTTGTTTAAAGGGTTGAAATTACAAGCCATTTCAGTGTAGTAGTACATCACATTATCTCATGCTACTAGTAATGATCGGATAATTTGACTCCTCTTCAATATTCGGATAAGATAAACACACAGTAGTGGGGACAACAAAACAAATATTTCAGCCCCCAACGGATGATTCCACGTCATATGGATATGAAATGAATCCTTCTTTTTGTTGCATTATGTCTTGAATTCACTTGATCTAATCTTAAAAGGTTAAAGATTTTATTACGACCAGTTTTTAAAAAAAATTATGTATATAATTCTAATGTTAACTTGATATTAGTGTTGGAGAGTGTGGATGTGCATGTAATGGGTGTTAAGGTTCAAGAGAAACGTAAAAGCTGTTGTAATCTTTTTTTGTAATGGAGCTCTTATCATTTTCAGTGTATGACATAAATTAATTTGATCGAACCATGGTAAATCTATGTGTTTTTTGTTAATTTATTTTATTATTTTTCTGTTAACACTTTTCAGTCGGTCTTCGTTACTAATCGAGTTTTTCGTTATTATTAATGGTTTTTCAAACAGTTATTAATAGGTTTTTTTTTGTTTTAACCACACTATGTTTTGTATCATTGCTAGCAAAGGTCAGTTGTAAGGTGGTGAGATCTTTGGTGGGATATTTTAGATTAGCTAGAATATTTGTTGAATATCTGGTGGGGATTGATTACTGTAAGTGAGGGATATTTATCAAAATAAGAGAGAGGGAGAAAGGTTTCAAGGCGTGACAATGTCACTTTCCTTAAAGTTTAATTCGTCTTTCACAGTGCAAGATGTTACCAACAAATTTTTTTTAAGATATAATGAAACTATAATGTTGTTCTGCACTTTGTACTTGTGAAGAATAACCCACAGCAGCTTCTAAAAGTTTATGGATGTATAACACTTATATCTGAAAATTTGCAAGATTTCTGGATATAAGTAAATCAGTAATTTGAAAGGAGAAGAAGAAAAAGAGAGAAATTTTAGAAAACTAAATGTGATTTTTATTATATCTATTATGACAGTTAAACACACTTATATAGTGTTAAAATGAGTGTGTCTTTCTATTATAGACACTTTGTTTCAGTTTAAAACTGAATACTAAGTGTTTCTTTCAAAAATGACACTTCTTTTTACATTCAACTGACATAAAACGTTATGAAAATTCGAAATTTTCGAATATCCAGTCGACTGGACAATATTTTCAGTTGACTTAAAAAGTTACAGAGAAAGTTCAAGGAATTTTCTTCCTTCCATTCAGTTGATTGAATGCTTCATATAATCGATTATATGCACCGTCCAATCGACTGTATCAACTCTCAAAACTCAAAATTCGTTTTCCTTTTTTGCTTTACCTTTCATTTGATTTTTTAAAATATCTCAAACTTAAAAACTAAATTTATTTTGAAAATCATCAACAATAGTGACCTTAACTTAACAGGCCTTTCAAGCCTGAGCTTAATAAACTGTTTTAGTACAAGCAATCTATGCTTGGCCCAAAGCTTATACGAGTGTATAGTGAGCTTAGGTCTGCAGTTTCTGGGTTCCTGGCTAGTTTCTAAGATATAACTGTTTTAGAAGGCTGGTGAGCTCGGTCCGTTTAGTTGCTAGCCCAATAGCTAATCTTGATTGTGTCATCGTTTGATTCAATTTACCTAGAAACAGTTTGTAAAAGATTAGGGATGACAACAGGTATTCACAGATTTTACTTTACCCATGTCTATATTCATTTAATAAATTATTACTCATGTCCTATTTGTGATCCATTTACTTTTTTTTATTTATTATTATCTATACCCATTTTTGTTAGACTTTTCACTATTTGTTATTATCTGTATATATCAGATTACACATATATAAGTACGAATCTACATGAGTATCCTATCCAATTTGGACTCGACAATTATTTTTTTTTATTTTAAAAAAAAAATTCAAAGTGACAATACAATTTAAATCATATATCACCAATATTAGTTCATAATTAATAATCAAAATGAACGTAACTTGAGTTTAAAATTTATTTTCAAAATTGAATAATCCAAAAAAAAATCAAAATTAAACATATCTCAATTGATAACTATACATCCCTATATAAAACAATCCCAAGTTTAAATCTGCCTCCCCAATTATAAAATAAAAAAAAAGAATTAAATAGTTCAAATAGAAATTTTGAATAGTTAAATGCAAGGTGTTAAAATTTCACAAACTTTCATAATGACAAATTTAGATCAGTATTTGCACCTCGATCCCAATTTTAATCTGGATTTAATCGCATCTTGATCCCAATTTCAATATGGATTTAATCTAGATTGTCATCACTTTAATTAAAAATATATAAGAAAATCTTCGATGCAATTAACCCAAATTGATATTCAAAAGAACATTGCTTCATTAAGTTCATTTTACATAGCCTACGACATAGGCTCTAAAACATTCCATAGGAGAGGCAGGCATACAATGAAGACTGAAAGGAAAATTGGAAATACTCTCAAATGCTACGTAAATTGATCTAGTACAGTAAAATATTTTGATGTTTATTAAAAAGTCCAGACCTAAACGTTTACATTTCTCTGAAAAAGAAATTGCTCTTAAAATATGTCCCCTGTACAACATGGAAATTGATGCCCATCAATATTTCTCTTAATTCACATTCTTACAGCTCAAACCCTTGTACTATAAAATACGTGTGACATCACGTGGAGTCACGGCTACATAGGTTGTAACCGGAAATGAGGGAACTGAAAGCAAAGGCAATGAAAGCCAAGAAAGACATTGCAATCGAAGCACTAGCCATCTTTGTGAACTCATCTTTGCCCCAATTAGATTGCCAGTCGTCGACTCGGGTGGCTGCTGATGATGATGCCGATATCAAAAGATATGCAAGTATCTGTTAAACAAAGCAGGTATTCTCACTCAGCTCAGCACAGAGACATGTAGCCTGGTCTCACCTGTGCGTGTGTGCATGCGTGGATGCGTTTAGGTATATGTGCGTGTGTGCATGCGTGGATGCGTTTAGGTATATGTGCATTTCTTTTGTTCTTACATGATTTCATCATAAACATTATCGATGTCCTGACTTAAAAACCTGGCTTTAACCATCTAATACAGTTATCGAGTGCCAAGTGTACTGCTTGTATTTATAAACAAGGAGGGAGCTGCAGAATGCGGGTGAATTGAACCGGATGTCAATTACAACTTTGGCAGGGTCAGATTAAATCTAACACAAAGCAACCCGAAAGGAGAGGGGTTTTGACAGAAGCCATCCTCAATTGACAGAGTTATTCAGTTCCCAAAATAGCTTGTAATTAGGATATAAAATGAAGGTGTTCAAGGGCATGCCAGTGAGAAATTCAAGGCATGAAATCAACCCTATTCAGCCAATTCCACGACCAGGACATTAGAGGAGAGAACTGACAAAAGGCTACACAGAATCAAATCAAAGTTCAATTGCCAATTGCCAGCAATCACAAACAGACTAATTGGTATAGACTTCCATAGTAGAGTTCTAAACAAAAAAATCAACATCATAAATTTATACTTCAATTTTCTTAACCGTATAAACTTTCAAGTTAAGTTGAAATGCCCATAAATTCATTACACTATCTGTATGAACATCACAAGTATGGTAACAATCTAACAGATGCTAAAGTCGAACTACTTGCCTGATCCATGAAGAAATCAAATGGACGACGGAGGTGGTGGTGGATCACATGCTTCTCTTTGGCCATATAGTAAGTTAGGTCACATGCTTGAAACCCCGAATATACAAATGCAATAATATTCACGGATAAACAATACCTGCCAACAAAATGAATTTAATCACCACCTCAAACCCCTCCAAAGGAAAAAAAAATGCTCCATATTATTTCAGAAATGAAGAGAGATGCAATGCAGTAGACCTTCAGGACAAGTAATCATTTATATTGGTCTTTAGCCAAATTTGGTACTAATGCAGTGAAAAACTAAGCAACCATACCAAAGATGGTTGACCTAAAACTAGTTGGGAAGTAAACACAAACAAAGATAATAATAACCTATGTTACCTAAACTTGGGTGCAGGTGTCATGTACGAGTACGTATCCAATTATCGAACTCTTCTATTTTTTGTAAGTTTTCCATTGTTTATAAAAAAGAAAGAGTAAGATTTCCATTGATTCGGAGTTTCAAAAGGTCATACCCGTGTATTTAGAGTGTTATGTTATGCACGGGTATACCATGATCAAATGAAGAAGTCCTTGTAGCATAATCTTGTACTGATAGGAGCAAATTGCTTCACCAATAAACCCATCCAACCTAGCTGAAGATGCCTGATCATCCTTCAAGTAAATTAGGTACAAGAGGTTGAAGATGTGGCCAACCTTAGACTGTAAAAGAACTTAAGCTAAATTACGATAGTTGTCCTACAATTATTAAGTGAATATGATTTTAGTCATACATCTTGCAATTGTTCTAATCGAACCCAGGTCCCTACAACTATCAATAGTTACCTAATTAGGTCTTCTTGTCAATTTCTTCTCTTAACTTTGAATGACAATCCACATCAACGCCATCACATCATAATCAGGGGCTTAAATGATCCGTCAAGTTTAGGGATGACTAGAGCCATTGCGTCAATGATTTCTTCAACACCAAAACGAGATGCAATTAGATTGGTATTTCGCACTTTATTTGAGGTTTCTTTTTATTGTAATCACTCCCTAATTAATCAAGCTTATCTATATAATGAATGATGCACACTAAACACAAAGATCAATTTTGGGCAGGATAATCCAGGATAGCTTCTTTCTTCACGATAGCCACGTCAGCTGGCACTGACATGGATTTCCGTTCAGAGTTAATACTCCCTCCATCCCTTTTTTTTTTTTTTGTATGTATAGAAAACCCAACTTTTATAGGAGAAATAATAATCAGGGTTAGATCTTATTAAATTATAGTTTACTTTTCATAAATACCTTTATTTAATACTTAGAATTAAATGTTTAGTTAATTAACGAGACTTAACTAAAGTTGATCATTGATTTTTCAAATTGGACAAACTATGAGACATTCCCAAAATGGAATACTTGCCAAAATAAATGTGACTAAGAGAGTAAAAGAAATTGATGGGAAGACTTAATTAGGTAACCGTTAACAGTTGTAGGACTCAACTAGAGCAATTAAAATATGTAGGACTAAAATAGAATCCATTTAATAGTTGTAGGAGGATAATCGTAATTTAGCCAAGAACTTAAATTGCCATAGTACTTGAGAAAGGTTGGCATTGCAGAACCCACTTTCTCCGCAAAATCTCTTAACTCACTAAACATCTAGCCCTAAAACCAAGCTAGAAAAGAAAATTAATAGAGTTCAGGATAAAGACATGACTAAACTTGCTAAGTCAAGACAGCATAAGACATCGACAGTAGTGAAGGATGAAACTAAAAGAGTTCTGGTTTTACTAATATGTCTAAGCACCACCGTCAATAATCTTGGTTACCAGTTTTAGCTAAGAGTAATTAACCAAATATTACACCATTTAGACCCAAAAAAGACCAAAAGAAACCAATCATTTCTGAATTATGTCAAAATTACTAAATTATCACTTGGTCCAGCAACTAATAGCTTAACTACAGTAGATTGTAGAAGTATTAACCCAAAACTACCAAATTAAGAGAAAAAAATGAAAAAGAAACGAACAAAGGAGAACAGACCTGTACTCCTTGTACCGATCAAAGGAATCACCACTCCATCCCTGCGTCTTATCAGCGGCCATAACCGAGAACGAAATCAAGCATAAAACGACCTCGCTTAGCCTGAACCCTAAAGCAGCCATGTTCACCATTTCCTCCATCTTCGTCCTCTTCCTTATCGACGACACCGCACCCGATCCTCCGCCGGGTGCCGGCCCCACCTTGGTCGTCGTCGCCTGATGACCATTCTCCGTCACCGCCCGGTTGAACAAAACCACTGGCGGAGACTTCGCCACCGACGTCGCCGCATTCTCTGGCGGATGCGGCTTCGGCAGAAGCGGAGACGGGAGCGGAGAGAACGGAGTGAACTTATCAACGGCGACGATCGCCTTGGAGTTGTCCGGAGGTGGTTTCTCCGGAGAGCCGATAGGAGAGGCGTACGGAGGGGTCTCGGGCGGGTCACCCTGATCGGATCGGAGAGGCGAGTGGAACCGGAGCGGCGAGTGTGGTGAGTCGAGGTGACTCTGTGACTCGGAGTGTGATGATGATGATCTCTTCATGTTCTTCTGTGGTTTTGTCTGGGTTTGGGTTTGGGTTTTGGTTTCCATTATTTTCTCGCTCTTTCTCCGAATTTAACGAGAGGAAAAGGTTTGTTTGGGGACTGAGAAAAGGAAAGATAGTGAAAAAGATGAAACTTTAACTTCGTGTTTTCTCCATAGGGACCATAACTACGTGGCATGTAGTCTCTTAAAAGTTGCAAGAGATCTATGTTTCAGTGTTCAAATGAACAGGATTCACAAAATACGAACTAATAAAAACACGCCACGTATATGAAAGAATACCATTATCTGATGTGGCAGAAATTTATTTCGTAATTTTTTGTCAGGATAAAGTTGCAGCAACACCAAATGTTTACTCTAAGTATGACTGATATTCTACGTTATGTGTAGCACACTGATGACTGTGAGACAAAAAAAAAATTATGCTTTTTGGTCTCCCTCATTAATTCATGTTAGAAAAAAACTATAATTTATTTTTGCTTTTGACAACAATTGAAAAAAGGTATTTCACACCATCATAAAAATGACAACTGAAAAAAATAGTAGTCTAATTCATGCTATAAACAAAAATTTGAGTGTGTTTGTAGCAAACGAAATCCATAAATTTTACGGATTTCATTTTCAATTCTATGCAATGTTATATTTTTAAGGATAATAATTATGAAATTGATTTGTAAATAAATTCACTATAAATTAAGTTGATTTATTACAAATTATTATTTTTATAAAAATTGATCAAATTTGTAAATAAATTTTATAAAATGAATAGCATAAAATTGCATTGATTAAAACTGTCTCCTTTTAATTCTCTTTTTGTCTCTTTTCATTAAAGATATGAATATTTTATCTCACACTTATTTCTTGTCATAAATACTATGATATTTTAGAGAAAAAGTATTGAATTCAATTAATCATATATTCCAAAAAAAAATTAAACATGAGAAAATAATTGATTTGTTTATTTTAATATAAAAAATCATGAAAATTCATTTTAATTAATTTACAAATCACTTTTAATTAATTTAAAAATAAAATAAAGTATATTTCCATTTGATTCCAAAAACAGGTAAGAAATAAATGTTTGGCTTAGTGACATCTCTCCAACAAAAATGTTCCAATCCAAGCAACTTCCACCCAATTGTGAAGCCACCCATTGAACGAATAAAAAATAAACATTGAAATTTCCAATCTCAATGGTGAAGTCGAATATTAACAAGAAATCTCAGAGCCTGTAAATGGTAAGAGTATCTTACAAGGTGAGAACTGAGATCACCAAAGGAGGCATTCTAAAATCTAAACAATGGAGAGATGCTTAGCAATCTGCAATTAGTGCTGATTTAGTTCATGTCTCTTCGATGATGAACCTTAACATTGGATTTATTTCTCAACTCCATCATCAATTGAGAGTTCCTGTTTTTCTTTTTGATACATTGGTATAAAAAAAAATCGAATCCAAATCTCTTATATAAAAAACCTGGATAAGTGACCACTAGACCAAAAAGATCTGGTCTTTAGAGTTCAATTGTTACACATTGTGTGAATGCTAAGGTGGACTGCATAATGGAGAAAAAGAAAGAGAATACAAAAAATGAATCCCATTACATCCAACTATCCAAGAAAGGTTTCAGTGAAAAACTTTATGATGAGGCCAACAGTTAAAGTTCCTTTGGGTTTCTTTATGAGTGGGCAATCCTTTGTGATCTAAAAAGGTACAAGTTCCTCTCGAGCTTTATTTTTTTATTATCTTGTAGTAAACAGATTCCTCCAACACTAATCTTCACCCAATATCATCCATGACTACAAAAAACAACTGCATGAAGAAAAATCCCTCTCTTTCATGGACCTTGATCCTTTTTCCACTTGACTTATGTCTTACACCAATAGGCCTATAGGTCTCAAAGCTCAAAAGAATATTCCTAAAAGAAACAAGTAAAGCATCCTTCCTCTCTTTTTCCCTCTCTCTAAATCATGAGTCTTAAAATAATGTACCGATTAGAATGCCTTTAATACCTTAAATAACAAAAAGAAATCACAACCAAAGCCTTTTTAACTTTGTAGGACATTTAAAATTTTGATATCTTCTTTTATTGAAAATTGATCACTTTAAGCTTGACATACATAGTGACCTACTTGACACAAACTACCAATGATTTGTGTAGTCACTGTAATAAAAGTTCTTTAAAGCAGTCCAACAATAGATATGCACAAGCATCCATCTAACACAAGATCACGGAACCACAAAGCACAAAATCAAGCAAAGGGAATTAGTATGCTCTGGAGAATATTTCTCAGAGTACGACCTAAAAAAATGTGCATGTCACGCAAATCACATTATCATCCATGATGGGGTATTCATGCATATCATTACTTCGTTGTAGTGTAAATATATGATCACATCATAAGAATCACAGGAAAGGGAAAGTAAGCAATACCAACACTGCTTATGAAGAAACCTCCCAAGGCATTGTACAATTGTTTTGTGTAGAAAATTATGGCATGGTATTACTACTAGTCAACGTTTATTTGCTCAATATGCAGAACTGATATACATCTTCACAAAAAGTGGGGAGAGAGAAAGGGAATACATAATTAGAAGGCATAGAAAGAAAACTGCCAAACACCAACCCCCCCGCCCAGCAACCCCAGATTAAAAAGAAGAAAAGAAAATACAAGACCGCACATCTTTTCTTATATATCGTAGTATATAGATAAGAACTCTCTTCTATGCCACAAGCTTGACCTCTTACCAAATAAAAGTTGGTGTATTAATCAGATAGTACATACGTGGCTCAGTCTGGTAATTTTAGACGGTTGAACAGCACAAGGAAACTTTGCTCAGGGATGATGTAAAGGAAACCAAGGTCTGCACCCTTGACATATGGTCCCATGCCCTATATATAATCATCAAGAGAGATGGAAATGTTGAAAGATAAATACAGCAAAGTCATGTAGAAACTCAACATTAGGCTTATATAAAGAAGAGATGTTAGCAAACATCCTGAACAGTTTCATTTACCTTGCCATTGAGTTGTAGAAGCTCACCATCAACCCATTGTGGATTTCGGAACCCAAATTCAGCTATTCTTCCTTGGCCTTTGTAACTCGCAGCCTGGAGATTGAATTTTTTTACAATGAATTGGATGTCCATAAAGTCCAAAGTGGCCAAACTTATGAAACCAACAAGGATTTATAACAATTCAATGCATCAATTAGGGTAAAAAAAACTAAATGGAAGATGCCTAGCAGATCGACAAAGTACATTAATTTGCAGTTCTTTTTTGGTTGCTTATTGAATCTATTTTTCAGTCACAAAAACGTTTCAAAAAATAAAAAAGCATGATTGGGGTTTTACACCATTCAAACAAGCATAATTTAAAGTTCAATTAGATTTTGTGATTTATATTGTTTCTCATAAATTGGAATTGTGACTTTTGTAAGTAGGTAACCCACCCCAAGCCAACACAGTAACACTTAAATACGGCAGGGCGGATAGAGGGGTGGGAATATCTTTAATGGGGTGAGTGCGGGTGACTTCCCCCACCATGGTTATGGGGAGGTGTGCATAGGTGCAGTTGGCGGGGCGGGTGTGGGAGAGGGGAAATATGCCCTCGCCCTGCCCAATTGCCATTCCTAATCCAAGTTTGTGTAGAAGTGCAGTATATATATCAAACATTCTAACTTGGATAGCAATATGTGAAATTGGAAAAAATAGTATATTAGCATAAAGGTTGTGAATATACCATGTAAGGTTTTTAATGGTGCTTTTAATATCATATCATTAGGCATGACATGGAAATCACACGTGTTTTCTTGTGTGCGTGCGTAAATCTACATATATCCAGCTTTTTATCAAATTAATTCTAGAATATAGGATGACAATTTCCTATATGTTGTAGAACTGTGAAATTTCTCACAGGAAAAGTACTTCCAGGCATTCCACGTGCGAGAATAATGAAAGTCTTCTACAGTATGGCTAAGGATCTACTTCTATCCTTGGTTCCAACAGTCTTAAGATGTCCAAGTTTCAAAACTCCAAAAAGAGTGAGTGGGGATGTTTTGGTGATTATCAATTGGTCAGTATCTCTTGAACTTCAAGCATTTTAAAAAGAAACCTACAAAGGCGAAACATTACTATTCTGTTGCGCTAAGATAAAATAATGATGAGAAATTGACTCAGAAAACATGGGCAGAGAGAGAAAGAGAGAAAAAAGGGGTGGCAGGAGAGAGAGAGAGGAGAGATCACACAAGTATAATTACCACTCCCAATTCATCTGGGTACATCCCTCGGTTGGGGAGTCGACTCCCTCTCCCAATTTTGGCACGAAATGTCACCTACAAACCAAGAATGCATATCCATTAGTGCAAATTCCCCATTATTCACATATAAAATTTCACATGTAATTGGGCACAGTAGATACACCAAAACAACTATGAATATCAAGAAATTTAAAAAGATACAGACCTCGCCAGCAGGAACATTAAGATCCCCAGTTAGCTTCACAGCCTCAACATATTCAAAGAACTCCATATCAGAAGATGAATCATCCACACCATTCCAGCGACCATATTTACGTCTCAGCTGCACTACCTCAGTCCCATAAGGACCAAATGCACCAACATATAGGCCTACACTTCAAAGAGCAGGTCTCAACCTCAAAAATACATTTTCTTTTTCTATATTGAATCGTGGAAAAACAAAAGAAGATATATAAACATACTGACCATCAAATGGATCCAAATTGCCTTTAGAAGTACTAATTCGATTAAAGGTTGTATATTCAGATAGCCTGCTCCGCTTCTGCGCTTGACTAACAGCAAGTTTGACGATCTCACGCACATTTCTGGAAACCTAGGACAAGGTTAAATGGTTGATAATCAATCAACTATTGTCAAGGAAAGCATATCATTTGTTTTGATACGTTTAAGGAAAGCATACCATTGGAGCTTAAAGTAGCCGCATTTGTATTTATGTCAACGGGGGATTTTTTAACACTTCATAAAAGTTCAAGCATTAACTATTGATAAACCTACCTTGAAATATGGACCTTTACAAATAATTAAGATGATGTAATAAAATTTCAGTATTTCTTTCTATCTCTGAGATAAACCACATTGACCCTATAAAAAATCTCAGTTATAACTGATAACGGAATTTCTACGTAAGCTGATAAGAAATCAAGAAAACAACACCAGGGCAGAGTTTTCCTGATATTTATTAGTAGAAAATAAATGGAAACCCAAGAGTCTACTTATGCTACATCACCAACTTGTTTATGACCATATGATCTTTGGAGCCTTATCAACAATCAAGTCAGTAACAAATGTTACAACCGAATTTGGAAGAATGTTGAAAATCTCAATTTCCTGAAGCAAAAGGATAGAGATAAATTTCACCTTTGAAGAAGCCTTGTCGGCGCTCCAAAATGCCTTGGCAACTTCTGGAGGCATAAGCTCAGAAACCCCCTGAGCTGCTATAGCTGCTACTTTCACCTTGGACACTTTACTTTCCTCACTTTCATAATCTAGACTTCTCTTAGTAATATGTAGCACAAAAGAGTCTCTCTCCATACCTTTAATTTCAGCTGGAATACGCACAAACTCATCCTTCGTAGGAGTATCCTCGTTATTATGTACAACCCCACCAATAAAAAGCTTTGTATTCAAATCCTTTCCATCTTCTGCAGCATCACTATCTTCTTCCAGAGCAACTCCATCAGGCTGAATCTCTTCAAAATCACCCGTTTCATCTTCAGAATTCTCACTAGACCCTGTCTTCTCATCATCTTCTTGCATCAACTGCTTCACAGAATCACTGTCATCTATGACTTCTCCAGTAACATTAATGTTCATGACTTTAAGTTTCAATCCTGGAATTTTATCTTTTAGAAAGTTTATTACACTTTTTATCCCTTCTTCAGTTACCCCCTCGACGTTTATACCTTTCTCTTCATTTCTCTCAGACTTGATTTCACTTCCTTGAACATCTACCACAGATGCATTATCAACTGGGGAGTTGGATGGGCTTTTTGTGGGCTTGGAAGGTGAACTCATCGAGTTACTAGAACTTCCTTTGGCTCGCTGCAAATATACTACCTGTTGACAAATACAATGTCAGAAGCCTTTTCCATAAACCGCACAAGAAAATTCAAAGAACCTGACAGATTAGAAGAACCCTCCACCTATGATACACTAACTAGACAGGCAGAAATAAATCAGGTAGAACCTAGGCTGCATGCTTCTTAAGGTGTAACATTAGCACTTCACTGGGAACTCCACTTCCAGATATTCTTTATAATGTGTGAACTTGTATTTGCAGTCCAGGTGACAAACAAAGCCGGAGGGAGATGCACTTTTCAGAAAACAAAGTTGACTATAAATATTAGTCCCATACAACCATTCAATAAAAGCTTTCTGCATGTGAATATTGCATGCCAATACTAAGATGGGGACTTGCTACATGTCTTTAGAGTACAACAATGTGCCCATGACACCATAAAATTCAAGAGGACATTTGGTCATTTCATGTTGCAAAGGGGCAAATCATTGTAAGCCGACAGTTCAAGACCCAATAACATATCAAAACGAATCAAGAAAAGTTTAGGTCCAGCCAGATTTAATTATAGTACAATCACTAAGGCTATTTAGGGGCCATTGTCTGGTGCAATGATAGAAGTCTTGCCCTGCCAAGAGATGGAGCAAAGAGTTTTGCGAGAACACACTTCATCCAAAAATGCTGAAGGCTGACCATTACCACTGCACCCTTCTAAGAACCCAACTTCTGAGAGACTATAACTGGGTTATAACAATCAATAAGACTATCTAGGGATTTCATGACATGATGCTGTAAAAGTATTATGCTGCACCAACTGCACTGCATGATGTCAAAATGAATTCAATTGGTCTTTTTTTGATAAAAGTTCAACTTGGCCTTAAAAAACTCTACTGTTCTGAATTGTTTACAGAAAAAAGATTCACTTGCACAGTACCCAAAGAAGCCCTAATGCACATACATATGGCATTATGCATCTATTTATCAACAAAGTGAAACAACCTCCACTCTGAGGGAACTGAAAAGGCCAAAAATAATCGAATATAATGAACATGGGTCTGAAGATAAAACATTTCAGGTAGATGGGTGTCTCATTGATATTGCCACGTCAGTTGGCTAGTGTGCTTCGGTTTGAGAGTTTCACTATGTTCAAATGGTATAGAATATCAAGATTAGAAAAGACAGGATCTGCATTCACATACAGCTATCACTGTCTTTGGTTGGCCTGGTCATGACCTAATAATCACAACTCGTAACAACTAATGAAGTCCACACAGTTGGCTACAAGCTTACTTGCCATTTAACAATCCTTATGGCCCAATCAACAAGTAATCTGGATTCACTAAACTTTAAAACTATAACTACAAAGAGTTAATCTTAGATACAAAAACTTGGCACCATGTTTATTAGCTCATTGGTACTGCCTGTATAATACAAGTATGCATACTGGCGCTAATTATATTTGCCTAATCACAAATAATTATGCATAGATCCACAAACATAGGTACATCCTAAGTCGCATGACTCTATATCCATACAGACTGAAGCTACAGTTACTCAGTAATCGGCTCATTCAATTTAAGTATTTGACCCATAACATGAAAACACAGGCTGTTGGTCTTCAACACTCATGAATTTGGACCTTAATTAATTATCCTAAATGAGCTACAATCCAAATGAAGTGCCTGTATCTCACCTGCATAACATATGTTTCCTCAGCATCTTTGACCACAAAAATTTCAAACAACGGAGTTCCCGAAGATGCAGTGACCAACTGCCTGAAACAAACAGTTACTTGCTAAGACCTTCCAGTTGATTGAGAATTTATCAAACCTAGATTTTCTTTTGTTACCTAGGACTGTAACTCCTGCCAACAAATCTGCCAACACCAGGTGTGATACGTACTAATCTGCCAATAGGATCATCAGAATCCTGTGAATAGCCCACCCACCAACCTACCTGCCAATACAGAAAATAAAGGTTTTGTGAACACTAACAGAGACTTCACCTCGCCGTATAGTTTTGAGGTTGTGATCAGTATCATATTCTCAAGCCAAGTCATGCTAGTATTAAACAGTTGATGAAATCCAATTCAAGCTATCAGAAGAAAATACCTTCAGATGTATGGTTGCATGACAAAATTTTATTTTATAAGTAAAAAAATGTATATATAAAGCACCAAGGGCGTGCAACCAATTTAGTAAATCCAAAAAATCTATAAGATCATCCTCATTTACAAATAGTAACCCTTGAACCAAAAGTTAAGGGTATTAAACCAAAGATGTACATAAAGGTACAGCAGGCTAAGAAGATTACCACTTCATTTTTGGTGATTTGGAAAGAAAGAAATACACGAGCCTTTAAAGATGTGGAAGGTTCAATAGAAGTATCAAGTTTAGATGGTTAAACACATTGAATTTTTGGTCTAATAATTTTTTTTTTGTAAATGAATATGAACTTCTTGAGTTCCTAGACTTTTTGTACTCAAGAAGATAGTTGTATGGGGGTTCAGGGTTGGCACCTTCTTGGTGCCCATATTAATGAACTTCACAAGAAGAAGAAGAAGATTACCAGTCCACTTCCGGTATCTCTACACAATCTTGAAGCATCATGGTACCGCTCTTCATCTATCGCATTCTGCAGATACATAAGAGGTCAAATTAAGAGCAAAAATGTTACAAGTTTAGTTCTTCTAAGGGCTCACATATAAATCTAACCTTCAACTGAGACATGATTTCTGCTACACTATCCTTTGAAGAAGCTTCTGCAATAGCCATTTTCAACTTTGCCGCTTCTTGGAAATCTTCCTTCTCTATTGCGTCTTCAAGTTGAAACTGTAAATCATATCATTCATTAAAAGTAGCTTGAGCATTCATTTTTTTTTTTTTGGGAAACACTTCATGTTTGAATCCTATATTGGAAAGAAAAACAAAAGAGATGAAGGCTATATACATGGATCGGTCGACAACCCATTGGCTTATACTTTTGAGTGAAGGTGGTGCTCGTCCATGTATACCAAGTAGCAACACCTACTCACGCACAATGCTCCCCAATTCTAACCCTTTTCTATATGTTTGTTTGATCTTTGAGGATTGATCCTCTCTTTTTGGTGATTTATGCTTTCCTTTTCCGCACTCAAAAAGTGAAAGGAAAAGAAAAGAGAAGAAAGCATAAGGAATAAATGTGAAACATTTCTTTCTTATCTTTTTTATCATTTTAATCACTGGAATGCACAAGTGATAGAGATGATTGGAAGCTCCTTCAAAATTTGTAGTAAAAGGTTTCCAGTTCAGGTACATATTTCACATCCTTAATACTTGGAAAAAAAGTCATACCACATAAAAGGTATATAACTTTCCTCAACTCTATTCTAAGAGAAAGAATCTAGTGAAGGAAAGTAGCAACTTTCATGCACCGAGCAATTTCCAGCTTTTGAATAACCTGAAAATAGCACTCTTCAGACTTATCAAAAAAGTAGCACTCTTCCTAGAATTTGTTACTTTTTTAAGAAACGCAATTTCCATTTCTATTCCCCCCAAAAAAATTCGTGCTAACTAAACGAAGCATAGGCTCAAACAAACAAATCCCCAAAATCTCACGCACTCGCTCAGTCAAAACCCAAAAAAAAAATATCTGATATAGTGCCTTTTTTTCAAGTTCCTCTGTTATCATTGAACCATTATTCATTGACATGTTTCAATTAGTTAATTAACTCATCTTAAATATACCCATATGAGCAAATTCTTGCCAGATGCACCTCAAATAAATTAAACGAAATCACAATACAGATGTGGCGGCTCCATCGATTTGTTTTTCTTTTAAAAAATTGAACATAAACGCACGTACACACACATAGAGGAAGAGAGAGGAAGTACCTTGAGAACAGAAGCAAAGCTCTCAGCTTGTTCAACTTCAGAGAAATGGCGGCTCCATCGATTCCAATCCCACTCAGCAAAGGAACTGTCGTTGGTGTTGGTGGTGGTGGTGTCGGTATTACTATTACTGTTACTGTTACTGTTACTGCAACGGCTACACAAAGATGAGCTCTTACGGTTTCTACTTAAAGAATAAGCAGAAGATGGCAAACCCAAAAAGAAGCCGAAATTGGTCGACTTCTTTGTTGATAAATCTCCTCTATTACTGCAAGAGAAGGGCCTAAAGAATCTGGGCATCGGGATTGCTTGACCAATGCCCAGTGCATTATTTGCAGCTATCATCTCTCTCTGTCTTCCCCCTCTCAATCTCTCTAAAGAGAAACAGAGTTGTGATATGGATAAAATCGCCGGAAGAATTAGAGGCTGAATGGACTATCCTGACCCGTTAGATTTGTGGGATCCGCTGTGATTCATTGATATATGAAATCGGCTTTTATGATTTAGTATATTCTGTTTTTTCTATATAGAACAACTGGAATATCCGAATATCATTAAAATTAAATAGAGTTCAGCCAGATAGGGATCCTCTCCACTGGGTTCAGCTTTCATTTTTCCCCCTTTATTTAAGAAAATATTATTTTCTTTTAATCACAAAAAAAAAACAAATAATTATTTAAAATTTCAACAGTTAAAATTTTCAAAAATAGGAGTAATTTGAGAAATAAATAAAATTATTGATTTAATATTTTCATCTTTTGAGTTTTTTAACAGGACAACCAAAAGTAAAAAAGAAAAACGCACCTTATGTATCGTTAAAAAACTCTTAAGAACTATCAAATGAAACTCATAGGTGTTATTTTCTATCAAACTGATTGCTCTCACATGTGTGGAGTATGAGTTCGATGAACAATAACCGTGTGATTTTGTTGTTTTTAATTTTAATTTTAGAAAATATGATTTTTCAAAAATATCATCACTTTAATGACATGACAAAAGGATGTTTTGGTCCAAAATTTTCGATCTCAATTTGGTCAATTTTCATTTATAAATTTTTTTAAATTATGACTTTGGTAAATCTTGATTGAATTAATTAATTTTTTAATTTTTCAACACTTATTTTTTATTACAAATATCTATACAAATAAATTTTACATCATTTATCTATTATTTATTAGTGTACAATTTTCATCATTGTTCTCCGTATTTTTGTTTGATCATCACTTAAATTTCTTTAATTATAATTTCATAATAATTATATTTTATCATTACATATGGATATATCTTATTTTTTTATTTTTAATTGATGATATGTGAATAGAAAAATATATGTTTTGATATGGAGTTTATTTTAAATGATTTGTAGTATGTGATTAAATCTTAACTTTTGATTTTTCAAATGGTGATGTGTTATTTTCTCAATAAAATAAAATGATTTGTCATTTAATAAGAGAGAAAAATGATAGAAGTTAAACCCTCTTGGTTGGAGTCCTTTATTTAGACTTCTTAAAGCGAAATAACAAAGTAATTCTATAAATTTAAATTGTTTTAAACAAAATTTAAAGTATTTTAATAATTTAATAAAGATATGTATTTCATTTTTTGATCAATCATTTTTTTGTAATATAAAATTAATTGAAAATCAAGAAAATGTATCTTTAATATTATTAAAAAGCTTTCGTCGAGATCAATCAAATGAAACCTGTTATCATCGCTTTTTAACGTCGAGTTGACTACACTCACGAGCCGTCAACTATCCCACCTCAAATTGGAGGCGCATTTTTTTAAAACCTAACACTTTTTGGTGACCATTATTGAAAAGTAAGACCACCTTCGACCGGATGTTGAAGCAGCTACCAAAACCAACTTTCTCGGTCTTTGTTTGGTCGCACGACACGTCTGCGTGTGGTCATGGCTTCTAACATGATTATTTTTCAAAAAATACCCTTATATTACTGTCATGACAACGAGGTATCATGGTGAAAAAAAAAATCGTGTTTTAATCCCTCACCCTTGATTTAAGTTTTAAAATATTTGGACAATCATCTCACCTTAAAATAGACCCGAACGATAACAAGAAGAAACAAATATGAGCTAAATTCATAATCCTCGTTTGACAATTACATGTTGGTTTATATGAGAAATTTTTGCATAAGTTGGATCTTATACACCGAGAGATAATGAACCATTTGAATATGAGAGAGAAATTTTTACAATCGAACATTGTCTGATGCACTTTGTTTATAAAATCCGATCCATACAAAAATTTCTTTAGTTTATATAGCAAAGATGTCGGTGATCCATGATTTTTTTTTATTTCATCATAAAGATTCAATGAATATCATTGCATGAGAATTGAAAGGAAAAATACAACAACAAGCGCGAGACACGGTCCAAGAATCAATCAATGTAAAAAAATAGGTCAAAAGCTTAAAAGAATTTTTTTGTGTGCATATCTCATTGAAATCAAATTAGATTATCATGCTCTTCTTTTTTATACATTTGATGATATTTAAATCTTATTTCTATTTTATTCATAAATAACATTCTAGATTTCATGTTTCAAAAAAAAAAAAAAAAAAAATTATAGACTTATCACATCTTCATTTAAATATATGTAATACTTATTCGTAAGATCAAATGTGTGATTTGCCCAATGCTAATTACCATTTAATTTTCTAAGAAGTTATATTATAGTTTTTCTGTTTCTAAAGCAAAAGTCATTCATAAAAGATAAGAGTGCGTGGGGACTTGTTTGTTTGTTAGGTTTTTTTTAATATTAATTTACGTTTTGATTTAAACCTTATCTTTATTTTCAAAAATATATAATAAAATTTATTTAATATTTTATTTAAAAATTATCTTCATTTTTAAAAATCTATAAAGAAAAGTATTCAATGATTTTGAATTTATCTTTTCATATATATCACTAAATCTATCACCATAAACTTTTTCGTTCGAAAAAAAATAGACTTAATTGTAAAAAATCTCTTTAAGTTTAGGGTAAATTGCAGTTTATCCCTTAAATTTTTAAAAAATAACAATTTAACCTCTAACCTTTTCAATTTGGAACAATTCAATCTATTGGTCTGATTTTGACCAAATTCCAACCAAAGATTATTAAAAAACTTAATATATTTGTTAACTTGACATATCATATGACAAATATATTAAATTTTTCGATAATTATAACATTCTGACGTAGAAAATTAGTAAATATATTAAGTTTTTCGATAATCTTTTGGCTGGAATCAGATTAATAGTTTGAATTGGTCCAAATTAACATAGTTAGAGGTTAAATTTGCTCATTTTAAAATCTCATAGAGCAAACTGATACTTAACCATAAACTTAAGAGAATTTTACAATTAAGACAAATATTTTTATATCGTTTATATTTTTAAGCACCCAAAATAAATGGTTGTCTTTTAAAATAAAATAATCATAAATCAAATTGACCATTTATCTTTTAGTGATCATGTAATATTTGAATCTCATGCCTCTTCTTTAACTCCACTTTTTACATGATAATGAATGGCACTAGTTTGAACAAATCAAATCAAATCTAATTAGTTGAATATCTTCTATTTTCAAGGGATGGAAATCATTCTTTTGCCCAACTTTATGCATACAAGTGGAGGAGAAGCTTAACTTGCAAGTGCAAACAAAGTACACAATTTATGATGGTCCCTTTTAGGATATTACTACTACCAAAATTAAGTGGACGAGAAATTATTACAAGGACATCAACATCATTTTCACATTGGCTCTCATGTGACATTTTGATCCTTTTCTAGTACTGTTTGATATGGATTATAAAATAACTGTTTTTATAAGAAACAAAAATTAAATCAAATAACTTTTAAAATGCGATATATAAAAAGAATCAAAAGAATTTATGAAAAAACGTTTTAAAAACTATTTTAATAGTCATAAATTGAAACTATTGTTAAATCTAACGATATCTAACCATTAATGAATCGATTAAAAAAGCAGGATTAATAAAAAGATAAATTAGATAATTTCTATTCAATGGTATTAAATGTGACATAAGAAAATAGCATAAAATATCATATTTGTCTTCATTTATAAAAATATACCATCTTGCCTCCTTCATTTTATCATCTTGTACCACACAAAAACTTAAAAATTGTCATTTTACTTCTATTCCAAGTTAGGACTATTATTAATCTAGCTTCGATCAATTATTAATGGAGCTAAGAGGTATCCCAAGCGCCCAAAAATGGGATGCATGTATAGCCGACATTTAACTCTGAAACATGCACAGCCTGTCTAGCAAAGTTTAGAAACAATTCTATCAAGACGCCGATGTTCCCCCATCCCCAAACCATTCCACTGTCCATGTACGCACATGTACCCTCACGTGCAACACACACTCAGAGAGGGAGAAAGATCATGCTACAGCAAATCTAATCTTCATTGGCTACAAAAGGTATAATTACCGAGTTTTGTGTTTAACAACTCCACGCACTGGTGGATCAAAAGGAAAACCTTTCCATTGTAAGGAGACACCCGTAAAAGCCTTATGCGAGTCATTTACAATTTCACATAGCTTCTCTCAGCAGAAAGTTAGAAAAATTTGCAGTAGACGGTGTCAGTGGGAATCCAAGAAATACTACTTCAGTGTTGTAGAGGAATGGACTGACCAACAAGCACACGCCCAACAGAAGGAAACTGCACTGCACCTGCTGGATCTCGAGTTACCAAAGCAATTCCTCCATTCTCAGCAGTTTCCAAAGCAACGTCTGCATCACTGGTTGCCCCTGCATTCTCTGTACGAACTGGGCGAAGCAGACCCTGCAATCTCAACAGATAGCTCTGGCTGGAAGGTTGGCTTCTCACATATCGGGTTGTTGTCACAACAGTGGCAGATGATCGTTCAGAATCAGCACTGCGCAGATTGGATAAAGCACTAAGGTCAAGGTTCGGGAAGACAGAGCAACGGCACCGAGGACACTTCACGTTTAGTCGAAGCCATTCGTCAATGCATTCTACATGGAAATTATGAGCACAAGGCAAGCCCCGAACCTGCAATCAACTTTATTAAGAAACTTGTGCTTGTATGCTGAATAAAGATACCACTACCACAAGGTATGTGAGTCTGTATGCATCTTAGCATGCCAGTTCATGGCCAGCACTCTTTAGTCTTTACAGTAAAACTGTGTCTAGGAAACCCCTTCTCAAATGATGTGTGTCTACCGCTTCATCATTTTAGAAAACCACAATCTAAACCCCCAAAAAAAAAATTTGTATGCCTGAGGTTGACTACAATGACATAAAAATATTCTAATTTCATTGACATAAATTTTGCCAATTAAACTCTGTGCATTCTGATTGCAATAAATGGCCCTAAGTAGAGCCAACTGGCATAAAAACACAATCCAGCTAACCCCAAATAGTCGGCACATACTTCAGTTAGTTAAAATAAAGAAGTTCCCCTTCTAAATGGCAAAATTTCTAAAACATGATATGCATATAAAAAAAAATCTAAAACAAGATAAACAGTAAAGAAGATATCCCCTCCAAATACCAAAGTTTAGACAAAGGAAATCTTTACCTCATTCCCAACATGAAACTCTTCCAAGCAGATGGGACATTCACTGCAATCAGTTGGAACAGCTTTCAACCTGAACTTAGGAAGTTCTTGAATGAGTGCCTCCACTGCTTCTCTCTGTGCAACCAAAACAAAAGCCGTATGCATCAGAATTTGGAAGCAGATGCAAATGGATTATAAAATTGGAACAGGCAACACCTTCCAGATAGAGAGACTGCAATTAGTAAGACTCATAGCCTTGTTTACTCAAAAGATAGTGACTGGGTTATGGAAAATCTGTTTCGGGTTTGACACACAACAAGAAGCACATGCACCAGGTCAATGTGTGCGTATGTTCTCGTGTGTGCTTCATAGAGAGAAAGGGGAAAAGGCCCAGTCCTAACTTCCATTATTTTCCTTAATTTCTACATTTGATTAAGTTCTGACCAACTCCCTTTGTAGTGTCAATCCCCATTTCAATCAACAATACTTGAAGTGTCAGGCTAATGCAGAGTTCATCTAAACCTATGCTAGCATCACCTTTCTAGGTCATACTATAAATGAATGCAGCAGTCATCCTTAAAGATGACGAAAGTTGTCAATTCCTCATTCAATGATGGTAACTATGCACTTGCCTGAGCTGGAGTCAAGTAAAGTCCAGGTTGATATGCAGCAGTATCTTGGCTCATGCTTCTCATCTCTTGACCTGCTGCTTCAAATGCCCAATCTGGAACCCGGATCATGTCAACTAAAACCTGGATGACAGTAAGTTAATTTAGGAACCATCAAAAGTAAGCAGCAAACATTTCAGCGATAAATTACAACTTAACAATGGGTGACCACTGAATATCTCTTGGGGGTGGGGATGGGATTCATTAGTGACTTTCTACATTGCTTGCATGGTAATGAGAAGTATAGTCAGATTGATATTTTAAGTTTAAACAATTAGTCTTGCAGAGTTCTACTTTCTATGCAACGTTTAGCAAAACTTGATGAAAATAAATAATCACAAAAAAAAAAAAAAATGCTGCCACCCCCTTCAGCAGCCAATTCCGTTGATTTTTTTTTTTTATAAATAAAGGACAACTTTATATTTCCAAGGCAGGTGCCACCCAAATAGAAGACTATCTACAAGATAGAAGTCAATGAAGTCCTCGTCATTTAAAAAAAAAAAAAAAAAACCAAATAAAAAAAGGAGGTAAGAAAACCTCAAGATGCAAGACATATTAGAACTTACCCCATATTCTGAAACAGGAATCCCCTGCTGAGCACGTAGCATGTGTGCTTGTCTTCGTGTCAGCCACTGAGAAGGGAGTTGAGGAAAACAAGGATGAGCAGGAAACATATAGCAATGAGAATGCAACAGAAAACCAATATTTTTGGGATACTAAGAGTAAAGTGATTAAAAGTATAGAAGGGAGAGTAAAGTGAGCTCTCTCGTTGCACAATCGCACAAAGCTAGTCATAGTCAAACTCAACGAAAATTCAACAGTACAACTTACAAGTACTGACCTTTCCCATAGACATGCAAGCAATGCAAAGGAGCCCACAGTAGCTGAAAAGCAACCAAATAAGAAAACCCCATTTCTGACCTTCTTCTGGCAACTGCATACATTTAACAACATTACCTCTAGCAATAAGATTATCAGCAGAAGAGAATACACCATACAATTAAGGCATAGAAAACACTTACACAGTTTCTCGCACTCGTAAACCACAAAGTACCAATTATAGTCCAAGCCCAAAGAAATGGATAAAGAAGTAGAGCTAGGACTGAAAGAACCACTATTCTCCCACAAAAACGAGCATATCTCTGCTGCCATCCAAAATCCCTAACAGCATATAAAGTCAGAAAAAAGAGACAGGCTTATAAAGCATGATTCAACTACATAAGAAAGTTTTCTGAAACTTAGCTGAGAAATGGGCAAAAAACAGATGTAATGACCACAGAAAAATTAATACTTACATAAATTGACAATCAAATAGTAGCATGGAAACAAAAATCTTAACTAGCAAGGTTTCATATCCCTGTAGTTGAGATAGACTGGCATGAGAACATAATTGCACAATAATAATCCATTCACGGGAGCTTCTCCAAGATACTATGCCTCATGGGATGCAATGACATTAAGGCTCTAATCTAAAACAAATGCCTTTTTCTGAGCAAACGGAGATGAAATAGGAGTAAATTTGATTTGATATATTATTTTATGTAAAGTCCTAGTGAAATTACCCTTGCTCAATGTTCTCAAAATGAGACTGAACCAGGCAGATATCTACTGCGGAGTAATAAAGATATTATTACAAAGTTTAAAGATAACTATAACATTTAAGAGCTAATTATAGGACTTACAAACCCATTCCAGCAGCAAGTCCATTATCTACGAACATTAATAGGCGGAAAACAAAGACAGTAGTGTAATCAACCTGAAGCAACAAAGGCAAGACATCCATTAGACAAAAACTTTTTGATATGAACACCAAGATAGAAGATGATTGTCCAATTATTAAATTTCTTCAAAAGTGAGATACCAACCACAATCCATATGTGCAACGGGTGTGTACAAAGATGATAACGCTTCCAGTTGATTGCGACAATGATTCTAACAGCAAAATTATTAAAGAAACTTAATCCGCAATTTGGTTGTTTACAAAGTTGAGCTAAAGAAACGAAAGTACGGGTTTGAATCTCGCGCAGTATGCTATATTCTTGGACCCTTGGTGATGATAAAAAGATGAAAAAATAGTTTTTGAAGAGAAAAAAAAATTATTTCTTTTCTTCTTCAACATTTTCTAGGCAGCCAAACAGAGCTTAAACAAACAATCAAGAATCAAATCGAAACACGTACTATATCACAGACACTGAACTAAAAAGCCTGTAAACATGCGCACCTAAAATACGAAGTTGTCACAGAGACACCAGGAAATCAACACATTAATTAATACAGTAATTAATCTTAAAAGAAACCTAATTACCTAAACTAATGAAAGAAATGGAGACTTAAAAATCACTTAATGCATGAATGTCAAGCGAAAAGGATACACACTTGTCGCGAGCATCGACAAGAAGAACCCATCATACCTGCAAGAATCCAATTTCCCCCATCAAAATCCAGAAAACCCAATACAAATTGCACATATACGCATACAATATGTACAAATTTGAATAAATGGTACTGATAAATAAACGTAATGATATAAGCAAAATCGATTGCAGTAAAAATAACAGTAAAAAGAAAGAAAAGGCACCAACCACTTGAAATCAACGCCTCTCATAGCCATAGAAGAATAAGTAATCTTGAAAACCCTAAAGAGAGTACAAAAATTGGATCATCATTCCAAGACACCAATGACTATAACCACAGATCTAAATCGAACTCGAATCTTTAATGCGATCACGATTGAGTCGAATCATCAAATGCAACAGTATCGGTTGTACAGATTTTAGACACCGGGTTTAGATACAGTTTAACAAAGTAAGCTTTTTGCAGAGGAGAGAGAGAGGGAGAGAAAGGAACAGGTGGAATGAAGTGTATGTGCGAGAAAGACACGCTTTAGTACGAAACGGAAGGTTAGACGGGAGAAGCGTGCCGTTACATGACGGCTTTTTAAAGGTAGTCGTCAGGGCGATTGACTGTAAAATTGCAAGTGCCGTTTTTCCAAGTGGAGTTTTTGGTGTGTTTTGTAATTTGAGACCATGACCGTTCTCATTTTAACTTGCTTTTATTTGGACAAATTATATCGTATTACTTTAAATTTATTAAAATAATATTAATGTATTAAATTTTAAAAAATTTATTATTCATTTTAAAATATTAACTTTTATTTTTAAACAATTTAAAATAATTTATTTTTAAAAAATAAAATTTTAACTGAATATTATTTTTCGTTATTATCAAATTACACTTAAGTTGTTAACAAAAAAAGGTAATCGATTAAAACTTATGATATAAGTTTATACATTTCAAATAAAAAATAATTATCAAGTGATTATAATAAATTTAATAATTATATTTATCAATTATTTATTTTAAAATTGTTTATAACACAGATTTTTAGGTTATTTGAATTCTTATTTTTTTTTTAAAATAAAAATATGCAGTACCATTTTAATTTTTAAAATATAAAAGTTTATATTTGATTTTTTTTATAATGAGTTTTTATATTCATTTATTTGAGATGTTAGGCTATTTAATTTTATAAAAAAACATATTTGACAAGCTTTTCATTTAAAATATTTAATTTTCTTTTATGCTTGTCTTTGATTTTCATTTGTTTGAGGATGTGATAGGCAATGATCTCATAATATTTTTTAAAATATAAAATATATGAAGTAAAATTTGTTTTATGTCATATAATAGAATATAAATCCATTTAAAATGTACTTTTAACAATTTTTAAAAAAATGATGATAATTTTTTTTTTAAAAAGGCCTTAAAAAAATTTATTTGTAAATATATTTAATCCCTAATACTTATGTATTTTTTAAAAGTAATATTTACTGTATCTCAGGGTACTTTAGTCATCATGAAAAGTAATATTCAATTAAAATTTTAAATTTTTAAGAAATTCATTATTGGCTCATTAATGATGGAAATTGGTGTTTTGAGGTGAATCGTTGATTTTAAAAATATTTGGTATGTTAGTGTCATTTCAGTAAATTTGAAAATAGTGTAGTGTAATTTACTTTTTCATTTAATAAGATGAGTATTTAATTAACTTAAAATTTAAATCAAAAGCTAGAGTTGAATTGATTTTTTTTATTAAAATACTTCGTTATCGGATTAATAAAATAGACTTTTTTCTTTCAAAAAATTCATCGCTTTCAAATTAAAATAAAGATGAATAGTGATAAAAGGTCACATCACCCTATTAGTGAAGGGAGCCGCATGAACCCACCTTAAATCATATCTCGTGACGACACTTTCATGGCTTTTATCTTCTTCCAAAATTCAATTTGATGGTATGTTTGATTTCTGATAATAGTTATCAGAAGAAACAGTTTTAAAGATGCGTTCTCTTCAATTGTACGATCGACGTGTGAAAATAGTCGACATTAGAGAAAACTATCAATCCAAATTTCATTTCGTAGATTTTTTTGAACTTTTTTCAGTAATATCATAATTGTTTTTTCTATCATTGGTTGGTTTGATATTGTAAAAAAATTTAATAGTTAAAAAAATTAAATCCATAAATTTATTGAATAATTTAAATTTCTTATGTCTGTTTAAAACAAATTTAAATTTTTAATATTATGTAGTTACCAAAGCATAAGTCCACGGGAGTTGTAACTTGTAACCTTCTGGTTTTTTATTTATTTTTTTGGTCACGCAAGGTTTCTATAATATGTGAGGTTAATCTACTGGTTAGGCACGCAATAATAAAAAAATTAATTAAGTTAATGATTTTGTTGGGTTGTGGTTGGCTGTGGATGGTAACTGCTAAGACAGCAAATGGGTGCCACGTATGACGAACATTGCTGACGTATTGAAATTAGGTTCCGTTAATTAGTGGCACTTCAATCTGGATACGCGTTTATCGTGTTTTCCATATAAAGAGATTTTGTCATTTTAGTCCAACAGGCAAAAACTTCTACCCTAAGTTTGCCTTTAAACCGGTTTACAGCTAATACCAATGCGAATAAGCTTACGATTGGGGAAATTTTTGTCCGAATCCGGGATTGTTTTTTTTTTAAGGGCAAATTACAGTTTGCTGAAATGACTGTACATATTAAATTTTTTAAAAATTCACGATTAATTGCAACACATCAGTTCTCACTATTAAATAATCTTAAAATAATTTTTTTAAAAAAATCAAAATTTTAATTTGATATTATTTTTCATGACGATCAAAGTATTTTTGGTGTTAAAATATCTACCGGGATAGGTTTAATAATTTCATTTATCAATTATTTATCTTAAAATTGTTTATAACAAATTTTTTGGTTATTTGGATTCATATTTTTTTATAAAAAAAAACATGCAGTATCATTTTAATTTTTAAAATAAAAAGTTTATCTTCGACTTTTTTTTGATGATTTTTTTATATTCATTTATTTGATATGTTAAGTTATTTAATTTTATAAAGAAACACATCAACAAACTCTCCGTTTAAAATATTTAATTTTCTTTTATGATAATATTTGATTTTCATTTATTTGAGTATGCGATAGGCAATAGTATTATAATATTTTTTAAAATATAAAATATATGAAGTAAAATTTGTTTTATACCATATAATAGAATACAAAACTATTTAAAATATACTTTTAAATTTTTTTGAAAAAGAACAATGATAATTTTCTTTTTTAAAAAGCACTAAAAAACTTCTTATTAAATATGTTACATATCTACTATTTCTATTTTTTTTAAATAACCTTTATGATCTTAATGATACTTTGGTCATTATGAAAAATAATATCTAGATAAAATTTTGATTCTTAAAAAAAAATTCATTTTGGGACTGCATGATAGTGAAAATTTGTGTTTTGAAATGAATTATGGGTTTTTAAAAAGTTTGATATGTTAATCTCATTTCAACAAATTTGTAGATAAAGCAGCATAAAATTAGAGTAATTGATAGTATAGAACACGCATAAAATAACATATTTAAAATATAAAATGATCACACTAAATATTTTATTTAAATAAACACATATTTATGTGTGTACTATATTACTAACTACGTCAATTTTACCATATCTTTTTTTGAAATAATATTTTTTACTAGATCTTATCCCAGACTTTTTGACCATATCACCCAAAAAGTGATCTCAATACATCAATTTTACCATATCTTATTTTACGGTGTAGTCCAAGCATAAAATAATATATTTAAAATATAAAGTGATTTCACTGAATCTTTTATTTAAAGAAATACATATTTATGTGTGAACTATATTAGTAACTACATCAATTTTACCATATCTTTTTTTTAAAGAATTTTTTTAGTAGATCGTATCCCAGACTTTATGACCAAATCACACAAAAAGTGACATATCCCACCAATAATTAAATAAAAAAATTAATGGATTGTTCATACAAAAGTTACTAGTAAACTTTTACATGGTTATTAGTGAAACTTTCTCTTATCAAGAATTGAATTCCTAAACTTGATCCCGAAAAGAATTTCACCATAATTAGACCAGATATTTAAGAAAAAAATGGGCATACAAAATGGATTATCTAGTCAATGAGGAAAAGAAATCCACAAAGAAGAGGTCAGTTGGGTAGTGGTGTTTTTTTTCCCAACTCTGCTTTTCAACAATATATACAATAGACAAGAAAATTGATTAGTTACTACTTGTTAGGTTAAAACAAACACAAGCAGAAAAAGCATATTGCCTTCATGTAAATATGCAACTTAAGCTCACAAATTTGACTTCCCTACAACCAAAAGAGAGATGCAAAAGAATTTCTAATGACGTGGATGCACCAACTCCACTATCTAAGAGGGAGAAGAAGCAGTCTTATAAATGAGAAAGAACTTCTGTTTCATAGACAGGTAATTAGCTATCTATTTGCTCTAAACTACGGTTTCTAGTTCATATATCTAGCATTTCAAATAGTAAAATCCATTAAGAGAGAGAGAGAGAGAGAGAGAGAGAGAGAGAGAAAAGATCAAGGTAAAGAATAAAGCCACAAGTTATATGTGATCTGAAACAGCAAAGAAGTGACCTTTCACGCATGTTATCAGTAATAACATTGCACAGCTGATAAGCTTTCACTTGGGATTGGGAAGCTGGTGCAAGCCAACATTGCATCAAACCACAGAGTACATAGTAAAAGTGGAAGCCAAATTCTAATACCTTATTCTGCAGGATGCCAAATTTAGGAGTTACGAGTTAAATCAAAGACATATTAAATCTTCCCATCTCTGAGAATATTATAGTTGATTACAGCGTTTACTCACCTAGACAACCTTGTACCGAGAGCAACATTAGCATTGAGAGGGAGATGCTTTTCCTGACTTGAATCATATAATAACCAGTGACTTCAATGTAAGTAGCTGATTCGAAACATCCATTCAAAGCTGGGTGCGGTCAGCAGATGAGCTAACCTCAAGATATCCATTCCACCTGCCAAAACAATGAGCTTGTGTTTGTTGTACAGAGTAGGACATCCAATATACAAAGATAAAATTCCCCACCAAATTCATATGTAGTAAATTTAGAAGGCACCCAACTCAAATATGAAAGAATACAGCTACCTGAGGTGAGAAGTCATTGACAAGAATATGAAAATTGAATGTAAGCGCTACAAGATTATGAAAAACCGAATATTAATGAGATGAACACTGCAAAAATATTTCATAGCCTCTAGATTTTGAGCAGTCAGTTTTGTACCTAATAATTTAGAGCTTATGTTTACCTTAGACTATCCACAGGAGCAAGAGAGAATATGAGCTGCTATAATGAAAAATATAGGCGTTTTCAGCGAAACTGAGTTCTAATCAGCTCTTATTTTCTTGACATATTGTCCAAATGAACAAAGAGAATAAGAGCATATGCCACTGACAGTTATGCAGCACAGAGGGCAGACAAGTTCTAGCGTTGTATGAAGCACATATAATGTGGAAGTTCCAGTGTCGTGTTCCTTAGCTTCCATATCAATAACAAGAGGAAGATCCCAGTTTTCATTTTATCGATTTCGTGATTGTCTCAAAAAATACAGGATTATCAACATAATGATTATATAGACAATTTATACAAAAGGGGCTAACAGTCAGCTGAATATCTTAGCTCTTCTGATGTACATTAGATTTCGTCAAGGAATAATTTCAGTTACAGTTTGGTGGCTTTAAACATTTATATACAGCAGATGCTGGTTGCTTGTATGTAGGTATGCTGCTTGTATCTACAAATCTAACTTCTCCGGGGCCAAAGGAAAGATCTCTATGCCTGAAATGACAAAGGAAAAACGAATCACGTTTTAGAGGATAATTATTCATTTTGAGTGTTTCTTCTCAGCACTAACCTCTTACTAAGTCTACACCAGGAATGCAGGTCCAACTTACCTTCGGAGGTCAAGTCCAATTAGACCAGCTTGCAGGACTGTCAAATTGTCGGAATCAGGTGAGACAATAATGACAGTGCTTTCAGAGTACTGGGTCTCAAGAATTGACATGAGTTGTGTCACACGAACAAACACGTCTGATACACTCTCATTTGGGGTACCATCATCTACAGGAGGAGGCTTGATTGTAGGGGAAATACTATCCGATGCATATACCTGAACCATTTGAAATAAGAAAGTACGGATTTATGCGAATATTAAGACGCCTTAATGCTTCTTAAGTCTAGACAAGGTTTCACACCCCAACATGAGCTGCAGCTCAGAAAGCCAAGAGTTGGAAAGGGAAAATGTCGATCCTGGGTTCACTGCTTAGTGCGGTATAAGTATAATATGTGCAGAAAACCCACTGGTTCCATTTACTATGGCGTGAAAGGATTAATATCTAAAGTATTTCAACAAAATATGTATATTACATCACACATAAATCCACACGTGTGCGAAGATAGAAAGAGAGAATCTTACTTCTGAAACGGATTCCAATTTCTTGCCTTCATAAGCACCCAATCCACGAGCATCAAGGAAGCTATACTCAGGAACTATATAACTGGAACCAAGCACAGCATGGTTTTGACCAACAGGGAGAAATTAAGTTATACAAACAGATTCGAACAATACCATCATCCTATAATGACTTCCAATTGACAAATTCACTTGATAGGAAAGAAAGTAAGATATCTAAAGCTTAATTTCACATCTTGCATTTCATTATATATATATATATATATATGGTTTCCCTAAGATGACCTTCTAAACTATGCCATGTATTAGTACTAACCTTGGTGTTTCTTCATGGAATCATGTTCTACATTCAACAAAAAATCGACATTGATTCATGAATTACATAAGTTGATTCTCCACAAAATATGTATACTAATTTGCATACCTACGACTGATTCCATTGACCGCGGAAATAATCTCAGCAGCCTGGTAAGCTCTCTGAGTAATAGAGGGCCAAATCCAACAGCTCCTATCACAGGCCCCCATCGCCTTCAATTCAAAAGCAGCCTTCACTGTCTGCTTCTTCCCTTTCTCCGATAACCCACTATCAACTGATGTTTTTGCAACTGGGTTTGTGTTGATTATCCCCAAACTCTCATATTCAGACTCCCCTGCCCTCACCAAATAGTACCTTTACACAAAAAAAAAAACCAATTGATCAAAACATATTTCACCAAAAAATAATATAAGTAAAACCAATGATACTCGTTAATCAACACATGACTATGTTCGAATTTAACAATAATAACACCATTGTTACGTTCACTAGCTGAGAGATTATAAGAAAATACAATAAACCAGAATACTGATTATTATACTATCATTAAAAAGGAAGCCTAATTGAGGTCAATTTAATCATTATATTATATAGTACCCACAACAACTTATAACTAGAAAACCCAAAATTTCATTTTTTTTCCTTCAAATTTTGGGAAAAGAAATATATAAAGTGAACTATTGAATGGGCTTTGATTTAATTACCGATTGGTGAGCCGGAACGGGGGCATCTGGAAGAGGCCGCGCGCATTGGCAGCAGAGATGGGGAGTGGGGTGACGAAGAAGGTGAGGGCTGTGATGAGTTGGCGGCGTTTGATTAGGTCGAAGGAGTAATAATTTTGGGGGTTTTGGAGGGTTGTTGATGGAGGAGGAGGAGCTGATTGGTGTGGAGGTGTGGTTGCAATGGAAAAAGAGGCAGTTGATGATATCGTTAGCATTTTGGCGGGTTTTCGGTCGTACCCAACAGGCAACAACATTATTTTATCCTCCCCCATTTACAAGCACGCATGATGTGACAACTCGATTTCTTTTTCGTACAATTTCTTTTTTTCAACTTCCTTCTTTTTTTCTTTTTTCGCAATGGCATATTGGCTTTTTTATTTTATTTTTTTTATTTCCCATTGGGCTTGCTTCATAAACTTTTAGGTTAAATTATGAATTTTTTTCGTGAATTTTGGGTTGGGATTATTTTATTTTTATATTTTTAATTATTTATAATGGTTTTTTTCCACCTATAGAACCAACGCAAGCTCGATGGCAACTTTCACCAAAGAACGTGCAAGGTGAACCTTGACGGGCTTAGGATAAAGCAACATGTCACGGCCGAGTGGGAGTGGTGATAAGAGATAGTTCAGGGCAGGTGATGGCAGCCTGTAATCAATATTTTATGTCGCTGCAAGACCCTTTCGCGAGGGAGGTAATGCCTATGGTGGAAGGTGCAAATTGGCATCCGTTTAATTAAATAAACATATATAATACTTCAAAATAATTCTTTGCATGAGTAACAATATTGTAACATATATGTTCATTAATAGGGTCAACAAAAAAATAATTGACCTCCTTGGTTAAAGGGAGTCGAGACTGTGCTACACACTGCACAAGTCGAATAGGACACTAGAGATGCCCTTTTAAAAGCCAAAAGAGAAGCATCCCATGGTTTGGTAGTATTCTAATTAAAAGCTCTAGAAATCGTCAAAATTACTGAATTTCTACCTAGTTTTGGCCTCAAATTGCTGCAATGATAATACTATTATTACTAAGTTTTTGGAGGTATTAGAATTAGATATTACCAAAATCATCAAGTTCTATATTATTATCTTATCTTAGTCACTAATCACAACCAATCGAACATTTTGGTATTTGTGTCTCGTAAAAGGACACACTTCTCTTAATTCACTTGACTACTTGTTAATCTATGGTTTAGATTTTTTAACCCTAGCATTTATTCTTAAGGAATCACTATACTCTAAGGGTTTGTTTGACATACAAACAGGATTACCGTAAGATTAAGATTAAGATTATAGTAGGATAAGATTAGAAGAATTAGAGTGAGATTATTTTAATTATATGTTTGGTTAATGAGATTGTTGGATTGCGATTAAAATGGAATAACAAATCAAAAGACTAAACTACTATTTATATTTTATTGTAAATCTTTTTATTATATATATATAAACCTACAGAGAGAGAGGAAAACTCTCTTTTTTTCTTTCTTTTATTGGCTGTATCGTGAAACAGATAGAAATGGGAAGGAGGAGGCACGGGGATGAGGGGGAAGGGAAGGAGAGAGTAACGATCCGGTGAAGAAGGAGGAGAAGAAGAAAGAAGGGAGGAAGAAGAGGAGGGGAGGAGAGGCGGCGCGCGGCTTGAGGCTCGATCGGGGCAAGAAGGAGGAGGAGAAAGAATGGAGGAGAAAGAATGAATGAGGGAGAATGAGGAGGAGAGAGGAGAGGAAGAAGGAGGAGAAGGGAGGCACAGGGTTGGAGGAGAGGAGAGGGGTGGAGGCTGGGGGGAGGGGAGATGGCTGGGGGTGGTGGCTGTCGCAAGGAATAAGAAGAAAAAAAGATGGGTAAAATGGTCTTTGAAAAAATAAATCAATCCCATAGACCTGGGATTGATTATGTCATGGGGGTTGAGACAAATTTTCAAGGATTGGGACTAATTTAGTTCCAACTTAATCCTAGATAAACAACTAGTCCCTCCAACCAAACATGAGACTAACTAATCATGTGGGATTAAGTTAGTCAATCCCAACTTAATCCCCCATACCAAATTACCCTTAATTACTGAAAGTTTGTAACCACCATTTTCCATGTTATATCATTAAGAAAAATCTTCCTCTGCGCGGGTCTCACTCAAAAGTATCACACTCTTTTATGAATATATACCTATTCTTTTACATGAGTACGTACTCTAAATTGGGGGAAGGGAGAATTTTCTAGCTCGGATCTAGGAAAAATACATGGCACAAAAGTCCATCTCACTGTTGGATGAAAATAAAATATATCATTTTCTCTCTCTTCTCATGTCATTCAATGATGAAATGAACATTTGTACCATGTATCTTTCATAAATTTGTGTTAGTCAATAACTCATCATAAATTGAAAAGATTAGAATATACACTTCTTTCTCGGTTATGACACATTTTTTTCATATATCATACAAAAATATGAATATAAAGCACAAACACCTAATTTTTTTAATACCATGCTTAAATAAAACCGGAGAACATGGTTTTTCTGTTTCTTTTTATAGGATTTATGGTCGCTTAAGCTGATGAAAAAGGCAATTAATTCACAACACTTCTAACACAATTTTTGTTACATTAAATAAATTTTAGCATCAACATCATGCACTTTTAATTATTATTGTTTTAATAAATTTTGAGTCTCTAATATAAAAACATAAATTAAGTGAAAGGAGCTTTCACTTGGATCTTTTATACTAATCAAACAGATTGAGTCATCATCCGACCTGCTCGTTTGCAATTTTTAATGACCTGATTTAACTCAAAAACTCAACTCGTTTGATTGTCCCCTCTAATAATGATCATGTCGACGTAAATTCTTCATTTACAAAGCATTTTGCACTGTACAAGTTAAAAAGAAAATCTATGTGCAGTGTGTGTTTTTTGAATTTTTTTTTATATAAAAAAGAGAGTTAAATTGGAAAATAATACTACTCATTATTAGCAGTAAAAACTGTTGAATTTAAGAGAGGAAGTGAGACAATACAAAGAGAAGAATTGTATTGAATGGTGTGATTTACTTACAAAGGGAGCTATCCTATTTATATAAGCTAATAGGAGAAGTAAAGCTATACACAACCAATGTGGGATTATCCTATTTATACAAGCTAATAGGAGAAGCAAAGCTATACACAACCAATGTGGGACTAAGCCCATATATTACATTAACATCCCCCCTCAAACTCAAGGTGGTAAGTGGGAGGTGAACTTGAGTTTGGAAACCAGAGAGTGAAAGCGTCCGGGTGGATGAGCCTTAGTGAAAATGTCAGCTGTCTGATCGGCTGAACTGACGGATTGTAGACGAACCGTATTCTGGAGAATGTGATCACGAATGAAGTGGATATCATTCTCGATGTGTTTTGTACGCTCGTGGAAGACATCATTGTGAGCAATCTGAATAGCACTCCTGTTGTCACAGTGTAGGATAGTGGCAGCAGGAGAAGAGATACCCATGTCAGCGAGTAGCCATCGAAGCCAGAGAAGTTCTTGAGTTGCATCAGCCATGGCACGATATTCAGCTTCAGTACTGGAGCGAGCAACCACAGTTTGTTTCTTACTACGCCAGGAAATGAGAGAATTGCCCAAAAAGAAACAGTAACCAGTGGTTGAACGTCTGTCGGTGGGGTCTCCGGCCCAATCGGCATCAGAATAGGCTTGTAAAACGGGGGCAGACTGTGCTGAGAAATGAAGCCCATGAAATAAAGTACCCTTGACGTACCTAAGAATGCGAAGAGCAGCCGAGTAATGGGTGGTCCGAGGAGCGGACAAGAACCGACTGACCTGATGAACGGCATAGGCAATGTCAGGGCGAGTGACAGTAAGATATACAAGACTTCCAACCAGTTGACGATATAGAGTGGCATCCTGAAGAGGTGAACCATCGAGTGGGGTAAGTCTGACATTCGACTCGAGAGGAGTAGTGGCAGTGGTTGAGTCAGTGATCCCAGCCTTGGAAAGGAGGTCCGAGGCATATTTGGCCTGAGAGAGAAAAAATCCATCAGAATTAGATGAGACTTCGAGGCCAAGAAAATAGGTGAGCACGCCAAGATCTTTCATCTCGAATTGGCCACTGAGAAACTTTTTGAGTTCAGAAATACCATGTGGATCATCTCCAGTAATAACCATATCATCCACGTACAGTAAAAGAAGGATAATACCGTTGGCAGTATGGCGGATAAACAGAGCCGAATCATGAGCACTCGGTGTGAACCCAAACTGATGAATGGTAGTGCTGAATTTGGCAAACCAGGCACGTGGAGCTTGTTTTAAACCATATAAGGCACGACGAAGGCGACAAACTTTGTTTCGAGTGGCATCCAAGCCGGGAGGTGTATGCATATAGACTTCTTCAAGAAGTTCCCCATTCAGAAATGCATTTTTGACATCCATTTGAAATAGAGTCCATCTTCGAATGGCGGCGACAGCAATGAGTGTACGAACAGATGTGAGCCTCGCCACTGGAGCAAATGTCTCTTCATAGTCAATGCCATATTCCTGAGCAAATCCCTTGGCAACAAGTCGGGCTTTATATCGTTCAATAGAGCCATCAGAAAGTGTCTTGATCTTAAACACCCATTTGCACCCAATAGGAGTTTTTCCAGCGGGTAGATCAACAATATCCCATGTATGAGTTTTAGCTAGGGCCTGAAGTTCTTCATCCATTGCTTTCTGCCAAAGAGGATTAGTACTAGCCTCCTTATAGGATTGAGGCTCATGCAGATGAAGTATAGTGGAAAAACAATGATAATCACAATGGTAATCAGCAAGATGAGAAGGGGGGTGAGTTACCCTAGTAGATCTGCGGGGGTGATCTGGAGGATGGCTCTCAGAGGGAGTCAGTGCAGACTCATCAGACATAGGAATATCCTCGGGCACGACCGATTGAGTCAGAGAGGTGAGGTCAGCTGATGGTTCTGGAGCTGGAACTGGGTCTGGGTCTGGAGAGGTAGGATCAACTGGTGGTTCTGGAACGGAAGGGGTGATATCAGCTGGTGATTCGGAGGTGGACTCAACAGTACCTGAAACTGGATTCTCAGGAAATAACTTAATAGATGGATCAGTAAAGAATCTAGAGTTAGTGATGGTTGATATGTCAAATGACCGTAACGAAGAGAACATTTGATGTTCCCAAAAAATGACATGACGAGAGATACGAAGAGTTTTAGAAATAGGATCCCAGCATCGATACCCCTTATGTTCAATACCATAACCAATGAAACAACACAGATGAGCCCTTGGTTGTAATTTGTTGTGTTCATGTGGTTTGAGAAGAACAAAACAAGCGCAACCAAAGACTCTGAGGTTAGAGTAATCAGGAGGTTTACCGAAAAGGCGCTCGAATGGAGATTGATTTTGGATTGAAGTGGAAGGGACACGATTGATTGTGTATACTGCGGTGAACGCAGCATCACCCCAGAAACGTTCAGGACATGATGACGAAATGAGTAGAGCACGAACGGTGTCAAGAATATGTCGATGTTTGCGTTCAGCTCGTCCATTTTGTTGGGAGGTTCCAGGGCACGAGCGGTGGGGGAGCGTGCCATTTTTGTGAAATAGGTTTAGAAAAGCACGGTCTTTATATTCCATTGCATTATCTGAACGAAAAATTTTGATATTCCGAGAGAATTGAGTTTGAACCATAGAAGAAAAATCAGAATATATTTGAAAGAGTTCAGATCTGCTTTTCATAAGAAACAACCAAGTATAACGAGAATAGTCATCCACAAATATAACAAAATAACGAGCACCACCCATTGATGCATGAGGAGAAGGCCCCCAAACGTCAGAATGTACTAAATCAAAAGGTGCAAGAGAAACGGACTGACTCTCATTAAAAGGTAAAGCTGATTGTTTTGCAAGTTGACAATGAATACAATGAAAAGACTCATGCTGAAGTGAACCTAACTGACCACTAGAAATAAGAGAACGTAGAGGGCTAGATGAAGTATGACCTAACCGAGAGTGCCACAATTCCACAGGTGAGAGTGCTGGGATGGATGCGGCTGATTGATTTGGTGATGGTGAGGATGGGACTTGGAGATGAGTGAGCTCAAAGAGGCGTCCAACTTTACGGCCGGTTCCAAGGAGTTTTCCTGTCTGAGGGTCCTGCACACGACAACCAGTAGAAGAAAAATGCACATCAAGTCCAAGATCACATAGTTGTCCAACAGATATAAGGTTAAGCGTAAGATTAGGAACTAAATATGTGTCAGGGAGAGACAAATGAGAACTATCAACATGTCCAGTATGGCTGACCAGCATATTTGATCCATTGGCAGTGTGAATAGTAGGCGCATGCTCATCACAGGTTTTAGAGGAAAAAATAGAGGCATCAGAAGTCATGTGATTGCAACAAGCAGAATCGAAATACCATCGGGATGTACCTGGTGTAGTAGACATGGCTATATTGTTACCGATTTTATTTAGAGCCTCGGTAAGAACGGTGCAGAAACCACTCCAATCAGGTGGAGAATTGGATGAAGTTGGTGTAGCATCAGTGGTTACAGCGGCAATATTCTTTGGCTTGGAATATGACCGATTGTATGAGCCTCGAGAGTGATATTGGTTCCCATTTGACTGATTTCCAGATGGAAGTTTAGGGCAGTCTGCAAGATAGTGACCCGGTTCTCTACAGACTTTACATAGGCGAGAAGGACATTTGAGCAATTCATGCCCTTGTGAATGACAATACTTGCAATATAAGGGCTTCTGGTGTGTGCTCTGTCGGTGGGGTAAATCCGATTCAGCCATAGGAGCAAAGAGGAAGGTGAACCTCCAAGAAACCGGTGATGTGGCTGTCAACTGATGATGTGGCAGTCAACCAGTGATGTGGCGGTCAACTGATGACGTGGCAGTCAACTGATGATGTGGCGGTCAACGAGTATCGTGGTGCTGACGTGTTGTTGATGTGGTGCTACCGTGGCAGCAGCGTGTCTGAAACAGGAGCGGCAGCGGAGATGATGTCAACGGGTGACGTGGCACTGATGTGGCAGCGAAGATGATGTCAACGGGTGACGTGGCAGTGAGGTGGCGCTAATGTGGCTTTTAGGGCTGACGTGGCAGCAGTGTTTTTGAAACAGAAGCGGCAGCGGAGATGATGTCGATGGAGAATGAGACTCCGACTATAGTGATGACCCGACAGGTATGAAAAGGATATACTAGACGTTTTTCTGATGTGAAGGATCCACTAATAGTGGCAATCACAGAGCATACTCAACTCTTAATATACCGAGAATTTCTGATGTGAAGGATCCACTAATAGTGGCAATCACAGAGCATACTCAACTCTTAAAATACCGAGAACCATTATGGCTCTGATACCATGTTGAATTTAAGAGAGGAAGTGAGACAATACAAAGAGAAGAATTGTATTGAATGGTGTGATTTACTTACAAAGGGAGCTATCCTATTTATATAAGCTAATAGGAGAAGTAAAGCTATACACAACCAATGCGGGATTATCCTATTTATACAAGCTAATAGGAGAAGCAAAGCTATACACAACCAATGTGGGACTAAGCCCATATAGAAGCAAATCAGGTCGTTTGCAATTTTTAATGACCTGATTTAACTCAAAAACTCAACTCGTTTGATTGTCCCCTCTAATAATGATCATGTCGACGTAAATTCTTCATTTACAAAGCATTTTGCACTGTACAAGTTAAAAAGAAAATCTATGTGCAGTGTGTGTTTTTTGAATTTTTTTTTATATAAAAAAGAGAGTTAAATTGGAAAATAATACTACTCATTATTAGCAGTAAAAACAAAAGCTTACGCATATCTTCCCGGCTTTATTTTTCAAATTAGTAGTTGCCTAAAGCACAATAATACAATAAAGGTTCCTAAAGGGCAGACTGCTCCTGCTTATTTATTCTCCAAAGAGGCCAGTCCTCTCAGCCTCTCTCAAGCATAGACATCTCAGTAACATGACTATTCACCTCTTCTTCTTCCTGTTGTTCTTATCTCTCTCATCTCTCAATGTAAGAACCAAATAACATTCCCTCATTTTGTTTTTGCTCTAAATTTCACCATCTTACTGTACATTGTTTTTATACACATGCATCTTGTTGTTGCTCTATATGTATTAACAGTAAAACCATATTGTGTATATATATATATATATATTTTGCAGGTAATTTGCAGTACTGCAGAGACAAGTAATGAAACTACACTAAATGTTTCAACACGACCCGACCCGTTTACCCCGAAAGCCTCTCTGATTCGGTATTGGAACAAACACATATCCAACAACCTCTCTAAACCCTCATTCCTTCTCTCCAAAGCTTCACCATTAAACTCCATTGACTCGGCCAAACTCACTAAGCTCGCCTCCCAAAACTCACTCTCCTCTCACCTTGACACCTTCTGTTCCTTAGCCAACCTCTTCTGTGTCTTCGACTCCAAACCCGACAACAAGAAAACACCCCGAGACGCCGACTTCGCAGCCTACGCGGGAAAGAGCTTCACAAACTACGGAACGTCGCGAGTCGGTGGTGTCGATTCGTTCAAGAACTACTCGGACGAGTTAAACACGCCCAACGACTCGTTCAAGAAATACAGCAGAGGATCCAACGGTCACAATGAAGATTTCACTAACTACGCTAAAGACGCCAACGTGGCTGGTGACAACTTTACCAACTACGGTGCCGGCGCCACCGGTGGCTCCGGTGAGTTCAAGAACTACCAAGAACGAGTCAACGTTCCGAGTCTCCGTTTCACGTCCTATGACTCGGACGGTAGCAACCACAGACTCTCTTTCTCTAGCTACAGCAACGAAACGAACTCCGGAGCGGAAGATTTCATTAGCTATGGGAAAATGGGGAAAACTGTCCCTACTGAGTTCACTAGCTACAGTGATAACGCGAACAGTATCGCGTCTAGTTTCACGAGTTACGGTGAGTCAGGGAACTCGGCAAACGACTCGTTTAAAGGTTACGGTGACTCGGGTAATAACCCACATAACAATTTCAAGAGCTATGGTGTTGGTGGAAAATTGGGGATCGACAGCTTCTCCAGTTATCGCGATGGTGCTAATGTCGGTGACGATTCTTTTCAATTTTACGCGAAGAATTCGAATTCAGGTAAAGTGAGTTTTTTGAATTATGGAAATACATTTAACAAAGGTAACGATACGTTTAAAGATTACGGGAAATCATCAATTGGTAGTACAACAATTGGGTTCAAAATTTACAATATGGATCGTTCGTTCAAAGATTATATCAAAAAAGGTGTCACTTTTGCTGGGTACAGAAATGTAAGCAACGAAAAGGGTAGAATTTCAAGTAGCAGTACCAGTGCCATTTCTGTAAATAAGTGGGTGGAACCGGGCAAATTCTTCAGGGAGTCAATGTTGAAGCAGGGGAATGTTGTGGTGATGCCCGACATCAGGGATAAAATGCCCCAAAGGTCGTTTTTGCCCCGTGCGATTCTGTCTAAATTACCGTTTTCGACCTCACGGCTATCCGAGCTCAAGGAGATCTTTCACGCGCCAGAGAACTCCTCCATGGAACGCGTGCTTATCAACGTGCTGACAGAATGCGAGAGTTCACCGAGCCAGGGTGAGACGAAACGGTGCGTAGGCTCTGTCGAAGATATGATAGACTTCGCCACCTCGGTCTTGGGCCACGATGTTTTGGCTAGGAGTACGGAAAATGTGAATGGGTCAAAGCAGAAGGTGATCATCGAATCAGTCAAAGGGATCAACGGTGGGGAAGTGACGAAATCGGTGTCGTGTCATCAGAGTTTATACCCGTATTTATTGTATTACTGTCACTCTGTGCCCAAGGTGAGGGTTTACGAGGCTGATATTCTTGATTTCGAGAGCAAATCCAAGATTAACCATGGTGTTGCCATTTGTCATATTGACACGTCAGCATGGGGTGCTGGACATGGTGCTTTCGTGGCACTGGGGTCCAGCCCTGGAAAAATTGAAGTCTGCCACTGGATATTTGAGAATGACATGACTTGGACAATTGCGGATTGAGGACTATAATTAAACTTTCTTTGCTTTATTGTACGATGATTGAGAGAATAACCAATTTTTGTTGGTTTTATGTTTTTGACAACTGAATTTGATACGTTGCTTTGTTTTGTTATGTCAGGTTTTTGTTTTCTTGAATAAATTAAATTAATGTATACTTTTTTCATGGATACCAGAAAATATTTGGTTGACTCCGATTTAAAATTTAAAATTTTATTAATTATTTTTAAAAATTTATTGATAATATAATTTTTAAATTTTACATTTATATTAAAATTATCAGTGAAACTCTTTAAAATTATCAATATAATTTTCAACAAGTCTAAAATCAATAGCCAAAATTTTTTTATGTGTCTAAGCTAAAGCTCACCGTATATGTTCATTTGGCATTCCACATTAGATTATTCCACGCTGACAAAAAGACACCTGTAGTGAAACTATGAAAGTGCAAAAAATCAAAAATTTATTTATTAGTACAGTATCATGAAATATACATGATACAAAGGTCTATCTTACCTTCGAATAAAAATAAAATATATTTTTTTATTTTTATTTCATTTAACGGTGAAATTAAGGGGGATAATTTTGGACACGACACAACACAAAATAAAGTGTGTTAGTATTGAATATAATCGGGTTCGTGTCGTAATAGTATCGATACGATTATGACACGGAAAAATCATGTCGTATCGCGGGTTAACTTGCCAAGCCGAAATGACACGATTAAATTCATGCGTCTAATGAGTCGTGTTGACACAATTATGAGCATGACCTGTTTATGATCAATTTAAAAAATTTGCTTATTATATTAAAAAAAAATTCTTAATATGTAAAATATACCCTAATTATTATTTTCACTATATCACAAATACAAAACACTCCCTCACAGACTCACTCAATAGTGACGTATCACAGAGTCTACAGACTCTCTTCTCTCTCCTTATATAGATGATAGTTGATAAGATAATATTTATGTTATTTATTAGACTTTTTTATGTGTACTTAAATCATGAATATGTTGGAATTTGGATCATGATTGATTAGGTAGATGGTTATGTAATATAACTTATATTTGTTTATGTAATAAACAAGTCGTGTCGGATTGTCATGTCTAACATGTTAGTTGTGTCAATATGTTAGTCGTGTCGTGTCGGGTTATCGTATTGTTGTGTCTAATATGTTAGTCGTGTCGTGTTAGATTGTTGTGTCTAACATGACCCGTTTATTAAACGGATTAAACGTGTCATGTCGTGTTACCTTTTTAATAAACATATCGTGTTAGTGTTGGGCTTTCTTGTCACGATTAATAATTATGACGTGTGAATATCGACCAATTTAGTGTTATATTCAATTTTGACACGACACAAACACGACTCATTAACCCGAATTATCACCTCTAAGTGAAATGAACCCACGGAGCATCTATGTATCAGACAAAAAAAAAATTCAAAAAAAAAATCAGAAAAAAAATACATGCAAAAGAAGAGATTCCATAGCAAAAGGCAGCAAGTTAAGGTACATTGGATTTTGGAAGGGACAAAAAATCCCTTGATGAGTGCTGTCTGGTCTCCTCGCACCATTCCTCACTTACAGCCAACCATTGCACCTAGACTCCGAAAAATTCTACTGAATAAATCAGTTATTCGTTGCACAGCTACGAAGACCAAAAAGGACTAAAGTGCGCGTGTTGTGTAAGCTGTGTAAAGTGAAAGCAAGACAGCATGCGAATTAGCAGCTTTGAGTGAAACCCAAAAAAAAGCACCACCAAATTAAAGTGCACTCTTCACTTCGGGTCTTATCAGCTTTGAGTGAAACCCAAGAAATGCACCACTAAAGTGCACTCTTCAGGGTCTTTGATGGCATAGTATAGAGAATACCTTTTTATATATATATATAATTTTAAAATAAATTCCATTTTCCCGTCTCTTATGTTTAGATTATATTTTGTATGTCTTTTACATTTTAATTATCTCAATTAAAGATTTAACTTTTAATATTATCTTAATTTACATCATTTTGATATTTAACTTTAAATATTATCCTAATTTACGTCCTTCTAGTATCAAAACCCAATATTACCTTCGTCACTCTCATTCCTCCCCCTCTATTTTTTTTTCACATTTTCTCATCAATCAAACACTTTCACCTATGTTGCTGTCTACCCAATTCCATCTTTTTTGGAGATTTGCTCTCTCACTTTGGAAATTATCACACAGATTCATATTTCCAGATTTGGATCAAACATGCATATGAGACCAGAGAGGAATCATCATATAGCTACAATTTATTAAAACACATTCATTTTTTTTTTTATTACAGAGAGTAATAAGAACAGAAATTAATTGATCTATTTTTTATTACACAAATCCATCTTGAAACCTACCAAAATACAGAAGAAAGCAAAATAGCATATCACTGGACAAAAAAAAGGAAATAAATCAAAATTGTATGGAATTATGGATATGGTAGCTTATCTTTAAAATTATAATTTCATATATGAGATCCTTGTGTGTGCTACAATAAGAATTTTTAAAGTAATGAAATTAGTGAAATACCATCATACATGAATTAAATTTCCTAATTTGGCCTAAGCTCAATAAAATTTGGCCTTCATTTGTGATGTATGCTAGTGCATGAAACGGGAAAAACTATGTAACAGCATTTATCTCTGCTTTTCTCTCTGAAACAAATGCACACCAAGTACTTGTGTTAACATCCAAAAGAGAAAATTAAACACTGATGGTCCGGATTTTGGCCAAGAAACTAGATTATACATCTGAAGTAATCTATCCAAACCTTGACTTTCATGCATTCTAACCATCAAATCTAAGTTCGTAGACATTTTATCAATCAAATAGAGTGCGCATCAAAGAGATTTTCATCAAAGTAGCATGAAAGAAATCAATGTAGAAAAATAAAAAAAAAGTGTTGGGATGCTCCTCAAATCCCACACTGGAGAAAATTATTATTGTAAATAGTTCTAATCTCACATCGTTTATGTGTCAAAAGGATGTGAGTACTAGTTATTATAAATATAGGCATCAAGAGATGTAGTCTCTCACCCATATTCCTTAACCAGAAATAGTTGGTCAGATGGTAGGGTAGAAACCAAACACCAATATAGGGATCCAAGAGTTGAATGAACATTAGGTGTATTGGGGTTTTAGGTTGTGAGATTGGAGTGAGTTTTCATATAGTTTTGTCTAGAAAAATTGTGTACTGTGGTGTAGTGAGTTTTGATAGCTTTCTTCCATCCAAAAGTTGTAAATGTAGTGGAATAATAATAGGCTCGTGGACGTAGGCAAGAGGTGTCGAACCACGTTAAAAAATCTTATGTTTTTATTTTCTTTTTATTTTTGCTATTGTGATTGCGTAGTTGCTTTGGGGTGTCAGAAATCCCAACAAGTTGTATCAGAGCTAAGGTTCGACAACGGCAAAAATTAAGAGAATTGATGCAGTGAAAAAGCAAGTTAGATTTGCCGTTGAAGATCAGATTTTAAACCTAGGTGGAAGATTGTTAGGAGTAGGCCCAAAATCTGATTAAGCGATATTGAAGGCTCGATTAAAACCTTGAGGTTTTGATTGGGTGGAGGCAAATTCGGATCAAGGATCGAAGTGTTCTAGGATTTGAGTCAATGGAGGAATTTGTTGAGGTGCTCATCTAGTCCCACATCGTCTATGTATCAAAAGGATGTGGGTACTAGTTATTAAAAATGTAGGCATCAAGAGATGTTGCCTCTCACCCCTATTCCTTAACCAGGAATAGTTGGTCATATGGTAGTATAGCAACCAAACACCAATATATGGATCCAATGGTTGAGTGAACATCGGGTGTATTGAGGTTTTGGATTGTAAGATTGGAAAGAGTTTTCACACAATTTTGTCTAGAAAAATTGTGTATTATGGTGTAATGAATTTTAGCAACTTTCCTCCATCCAAAAGTTGCAAATGTAGTGGAATAGCGATTGGCTCGTGAATGTAGACAAAAGGTGCTAAACCACGTTAAAAATTCTTATGTATTTTTTCTCTTTATTTTTTCTATTGTGATTGTGTAGTTGTTTTGGGGTGTTAGAATTCCCAACAAAAAGAAATGGATGAGGGTACCCGATTTTTTTAAAGCATTGTGTAGCTCGAGGTTTCAACCCAAGAGGGGGTGAATTGGGTTTTTAAAAACTTTTTGCGAAATTAATACAAGTTTATAAAAACTGATAAGCAGCAAACAATTAATACAAGTAATGAGCTGTAAATAAAGAGTTTAAGGAAAGAGGATGCAAACACAGTTTATAGTGGTTCGGCAATATCGGATTCGTTCCGACCCTACGTCCACTCTCTTCAAGGAACTCCTTGAAGTAATCCACTAAGAAAACTTAGTCGCACAACTTAGCCGGGTGTTGCACAAACCGTACACAAGCAAATTTCAGGAGTTGCTTAAACCGAACAATCCCCTTCCTTTCGGAAGTTTCCCCTTCCTCTCGGAAGTAATCCTTTTACAAAGATGGTGTAAAGTAAAAGGTAGAGAGACAGCAAATGAAAGCTTATTACAACAGAAATGTCTCTCTTTCAAAGTAAACCTTGAAGAATGGCTCAACAAGATTATTTCAAAGCTTTTTGTGTTTCAAGAGTATAAAAACTTGATTATGTGAGATCAACTCTTTTTGAATATATGCAGCTTGTTATTGAATGCTTAACTGAATGAGTTTATATAGCAATAAATTAATATGACCATTTAGGACTTTAATTTGAAAAAGATTTACTTTAAAACGTTTAGATTTGGAGTCCAACGGTCATATTTTTGAACTACCAGTCGACTGGGTCGAGATACCAGTCGACTGGGTTCACTTGAAAAAAACACATTTTCAGACCTTCTAGGTATCCAGTCGACTGGTATATTTCATCCAGTCGACTGGGGACTTTCTGTCCCTTTTACCAGTCAACTGGGTTGATTTATCCAGTCGACTGGGTTGATTCATCCAGTCGACTGGGGACCTTCTGTCCCATATTCCAGTCGACTGGTATATGTACCCAGTCGACTGGGTTGTCTTCCAACCCAGTTTTTCTTCTGTTTTTCATAAAAAAAAACATTTGTTTTAAAATTAACAGGTTTAGAAAACCTTTTGTGTTCGAGCTATTGAACAAACTAATACAATAAGTGACACTTACATTGGTTCTAAACCTTAAGACCTATACTAGATCTTCAATCTTCACTTGATACTTAATTTGGTTCGAGTTCTTGCACTTTGTTCCTTGGTTGAATGTGTTTGATCTTTAATACAACTTAGTTTAAACTTGTTAGTCAAATAACAGTTGTGTTTTTCCATCATTAAAATACGGGTGAGGGTCAACACATTGTTTTTTGGTCAATTAATTCTAGTGGTTGTGCTAGTAATCAACAATAGTTCAAAGTGGTTGATCCTTTAATGACAATAGGAGAACATCATCATTCATGAGAGGGGAAGAGGAAGATAGGAGAAGAGAGCCCTATAAAATAAAAAATGAAATAACTTTAACCATGTTGGTCGTCTCCTTAACAAACTCATTCAACATTGTGCGATGAGATGTTTATCTTTCCAATTTCCAAAGTGAGAGTGCAAATCTACAAAAAAAAAAATGGAATTGGATAGGCAGCAACATAGAGGGTGCGAGAGAAAGATAGAGAGGGAGGAATGAGAATGATGAGGGAGATGAGGGTAATATTGGGTTTTTGATACTAAAAGGATGTAAATTGGGACAATGTTTAAAGTTAAATATCAAAAGGATGTAAATTGAGACAATGTTTAAAGTTAAATATCAAAATGATGTAAATTGAGACAATGTTAAAAGTCAGACTTTTAATTGAGACAATTGAAATGTGAAATATATAAATAGAACAAAGTCCAAACATGAGAAATGTAAAATAAAATTTACTCATAGTTTTATTTGTCTTTACTCCATTAGAAGTTTATTAATGAATTACAGACAAATATCTTTCAAGAAACAATAAAATCTCTAAGATCTACATGTAACAAGTCAAAAAAATCCCTTAAAAATTCTTTTTGAAATAATCATAACAAGTAACTTCAACCTGGACAGACGATTCGAGGAGATGGAAGAAAAAATAGACTTGGCCCTGAAGCATAGAAGTCTCAATATCCTGGATGAGCTAAGCATCCAAGACCCTGTTCACAGAAGACATCCTCGAAATACCACTCCCCCCCAACTTCAGAATGCTACAGCTTAGGATGTACGACGGTTTGGGAGACCCTATGGACAATTTGCAACATTATAAAACAACTATGATACTGCACTGACATTCTGACCCTATTATGTGTCGTGCCTTCCCCTTGACTCTTGAAAAGGTCGCAGGCATGTGGTATTCATGTCTTAGGCCGGGAAGCATTAGCAATTTCAGGGAGCTCAGTTATGCCTTTGCTTCGCACTTCCTCAGCAATAAGGGACCAAAGAAGACATCAGAAAGCCTGTTCAACATTATCCAACATCGCGGAGAGAGACTCCGAGCCTATATATCAAGGTTTAATACAGCTGCCTGGGAAATCCTAGACCTCGACCCAAATGTCCAGATGATGGCATTTAAGAATGAGCTGACGTCCGGGATCTTCAGCTCCAAGCTCATCCGACACCCACCCAAGAACATGAACGAAGTTTTGGCTCGAGCACAGAAGTATATGTTGGCATAAGACGACCAGGAATTTAGGAGGGAAAGATAATGAAAAACAGAGAAGAAGATAAAGGACGCTGACCCACTAAGAGGAACGGTCAAAAGACTTCACCAAGAAAATAGGTACAAGCTCCACCCCCAGCTCAATGGTTTCACCCCCCTCAATGCATCTAGGACCAATGTACTCATGCAGCTTCAAGACAAGTTAGTCCTCCAACGGCCACCCAGGACGCCGTACCTCGGCGGGGATCAAAGACAATGGTGCCATTTCCATAAAAATTACGGCCACGATACCAAAGAATGTCATGCCCTGAAGGAACAGATTGAGGCCCTTATCAGCTGGGGGCACTTGAAGGAGTTTACAAGGACCCAGATGAGAGAAGCGCCCACCCAGCTAAAGAGAGACCCCGGGCTTCCCCATCTCCAAGAACGAGAGCGATGAGACCCTCAGAGAGACTCTAGAGCTGAGCGGGAAGCGCCCGATCCAAAAAACCAAGAAGTGCAACTACCACCCGAATCATCAAGACGATATGTGGAAGCCCTACCGCCGGAGAGAGCTCGAGGAAAAGCAGTAAGGCATACGTCAGAATCGTGGCCTCTGTCAACAGACTTTATAAGCAAAGAAAGTCAGGGCTAGTGATCTCCTTCACAGAAGATGACTTGGAAGATGTACAGACTCCTCATTATGACGCAGTAGTAATCTCCTTCCTGGTGGGTAATCATGAAGTACGATATGTTTTGATTAACAACGAAAGTTCGACGGATATATTATTCTATGACGCCTTCCAGCGAATGGAGTTGGAGGATGAGCGTTTAGAGCCGGTCTAGGCCCCTTCTATAGTTTTGGTGGACCTTCAGTCTTCACCAAGGGAAGCAGAGTCCTCCCTGTTACTGCAGGGACAACACCGCGGACATCCACTGTGCAAACCACTTTCTTGGTAGTTAAGCAGCCCTACTCTTACAACATGATCATCGGTCGACCTACCCTCAACAAGCTAAAGGCTGTTGTCTCCACTTATCATCTGAAAGTTAAGTTTCCCACCAGTGAGGGGGTGAGAATGGTTAGAGGAGATCAGGGAGTTTCTCGGTCCTGCTATCTGAATGCTATCAAGGAAAGGAAGAAGACTGAAGCCCTGCCCCTTGAGGTGGAAAATCTCAGGGATAAAATGAAGACCCCAAGAGATCGGCTAGTAGAGGCACTGACTCTAGTACCCCTTGGGGAAGACCCCACCCGAACCATCCAAATAGGATCAAACCTCTCTGAAAAACACAAAGAATAGCTCATCTCCCTTCTCCAGAATAACCGGGACTTGTTTGCTTGGTTCGCGCCAAACATGCCTGGGATCGACCCCGGGACCCTTGGACCCGAAGTACAAGCCAGTCATCCAGAAGAAAAGAGCTTTCGCCCTGGAATGCCAGGTCGCCATCAACACTGAGGTAGATAAATTGCTTGAGGCTGGTTTCATCCGAGAGACAAAATACCTCGAGTGGGTGTCCAACATAGTGATGGTCCGAAAAGCCAGCTGCAAATAGCGAATCTGCATCGACTTCACCAACCTTAACAAAGCCTATCCAAAAGATAACTTTCCCCTCCCTCGAGTCGATCAGCTGGTGGATGCCACTTCGGGGCATGAACTCCTTCCCTTTATGAAAGCGTACTCCGGCTACAACCAAATCTTTATATATGGGCCAGATCAAAATAAGACCATCTTTATCATTGACCGAGGGTTGTATTGCTATAAGGTCGTGCCCTTCGGGCTCAAAAATGCCAGCGCGACCTACCAAAGGCTAGTGAACAAAATCTTCAAAGGACAGATAAGGTGAAACATGGAGGTCTATGTGGACGATATGCTGGTCAAGAGTATGGAGGCTCGGAACCACGCGTTAGATTTAGAAGAAGCATTTAGGGTACTGCACAAGCACAACATGAGATTGAATCTAGCGAACTGTGCATTCGGAGTAACAGGGGGAAGTTCCTAGGGTTCATGGTCACCCAAAAAGGAATAGAAGTCAACACTGAAAAGATAAAGGCCATTCTTGATATGGCCCACCCTAAATCCGTGAAAGAAGTACAGTGGCTCACCGAAAGAATCGCTGCCCTGAGTCGCTTCATGTCCAAATCTGTGGAAAGATGTCTGCCTTTCTTCAAAGCTATCAGGAAGGTAAAAGATTTTTCTTGGACAGAAGACTGCCAGAAAGCATTTGAAAGGTTAAAACAGTATCTGAGCTCGCCCCTGATCTTAACCAATCCACTCCCGGGTGAAGAGTTTTTTTTGTACTTATCAGCTGAGCAAGGAACTGTGGCCTCTGTCCTGATTCGAGTAGAAGAATGCATTCAGAGACCCATCTACTATGTCAATAGGATCTTCTATGAGGCAGAAGTGAGGTATCCTCTTATTGAGAAAATAGCTGACACCCTCGTAATAGCTGCACGGAAGCTCCGACCGTATTTCCAGGCACACACAATCGTCCTCCTGACTGATCAGCCTCTAAGGTAGGTCCTGGATAACCCAAATATTTTTGGGAGAATGATGAAGTGGGCGGTAGAGTTAGGAAAATTTGATATCAGGTACCATCCACGGAAGGCAGTAAAGGGCAAGTCTTGGCCAACTTCATTGTCGAGACGACCCTATCCACATATCTAGTCGAAGCAATAGAAACAGAGTACGATGGACCACATCCAAGGTGGACTCTCTATGTGGATGAATCTTCAAATACGGAGGGAAGTGGAGAAGGACTCATCCTCTGCAGCCCCGACGATTTCACGGTCGAATACGCCTTCAGGTTTGAATTCAAAACCTCCAACAATGAGGCAAAGTACGAAGCCGTACTGGCTAGCCTAAGATTCGCCAAAGCATTGGCCGCTAAGGTTCTAGACGTGTTCAGCGACTCACAGCTGGTAGTAAGCCAAGTAACAGGGGAATTCGAGGCCCGGGGAGAGAAGCTCGCCTGATACCTCCAAAAAGCAAAAGAGCTCACTCCAAAGTTCAAGACGTTCCGAATAACTCAAATCCCGTGAGCTGAAAACTCCAAGGCAGATGCTCTAGCCATTCTGGCCTCATTCCAGCACCTAGAACCAACCCAAGCTGCCTACCTAGAAACCTTCTCCGCTCCTAGCATAGACGAAGCCACGGTCCTGCCAGTAGAAGAGGGGGCAACATAGATGGACCCAATTCTCTGCTACCTGAAAGATGGAGAGGTCTTCGAATAGAAAAGTGAGGCCAAAAAGCTAATCTTCTGAGCTTTCCAGTACATGGTCATAAATGGGCAGTTATATAAGAGGGCTTTGACTATGCCTTACTTGAGGTGCCTCAACCTTGTCGAGGCCGATTACGCTCTCCGAGAGGTCCAAGAAAGCATATGTGGAAATTGCCTAGGAGCTCGAGCCCTAGCCTTGAAAGTTCTTCGCCAGGGGTATTACTGGCCCAAAATAAAAGAAGATGCAGCTGAATTGGTCAAGAAATGCAGAAACTGCCAGCAGTATTCCTTAGTGTCGTACCAGCCTGCTAATCCCCTCACCACGATCACTAGTTCCCTCCTTTTTGCTATGTGGGGGATGGACATTCTTGGGCCTTTTACCGCAATAACCGGACAAAATAAGCATCTCATTGTGGCCATCGATTACTTCACCAAGTGAGTCGAGGCAGAGCCACTGGCCAGCATCACTAATCATCAAACCCAAAACTTCATCTGAAAATCGATCGTGTGTCGGTTTGGGATTCCTCGGGTGTTGACCACCGATAAAGGAAAGCAATTCGATAGCTCCCGGTTTAAAACATTCTGTGAAGACCTCCATATCAAGCATCGATTCTCGTCTGTCGAATACTCGCAGGCCAATGGTCAGACAGAAGTCACCAACAGAACACTTCTCCAAGGAATCAAGAAAAGACTCGACGAGGCGGATTGGCAATGGGCTTACCAGCTCTCTAATGTTCTTTGGGTCTATTGGACAACTGTATGTACACCAACAGGGGAAACCCCGTTCTTAATAACATACGATTCGGAAGCCATCATCCCGCTCGAGATCGGAATACCATCGATACGCGTACAATATTTGAGCCGAGTAACAATGAAAAAGGTTTGTGGATGAACGCGGACTTGGTTGACGAAGCCTGAGACAAAGCCCGAGACCGTTTAGCTACATACCAATAAAAGACAACTCGATATTACAACTCCCGAGTTCGGAACAAGAACTTCAAACTCCATGATCTTGTCCTTCGAAAAAGCGAAGTGTCCCATCCTCGACACACGGGAAACTCGTTCTGAACTAAGAATGCCCATACAGAATCCGAAGAGTTTGCTGGATGGAAACTTTCGAACTCGAAGAATTGGATGGCAAGCCAGTTCCTCGTACTTGGAACGCGGTAAACCTCCGCAAATTTTATCAATGAAGTGAAATGTAAAAGCAAAAAGAAAAAGAATAATAAAGCTCAAGCTTGAAGGAAAAATTTTGAAATTTTATTAAACTTAACATCCGCAGTTCAAAAAAGGCTCTATCGGCCTTGAATACAAAAAACAGAAATACAAAGGGGCCTCGTCCTCTAGAGTTGCCTCTTCTAGGGCCTCGCCCTCTGGAGCCTGCCGAGGACTATCACCAGTAGTATCCTCTGTGTCCCCTCCTGCAGCAGCAACTCCTGACTCCCCTGAGGAAGACCCCAATTCCAGGCCAGAATTCGACCTCCAGGAAGAAGGACTCGGTCTTTCTCTTGGCTTTAGTGAAGCCCGCCAGAAACTGGGCACCTTCCTTATCCAGCAAAGCCTCATCTTTCGCCACAGCTTGGCACTGGACCTCCTCTATCTTGACTTGGATTAGGTCCCTCTCCTTCCTAAGGGCATCCTCAGCCTTATGCCGATGATTCCTCTCGAATACGACATCCTATTTGGCCCTCTCGGCTGCCTCGAGAGAGGAGGACAAGGCTCAGACTAGGTCCCGACTCTTATCTAGCTTATACTCAGCCTTCGCCAAACACTCAGCCATATCAGTACTGCACCAAGCAAGAACCCTGGTAAGGACTCCAACCTAAAACAAAAAAAGGCATTGTGAGAAACAGTTGCAATATGAAAAAGAAAACTAACTAAAGAGTTAAGGGAGAAGGAAAGAAACTGTATCTGGGAAGCCACGACCTTTACGGCAGAGTAAAGACCCTCGAAGAGTTTTCTCGTAAGCTCCAGCATATCACTGGGAGGAATCCCCATGATCAAGTGCTCACGAGCTACTCGAGGGTGCGCAAACACCGAGTCGTCAACCTTCAGTGCCCACTTGGGCACGAAAGGAGCAGTAACCCCCAGCCCTTCCCAGGCAGAGGACGGCCTCGGAGTAAGAGTCAGCGTAGCAAGAACCACCCCCGCCTCTGAAACAAGAGGCCTCGGAGGGCTCTCTACTAGAATAGGCATCGAGGTTGAAGCCCGGGCCTTCTTCCTCTGCTCTTGGGCAGAGCTACTGGCCTCCGCGGCCCTCTTCTTCTCTAGGGCCATGCGTTTGGCCCTCTCCATTGCCTGAGCAGCCATCTCCATTTCTGCACAAAAGAAGGGTGTTAGTAACTTGGAAACAAAAAATCAAATTTTAATAAGCTAAAAAACCAAGGGCTACCATGCCCAAGGTTTGCTGAAAGGCTGAGAGAGCAGAGGCCGTGCCTGTGGAGTTCTTCGTTATCTCCAAGCACCTCAATATCCAAGGGAACAGCCAGCATAGCCTTCAACGTCTCTTGCACTCGGTACAAGAGGTGCAGCTTTTTACATTTGCCAACACGGTCCAAGCTCCAACCGAGAGGGATACCGAAGCTCTTAGCACTCATTATAAAGAACAATGATCCCTTCTACCTCTTTATGGAAGAGGGCTTCTTCTTCAACATGCTCTTTCGAGCCCTCGAGCTAACTATGACCCACTCGTTTGTCCAAGCCGGGCTATCTGAAAGTGGGCTTTGAACACATTTATATTCATCACCCTACCCACCTCCTAGCACAGGGCAATGAATGCCAGGATCAGCCGGATTGAGTTGGGCATCTGCTGACTCAGCGTGATACCAAAGTATATGAGCCCCCAGCAGAAGAACGGGTAGAGAGGGAGCCTAAGCCCTGCCCTCATGTACTGCTCGTAAACGCGCAGCTCATAAGGCGGGTGACTCGAAAGGGCATTTTATGCCCTTTCCCCACCCTCTGGTGCCCTCAGGTGATACTCCATGGGGATTCTATACTTCATCCTCATCCCCACGAGTTCAGCCTCCTCCACCATGCTCTGGATGAAGTTTGCCTCGAATATCCACTCCTCCCTCTCGGCCTCTGTGTCGTCCTGCTTTATGCCTAAAAGGGCCTGATCGACATCCTCCCTGGGAGATTTTCCCTCCTCACTCTTTCCATCGTCTCCCTCGGGGACATAACTTACGAGCGCTCTAGGGAGGAGACCCCATCACTAGAGAAGACGTCCATTACTTTTTCCAACTCCCTCGAAAAATCTCTGCTAAACTCACTGTCGTTTGACATTGTACTCACCAGAATGTGTTTGAGGGTAGTTTCTAAACACCGAGCGCTCTCTAACTATTTTTTGCTACGCTGAGTGTGCTCTCAAGATCTCTCAAAATGCAAGTGAGGAGTAAAATAAGGATGGATCCTCTTATATAGAGGTTGCGGCAATAGAAACGAAGAAGCACTAACTCAACCTTCCAACTAAAATGACGTGACCTTTGCCATCACCCAGGCACCGTTCCCTCTTTCTAAGATGTCAGCTGTCATTAAAGCATGACCCTTACTGTGCCCAATGCGCTGTCATTAAAAGAAAGCCGTCGTCATAATTTATTGCGCCTGTAAAAGGCCCATGGGTCCAAGAAGAGCCTATGGGCCCAAGACAAAGAAAAGCTCATGGGCCCAAGATGGAGAAGGACACGTGGAACCAAAGCGAAGAAACACATGGGAGGGCCCATGACCCAGATTCTTCAAGTTCGAGCGTATGAGCTGCTTTACATATGTTCGGCCAAATTTCTCCAAGTCCGAGCGTATAAGCTGTTTTGCATACGCTCGGCCAAATTTTTCCAACTCCAAGTGTATGAGCTGTTTGTCATACGCTCGGTCTAATTTCTCCAAGACTGAATGTATGAACTGTTTTGCATACACTCGACCTAATTTCTCCAAGTCCGAGTGTATAAGCTGTTTGTCATACGCTCGGTCTAATTTCTCTAAGTCCGAGCGTATGAGCTTTTTGTCATACACTTAGCCTAATTTCTTCAAGTCCGAGCGTATGAGCTGCTTGTCATACACTCGGCCTAATTTCTCCAAGTCCGAGCGTATGAGCTGTTTGTCATACGCTCGGCCTAATTTCTCCAAGACCGAGCGTATGAGCTGCTTGTCATACACTCGGCCTAATTTCTCCAAGACCGAACGTATGAGCTGCTTTGCATACACTCGACCTAATTTATCCAAGTCCAAGCGTATGAGCTACTTGTCATACGCTCAGCCTAATTTCTCCAAGCCCGAGCGTATAAGCTGTTTGTCATTCACTCGGCCTAATTTTTCCAAGCCCGAGCATATGAGCTGCTTATCATACGCTCGGCCAAATTTCCCCAAGACCGAGCGTACGAGTTGTTTGTCATACGGTCGGGCTAATTTCTCTAAGTCTGAGTATATGAGCTGTTTTGCATATGCTTAGCCAAATTTCTCCAAGTCCGAGCGTATGAGCTGTTTGTCATACGCTCGGCCTAATTTCTCCAAGACCGAGTGTATGAGCTGCTTGTCATATGCTCTACCTAATTTCTCCAAGTCCGAGCGTATGAGTTGCTTGTCATACACTCGGCTAAATTTCTCCAAGACTGAGCGTATGAGCTGCTTTGCATACGCTCGGCCAAATTTCTCCAAGTCCGAGCATATGAGTTGTTTGTCATACGCGCGGCCTAATTTCTCCAAGACCGAGCGTATAGGCTGTTTTGCATATGCTCGGCCACCAAATCCGAGTGTATGAGTTGCTTGTCATACAGCCGACCTAATTTCTCCAAGACCGAGCATATGAGTTGCTTGTCATACGCTCAGCCTAATTTCTCCAAATTCGAGCGTATGGGCTGCTTGTCATATGCTCAGCCTAATTTCTCCAAGACCGAGCGTATGAGCTGCTTTGCATACGCTCGGCCTAAATTCTCCAAGTCTGAACGTATGAGCTGCTTTGCATACGCTCGACCAAAAATTCCCTGACCGAGACCCTATCCCATTTCTCAAAAAAAAAAAATCACAAGTATAAACGCTCGGCCACGACACATCACATTTTACTTCCTCAAGGCACACATGCCTTAGGAAGTGGGGGGCCTGTGATGTAACCCACAACACCCTGGTCTAATCAGAAACCCGCATGTGGACTCCGGTGTCACCTATAGAACAACGACACGTGTCAAGCCTCCTCGGCATTGTAAGGCACACGTGGAACAAGCAAGGAATGCCACTGTCACATTAAAGCGTGATTAGCAGACCTGATCCCCTCTTAAACACGCGACCACCCTGACACACTCAACGCCCTGATCACACTATTAAGACTTGCCTCTGAATCCCAGGATCACAGGGGCAGACCCATTCCTTCCCCACGTGAACGACCTCCCCTCGGGAGCCATAAATATATTGAGGTAAGTGAAACTAAGACTTAAGACATCCACAATCAGTATTAATTTGCTTTAAAATTAATTCTCGGCCTCATCGTAACTAGAGCGTCAGAATGTCCTCGGAGGTCTCCCCTGCCCTCCTTCCGATGGTCTTTTAGTTCACTTCTGTTACTTGTGCAAGGCTATGTCAGCACCAAGGCCACATCAACATCAACAATTTTTGCGGCATCAATAATTTTAATAAAAGTGTTTCAGCTTGTTGGATAAAGTAGCATCATTCTAAGTAAGTGGCCCAGGCAAGGATGAATTGGATTTTTTTACACATGGATAAAGTTAATAGAATATATTTATTTATAATTTAAAAAAACATATAAAAAATTATAAATCATATATTTGAAAATATTTAATGTAATATCATTAATATTAATATTTTTACATATAAAAATTTAGATACAAAATCAACATTACAACAAAAATTCATGTTTACATATATAAATACACTCTTTGCTGTTGTTTATGACGTGATTTTTAAAATATCGTAAAAAATTAATTATCAATACCATTAAATTTTGATATTTTTTTGTAACGCATTCTAAATCTAGGCCCAGCATCGATCCATTTGTGGGCCCAAGTTTAAGTCCCGTTCGTTCCATTTTGCACTCTTTTAGAAGCGATTTGCTTGTGAATTTATCGCGAATTAATGGTAGAATCATTGAAATCACGAACTGGAATAAAGTCCAGTGGATACCAGCCAAATTCTGTATCTCAGATTTTAATGAGGTTTTATCGATTTTTGATCATCCAAATAAATCTATTATGATTGGTACTAATAGTTTTGTACGCAAGTATTCACCGATAGGACCAACTTCTATAATGCTTTTTTTTGTGTTATTTTAAAAGTTATATTGCTTTTTAAAAACTTATTTGATGTTATAATGTTTGGTGCCGACTTAAATCCAGTTTAGATCTAATTTAAATTTAATTTTTTGTTTTGAAAAAATTTAAAATCGGAATTAATTCTAACACCAAATATCACAATAAATTGGTGCTTTTATTTAAAATTTTATAAAATAAATTAATCAAATCAAACTGTCAAAAAATTTAAATGAATCATTGATCCATATAGATCTTCACGGGTAAGAGTGAGCATGGGTCGGTTTGGTTTGAAAAATCAACCCAATTATATCAGGTTGAAAAAATCTCAACCCAACTCAACTCATTCAAATCGGTTTAGTATTTTTTTCACTTAAAAAGTAATGCAAACATATTATATAAGAAAAAATATTTTACGACAATTATTCATCATTCATTATATCCAAAATCAAATTCATACAAGAATTTATTAAATCTTACAAACTATCATTTACAAATTAAGCACTTTAAATCACTTCACACAAAATTCAAACAACCTTAATTTAATATAAACAATACAAAAGTAATTAAAAAAATATATTATAGGTGTTTGATCCATCAAATTCTTCAAAACTTCAACACTAGCATAGATTTTTCATAAAATCTCCATAACCAGGTTCTATCATACGAAAAACATAAAGTGAATGAACATAGCATTAACAAATCAATTCAACAAGTTTTTGGAAAGTATATTGAAAGTCTCAAAGTAATTATTTCACGAGAATAAACAGTCTTTTTCAACTAAAAAAGTATTAAAAATAAACATACTCTTTACATATTTAAATTTTAATTGGCCTTTGTATAGAAACTAACATTTTTGTGTGAGGATTTCTAATAAAAAGAAATGAGAATATATATATACACGCACACACAAACACACGAAATATATATTGCAGCCCAAATTAACTTGCAAAAATATGAATGTACTCTATCAATCATTAAAGTAAATATATTTTAAATATATATAAAATATAATTATATAATAATCGGGTTACCAATACGGGTCGGATTAAATTTTTTTAACCCGTGACCCAACCCAACAGACCAGATTCAAAAAAAATTCAATTCAAACCCAATCAAACTTGGACAAACTAGTTCGACTCAATTCGAACTTTTGACAAGTTAGAATTTAAATTTTTTAAAGTTGAATCAAGTTAAGGTTGAAAAATCTAACTCGAAATAAATTTGGGTTAGGTTAGAGTTAAATTTTTCTTAATTTTATCTTAACTCATAACTTGTAAATCCAATTTATATAGGATATTTAAACATTTGAAATTTAAATATCTATGCGCTTAATAATATTTAAATTATTTAACTTTATGTTTTTAAAATTACATTTTTATATATTTAGCATCCGATACAATAAAAAAAATTTAAAAATCTAATATAACTCAATACAGCCCAATCTATTTAAATCCGATTAAATTTTCAAGATCAACCTAAACTAAACTCGAATTTTTATGAATTAAGTTAAGGTTAGGTTAGAATTGACTTTTAACTCGAACCGTACACATGCCTAATAGCAACTTGGGACCGTACTACTTTTTAGTCTGGACGGTGGTCCTCCTGATTTCACATGCTTTCATAGTTTCATGGTAGGGGGCTAAGGAAATCTATATAATAATATTATAATATATTAATAATGAATTACAGTAACAATGCCATCGAGCTTTCATACTTGGCATCTCTCCCGTTATATTTTTTAGTAATTTTTACGTGTATATAGTATAGTGATTCTTTAAAAGTTATTGGATTGTTTTTTTCATATTATTTTTATGTTTTTATATGGTGTATTTTTTATTGTTATCATTGGTGATTAATATTTATAGATTATTTTTATTATATTTAGTGTAAATATAAACGAATTAAAAGTGAAGGGCATGTTAAACGTAACTTAATTTAGTTTTTTAATATATGTACTTCATTTGATATATGTACTAGTTGTGTAACCTGTGCAATGCATGTGTGTTGTAAATTAAGAATGTACGAAATAGTATTATTGTTGTAAAAAAGATTATGATTCAATCACATAGATCGTATGCTTGGATGAAAAAATATACAATAACAGAAAAAAAAATATATTTTAAATATATATATTGATGATTTAAAACTTAAGCATGGTTGTGATGGAAGCTTTTTTTTTATATTTATTCATAATACAACAATAATTCAATTTGTTGAAAATATGGTTTGGCTTATAGTATTGATTAAATTGAAATTATGTTTTATTTTTATTTTTTCAATGTTTATAAGTTGGACTTTATAATAAGATAATGAAACTCTATTTAAATTTATCAAATGAGATAGTGTAGATTGAGGTTTCAATCCAAGAGAGGAAGGTGAATTAAGTTTTTAAAAACTTTTGCTAATTACTTGCAAGTTTATAGAAACAGTTAGATGTACAAACGTATAAATAAATAATGCGCTTTAAGTAAAAGAGTTTAAGGAAGAAAAAATACAAACTCGGTTTATAGTGATTCGGTAATATCGAATTCGTTCCGACCCTACGTTCACTCTTTTTAAGGAACCTCCTTGGAGTGATCCACTAAAACTTTTAGTCATACAATTTCACGGGTGTTGTACAAACCTTACAAATAATCCCTTTCTCTCGGAAACTATTCTTTTATTTGCAGAAGGTAATCCCTTTCTCACGGAAGCTAATCCTTTACTCACGAAAGCTTATAAAGAAGTATTTAATTCTAAACACTCTAAGAGTTATTACATCTCTTTCCCTTTTACAATAAATATGATTTGCTGTAAAGTAATTGGTAGAGAGATAGCAATGAATGCTTTTACAAATTAACAATATCTCTCTTTCAAGAAAAAGCTTGAAAAATGGCTCGATAATAAATTTTTCAAAGCTTTTGAGAATTAATGAGCAAACTTATGAATATGATTTGTTTCAATACCTTAATACCTATATTAGATAGAAAATAAAGCTTGTAGTAAGGATCACTTATTGTTTTTCTTCTGTTTACTTTTAAAATATGATATCATACGTTCGTTTTGTTGGAGAGTTAGCTTAAGATTTTATTTTTTTTGGTAAAACCTCCTGGTGGAGTGGAGTTTGGCACGGACTTTTATTAATTTATTAATTTAAAATATGAAAATAAAAATCAGATTGAAGAGACATAAACCAAAACAATGTTAAAAAATTAAAATATATAATAACTAATTGACGGGGACATGAGACCAAAACCTCAACTAGAGATCGGGGGTCATATAAACTAACCACCCAAGTTAAAACAATAAAAAGGATAGTACAAAAGTTCTAGTTTAATTTCGTTTCATATATATATATATTTCTTAATTCGATACATTTATAGATTTAATTTTATTATTTTAGATATTTGTAGGATATATAGAACATAAGCTATACAATTACTAATCGAAAATTAAGTAACGTTAAGTTGTTAATGTTAAAAAATGGATATGAGCTTTATATTTTTATAAATAATTTATTGAACATTAGAGTTTAATGTATTCATAAAATGTATTTAGTTAATGTTGTTAAATTTTTATTTAATTCATTTAAAATTTTGAAAAATTAATAGTTATTTGCTATTGATAGAATTTTATATAGTTAATTAACATAACATTTGAATACCAATAAAAAAAATTACCACGTTCACAAAAATGTCAAATAATTAAAAAAACTTAAGATATTAATTTTAAATTTAATCTAAAAATTAATTGAATAAATATTTGTTATATACAGTTTTTACAAATACAACATAACATAGGGGTATACATTTTAAATTTATAAGTTATAAATTTGAAATTTAATCTTATAAATAATTAAATAGTAAATTTAGAAATACGTAGAGAAAATCAAAATATTGAGATATTAATATTTATTAATATATATATATATATATATATATATATATATATGGGGTAAAAATCTTATTATCTTCTTTTATGTTTTTTGAATACAATCTCAAAAATTAATTTTATACGTTGGATTTAATAATAAAGTATCACAACATTGAATCTCAATTTACCAACTAAGTTAAAAAATAAAATTTGAGTCAAATAAATCTGTTTTTTTACTCGTTGTTATAATTCAATTAGCTTAAAATTTAAATTGATCATATTATTTAATTTTTGTATTCAATATATTGAAACTTTTTTTGGCTTTGGTAAACGTTACTTATTGAACTTTTAAAAATAATAATATGCATACTCTCTCACCTCTCCTGCAAAAGAGTAGCCATCAATATTATTTTACAAATACTTAATATATCTAATTTGATTTCAATCACAGAAATATAAAAATAAAAATATATGAATGGTCAATAATAAAACCTTCTATTGTGAAATATTGTTTAATAAATTTATTTTTTTGGATATTTAATTTAATTTAGTTTACTACTTAATTTGATTAAATTATTTATTTTATGTATTTTATAAAATTTATTTTATTATTTCAAACCTTTAGAGGATTTATAAATTGGGCTTTATATAGCTAGCATAATTACAAGTACCAAAATTATATATGTTGTGTTGAAAAAAATATTTAAAAAAAAATAAAATCTTTTTATTTTTATGATATAAGCTTATAATTTAATTTTAGTTCACTATTTAACTATAAAGTTGAATAAATTTTTTTATTCAGCTCTTACTAAAAAAATTCTTTAAATCTAATTTTTAGTTTATTGAGTTTAATAATTTTAAACTTTTATAAAATTTATGAATTGAGTTTTACATTGCAATTAATTATAAAATCAAAACTATTTTATTAAGTTTTATTATTTTAAATTTTATAAATTTTGTTAAATTTTATATTTAAATTAATTATAAAATCAAAGCTACGTAACTTAGATAATAAGCTATAGATACAAATACAAAATAGTGAAATACTCATTTAATTAGCATGACCAAAACTCACATGGCCAGCTGACATGAAAGTACCGCGTGTGCATGCTGTTTAACTCGGGAGTCAGGAGCGGGTGAGGACCACGCTTGAATGCATTGGTTTTGCAAAGACAGCATTTACTTAGAAAAAGAAAGATGTAACCTAGTTAGGACTTAGGAATCCCTTGTTTGCAAAACAGCCTTATGTTTAGACTACGAAATGCAAGAGATCAACACTGACCGTTGGTGGCACCAAATGAAAGCAACAATATTAACATGACTACTTCTATTACAAATATTTCATCGAAAAATTATGTTAAAAATTTATTTTAAAATTGATTAAATTTACATAATTTTTTTCAGATCCTTTCCAAAATAAATATTTTCTTGAGATAATATATTAAAAAATTAAATTAATTTACACTTAATGTCTTTTACTATTTAGCTAAATATAAAAATTATATTTTTAAAAATAACTATAAGTATTAGTCACAAATGATAACAATAAAAATATGTGAAAAAAAATATAAAAAATAATATGAAAAAAAGCAATCTAATCAATTTTAAAGAAACACTGTGGTATATATATGTATTAAAATTATTAGAAAAAAAGCCCAAGCATATCACGGGTATGTAAACTAGCTAATAATTAATAATTGTCGAATAAAATGTAATTAAAAAAATAGCTCAAGAGTGACCAATTAGTTTTTTTTTATATAATAACTTATTACTTAAGCTAAATTCAAGGAAAAATTAAGAATGTTTTAGTATCAAAAAATGTTTTCCATTTTATATCCATATTTTTCTTAATTATTTTTTTTAAACAATTTGATATAATTTGAAAAACAACACCCCTCCCTCCAACATAATATTAGAAAAGTTGAAAAACAAAAAAAAAATTGTTTTTTAATTTTTTTATTATTATATTTAAAAAATATTGTTTTTTAAATTATATTAAAATATTTAAATTATTTTGATAAAAATAAAATATAAATATAAATATTTTACGATACTAAATGCATCCTTCAACAATCTTGGAAAATGAGTAACAAAAAAAATTTGTTTAAAGATAAGATAGAAATAAGTTGAAAATGACTTAAGAGTGATTGACTCAAATCAAATGATTCACATCAACAATGAGAATGTAATGTAAAAGTGGTTGAATTACACCACTCATGTTTTAAGATTGGGTTCGGATTCCATCAAAATAATCATGTGAATGCATTAAATTAATAAAATACTACTATTGTTGTTTAGTCGACAGTTGACGAAGACCATTGCATAAATACACGAGATATTATTATCTTTTTTTTTATAATATATTATTATTATTATTATACTATTTGATATCTTATTACTCAAATAAACATTTAATACGTAAACTCTAAGACTTCTTCATTTTGCATAACAATTCATAGGGACTCTTTAAATTAGTGCTGATTATGAAATTTGAAATTTTCACTCGAAACCTTCTACAGTCTTGTACATTTATGGCTTATACCTGAATTGTACCGGACGATATGGTTGAGCTTCAATGTGGGTGAATGTGAGATGCTTTAACACCCTCCATTTGCTGAAGTAATTAAAGTGGGGACATGCTTTAATTTTCTTGAAAGTGATGACTTTTTCAGTTGAGTAGGAGAAGAAAATTGATGCCTAAAAATTTAATTAAATTTGATTATATTGCATTGAAAATTTTTAATTTATGAATTTATTAAACTTTAATTCAATTCAATTTATTAAAATTGGTTTGGATTTATTTTAATTCATTGTGAATTATATTTTTTTACTAAAAAATTAAATTATACATATAACATAACAAAAAAAAATTTATCAAATCCAAAACTAAATCTATAAAATAATTCATTAAATCTTACAAATTCATCTCTTACAAATATCTTAAATTACTTAACAAAAAGCTCTAAAAACTTTAATTTAATACAAACTAAACAAAAATAAATAGGAACTAGATTTTCATAATGCTTTATCATTCACGATCTTCAAAACTTCAACACCATAATAGCCTTAACATTAAAATCTTCTTGATTTAATTTTTACATAATACCAAACATATACATCAGATAAAAACCATAAAATAAATGAAAATTAATAAAACTAAAATTGTTTTTTTTGGAGGATTCCTAAGAAGAAGATTTTATACACTAATAGCTAGAATGGATATTTTATAATTACATATTTAATTAGGTTACTGGTTCAAGTCGGGTTGAAAATTTTGAACCCATGACCCAATTCAACTTAATTTTTAAAAAGATTCAACCAAACTCAATCCATTATATTGGTTTGAGTCGTATCCACGGGTTTACTGGGTTTCATACTCACCCTTAATATTGGGAAAACTCTTGAACTCCGAGAGTAAATATCACATGAGAGAGAGAGATTAAAAAAAAAATTTATTTGGTTGTTATTAACGAGTCACCTATTTAATTCGTAGATAAATTCAATATGATTTAAAATTTCACGGATCGAATCAAATGTTGATAAAATTTTAACAAATCTTTAAACCTATATCCATACTTTTTATGGATAAAAAAACACGGGTTTAACAAATAAAGGTCAAAATTCTAACCTCTAATCAAAATGAATGACATAAATAAATCTTTACCGATTTATGCAGGGATATCATGAAAGAGAACAAGAGAAACTAATGAATTGAAAACAACCAAAATAATGAGTGTTGATCCATGAACTTGCTTTGTTTTCGTAGGAGTTATTACAAAATTAAAAAATATATATTAATAATTATAAAAAAATTAAATAATAATTATTTTAAAAAAATTTAAATATCAAAATTTATTATTTTTAATTTTTTTATAATTATTAATAAATTTTTTCGATTCAATAATAACACTTACCAAACCGAGTAATATCCCAACTCAAATAGTATTACATGGCCGGTGAGAGCGCGGAACTAAATTCAAAACGTTGAATAGAGAGTCAACCAAAAGTAAGGCCCGCCCTCTTATCTTCGGACAATAATTAACATCCAACATGTAATCCTACTGTTACAATTCACAAATGAATTAAAAAATTCGATAGATAAAATTAGATACCAAAAATCATTTCTCTTTTGTGGTCCCCATGCCTTTGCAAAACAGACAGCATGTATGTCTTTTATTCACTCGGCTTCTATGTGATTTCCTTTCACTCGGGGTTTTTCCTATAATTTGAGTTTCTTCTGTCCACAAACACAAACCATCTGTCTCTTTTCTCCTTCTCTCTTTCTCTCTCTCTCTGTATGTACTTACACTACTTCAACTCAAAACAACTTCATCAAATTAGTTTCAATTATTGTATCCTAAATAAGTTTGTGTTGTGTGGTTCAAAGGATGAAGAAGAGCAGCACCACTGAGACATCGAAACTTGATCGAAAAACTGTTGAAAGAAACAGAAGAATTCACATGAAAGGTTTATGCTTCAAGCTTGCTTCTCTAATTCCCCCACAACATTTGACCTCCTCTAAGGTAAAACATTACTAGGTTTCTTTTCATATTAATTTACTTCATTTCTATAAATTTTCCTCTCTATAGGTTTCAATATAATTAAGTAAGGAAATCAGCAGAAGAGAGTCAGCTGAGTTTTGAATGAAAATCCCATAGCAGCTAGCTGTGTTTCAGTACCGCCTTTTGTTTTTCTTGTTTTAGTTGATTCTGTTGCAGAGTTTCATTTTTATTCTTTTGGGTTTGCTTTCAGGGACTAAATAGGTAGCTGTAAATAGGTTCTTTTTCCCTTTTTAATATATACACACCGGAGCAAAGGAAACTGACTGCATCCCTTGTCAATTTGCCTTTCATTGCTCTTTAATTTTCTTTTGTTATTTTCATTAATTTGTTTCAGGCAACTTGGGGTGATAGACCCCATAGAGCTAGCAAGAGGGGAAAGATATTTTTTGAATGGGTTGGCCACGCAATAGCCTCCGACCTATCAGCTCGCGCCATGTTAATTTTCGATAGATAGTGTGACGCTCGTTGATAGATCATATCTACAGCTCTTACATGATAGGCCCGATTTATTTAAGATTTTCTTATCCTAAAAAACGGATTTAAGGTTGTAAGTAGTAACCTCCTTGACAGGAGAAATAGGACACGGGAACAGATGACTACTTGGCATGGTCGTAGTTTTCATTGCTTATCAAGTCTCCAAATAATGTCAATAATTTGTGTGGCTGGTATTTCTTTTTCCTATAAGGTTATATACTTATCCGATATTCGATCTCAACAGGATAAGACAAACTTCCCTTTTCTTATGTGAGGACAAGCTCTACAGTGATGAGCAGTGATATTTAGCCGAGCCATTAAGGATATTCATCGATTTTATTCGTTCGGATAATTATTTTACTTGAATGATAATTTTGAAAAGTTCAAGTGGTAATAAATAGGTTTGGAGACGGACATAAACAAAAGCTTCAAATTATCAGTGCGATGCGACGAATTTTCATTTCTTGAGTCAATCGCAAATGGATAATTTAGATGGTTATCAATTTTAATTCTTTAATATTATATGTATATAGATCTCTATTTGAAATTAATCGATGAGATATGAAAATAGAAAAATGTTTTTAAAATTAAAAAAAAGTTAATAAATAGACTCAAGATTTTAATTATATATTAATCTTCCCTAGTTTTTTTTTTTTTAATTTCAGGATATGTTATCACAGCAAGACCAACTTGGATATGCTGCCTCCTACATAAAGAAACTGAGAGAAAGACTAGAAGGATTAAAGGAAAGGAAAGAACAAGCAATGAAATCAACAGAAAGTAATAATGGAATGCATGAAATGAAGAATAATATTGGCTTGAGAATGCCTATGGTTGAATTAAGAGAATTGGATTCCAGTATAGAAGTGGTTTTGATAAGTGGGTTAGAAAAGAACTTTATGTTATATGAAGTTATCAGTATTCTTGAGGAAGAAGGAGCTGAAGTTGTCAGTGCTAGCTTCTCTACTGTGGGTGATAAGATTTTCCACACGCTCCATGCTCAGGTGAATATATTTAGTCATGAGTGCAGCTTTTTTTTTTTTTTTTTCTTTCTCGCTTTCTTTTTATTCCTTAATTTTCCCTTTCGATATATATCCGGATATCCCAACTAAAATCAATTTTCTTTAATTGATGAATTTTGCAGGTTAAATATTCCAGAGTTGGTGTAGAGACTTCAAGGGTGTGCCAAAGATTGCAGGAACTGATATATTGAATATTCCAAATTTGAATATCGTTTTGGAACTGCACCCAGATCATGAACGAGAAATTTTTAAGATTGCCGGACATAAGGAATCTATGTGCCCAAATTGTAGAAGGATTAGGATAGGTGGAGAGGCATCAAATTTAATGTGATTTATTGTTCACTTCTCTGCCATTAAGGTTGCATAAAATATATTCATAAAAGAAATAAAAAATGTAACCACCTAAGCCGGTGAGTGCAGCCAATTGCATCCACTTGACTTAGTATGTAATATCGGAATAAATGGATCTACTTCTCGAGAAATTATTGTATATGTTGATCTAAGTAAATTTTTACAATAAGGAACATACATTTATTGACGTGGCACATTACGATTGTGTTGACATCTTGATTTTACATTTGTTCCAAACACAAACGGTATTATCAGCCTATATAAAAGTAATTGGTTGATTAATGGATACTTTGAAGATGATATCTTGTTTTCTTGTTGGGTTGATCTCTGAGATAGAATGTCTTGATCGACATGAAGAAGCCACGCATTTGTTAAAAATCATGTGTTTTAGTGCTATTGTTGTGCCGAAGATATTTCACTCTGTTTATTGTTTTTTGATATTTGAATTTTATTACATTTGAGTTTCATTTAATTGGTATTTTTTTTTGAAAGTTTAAACTTTTTAACATGTTAAAGTGTAAAAAATAAAACGAATCATTTTTATTTTAAAATATTAAAATAATTTAATTATTTTTTAATAAGTTTCAATGAATAATAAGAAAAGTTTAGCTAGGTAACGAAGTAGTTGACCAGTTGAAGTATGCATTGAATGAATAATGAGAAAATTTGACATGATGATCATGTGACTATAGTTAAATTAGTATAAGATCGATGCCCCAATTTTACAATTCAAAGGCCGCGTGAAAAAATTAAATTAAATTTAAAAATAAATAAGACGTGGCTAAAAGTCAATTGATTGTGAGGATTAAGGAGTTTTATTCTATTCATCAATAAATCAATTAAGGAGTCAATTGATTTTTGTTTTCATGAACTGGAAACAAACTGTATTCTTCGGACTTTCAGGTTAAAAGAAAACAAGCTATGGAGTCTTCTTCTTCCATCATTCGTCCTTGAAATATAGAACTAACTTGACCCCACGTGTTGAAACTCTTGAAGTAAATTGCAATTTCAATTGTGTTTTTTTTTTTCAAACTACAAATTGGATTTTTCAATTAACCGTACATGATTTTTGGGTACGCGGTGAAGCATATTTCAACACAAATCTTTAAATTATGAATTAATGATAATTAATTTTTTAAATCTATTTTGATTTTCAACGAAAAAATTAACTAAAATACAATGAGTGATGATTCTTTCCTTTGATTATTACTAAATGATGAATATTTGCTCCGAAAATTAGAATCAGGTAAATCATTGAACCAGTGGTTTTTCTTTTGAGTTTCTCGTTTTGTTAAGTTTGTCTCGAAAATAGATTTAAAGAATTGATTGTTACTAATTCATAGTGCAAAGACCTCTTATACCA